>OU015491.1:39959203-40519203 GCA_907164885.2 Dolomedes plantarius
TTAAATTTTTCTTCATCGTGAACTGTTTCAAATCGGCCGTTATCCCAGGAAAGAAAACTATAACTTTTACTAAGTAAGAATATGCAGCGCGCTGTATACTCTACTCAGAAAAGAAGGGTAGCATGCTCGTCTGCCGGGTGATAAACTATATGAATCTTCAAAACAATTTCTTTGACATTTATTGTATAGAATAAAATTGCATCTATTTTCTAAATGAAAACAAAATTGTTAGTAAAATTTATCGTTAAAGTTGTGCAGGTAACGATGTAATAATTCTCTAAGAACACGTATAAAATGTAGTCTGAAATGATAATATTCAGTTTGAAATGCAGCATAAAAAAATGAACGAAAATTTAATACTGCATTCTTGCAAGAAAATGACTGTTTTTTCCTGTAAAACGGAAGAAAGTTATGGACTGGAAAACACCATAAATTAGAACGTTCTTGACTGTAGACTGCTACGCATATAAACAACATAAATTTAAAAAAGCAAGATAACAGTCTTAAAGACTGAAAAAAATGAATAAATATTACAGCTGTGAAAAAAAAAGTGGATTTCATATATTATAACTTTTTTTTCCCTACTCTGTTTATTTCTGCCTGTTACTTTACTTACCCTTGTAATATACAACATAACTTGTATTGACAGATAGTGTTTAATACAAACTATGAATAAAAATTTATCAAACGAGTCCAGCCTGGAACACAGGTATATCACAGAGAGGATTGCTTTAGTCAAACCAAATTTATAGAGGGATATATATAAAAATTAAAACTACTTTTAAGAGATACAAATCAAAGAAAAGTCTCGTAAATTAATGGTTAAATAATTGAATCATTGATGTTGGAGGTGTAATATCTCTTTCATATATACCTTAGAACTCCTTGGGGGTTTCACTTCTGCAAATTTGTTAATTTTTTAAGTCTGACATCAATAATTAAATAAAATTTATTTTCTTCGAGTACTGCAGCTTTCTGTCATTTACTAAAATTTGCATTAAATTTTTATTAAACGAAAAATATTCTGTTACCACAAAAATGTTCTGTCATTTTTATGTTTTTTTTTATTCTGACAGGGGAAAAAAGTCAGATTTTTAAAATACTGTTTTCCACCTTTAACGCAGTATATTTTAACCGTGGGGCTACCGCAGTCCTGTGACTCGTCCAATCTGTCTGATAAAAAGCCACCCAGATCTAATATCTATCATACATATACACGAGAAAACATTTCATCATACTGTTGTGGCCTGCACTGTCTCACGAGGACGCTAATGGTCATGTGTTTACCTTTAAAGGTTTGATATTTATGATAAATTCGAAAGAAACCAAGGAAAATCTATCATAAATGCATTCTCTGCGCTGAAGCCTTTATTGTGGATGTAAGTTCTCTACATCTTCTAGATATGTGTTCAATGATTTAACCATTAATTTACGAGACTTTTCTTTGATTTGTATCTCTTATTAGTAGTTTTAATTTATATATATATATATATATATATATATATATATATATATATATATATATATATATATATATATATATATATATACACTCAAGAGCCAAAACATTATGACCACCCCTACAGTTTGCAATGAATTCGCCTGGATGATGTGGAAGGCACGTGATCAGGTGGAAGTGGTATTTAACTGCTGCTGGAGAGTCTGAAGAATCATTCTTTCACTTACTTCTGTGTGTGATGGGAAAGGCTGCGGATCTAAGCGACTTTGATAGAGGGCAGATTGTAATGGCTCGAAGGCTCGGAACAAGTATTTCCGAAACTGCACGACTCGTGGGTTGTTTGCGACCTACAGTTGTTAGTACTTATGCAAAGTGGATGAATGACGGTGAAACCAGCAGTAGACGACATGGTGTTGGACGTCCACACGCTATCAAAGAAAAAGGTCGTCGGAGACTGTCTCGCATGGTGAAGCAAAACCGGAGCCAGACAGAGGCTCAGCTGACAGCCCAATACAATGCAGGGCCAAGTAGAATAGTATCGCAGCACACTGTTCAGCGGACACTGTTGGATATGGGGCTACGCAGCAAACGTCCCCCTCGTGTGCCTTTGCTGACCAAGCGTCATCGCCAACTGCGCCTGCGCTGGGCCCGGGAACATCGCCAAGGACTTGTGGCATCCTTGCCAAGGCGGGTTGAAGCTGTGTTGCGCGCCAAAGGTGGGCCAACTCTTTATTGACAGGTAGTCATAATGTTTTGGCTCTTGAGTATATATATATATATATATATATATATATATATATATATATATATATATATATATGAGTGTGTGTGTGTAATGCTAGGAAAGTATAATATAATTAATTAGATTTAATTGGGTTAAAATTAGGAAAATCAGCGTTAAACGGTAATTTACTCTGAGAAATTCAGTATTTATCGATTTCAATCTCTTGGCTTTCAATCTCTTGGTCTAAGAGAGGTCTTGAGCGGCTAGCAGAGGAAGTTACGTCAACAACCGCGTGCTCCTGGAAACGTGCCCTTGGCACATCTGAAAACATGTGAGTATGAATCATGGTCATGCGACGCTCAACGCTACGCAGTTGTAAAGAAAGGCAGATTAGGGATTACTTTTCGGGGAGGTAGGATGCGGGTCATTCGCTGAGATTAGAGAAATGGCGATTTAGCTGGGTTGATTAGATTTTTTTAAGTAATGTTGAGAAATAAAGTTCTTTAAATGTTATTTAAGTATTAGTTCTTTGCCACAGGTCTACTTTGGTGACTGC
Organism: Dolomedes plantarius; assembly: GCA_907164885.2. Taxonomy (NCBI): domain Eukaryota; kingdom Metazoa; phylum Arthropoda; class Arachnida; order Araneae; family Dolomedidae; genus Dolomedes; species Dolomedes plantarius. The sequence continues at coordinate 39,961,943 of OU015491.1, forward strand.
CTTTAGATTAATTATAGATATAAAGGTTACGCGGTCTAAGCGCCTTGTCAAAAGTCAAGCAGGATATAGGAATTGTGACATCCCCCATGAATTTGAATTTTTTTTTTAAAGTAATAAGTGGTTTTCCCATAGTCTCTCCTCGCGACAGAGCCGTGTCCTGGAAATAGAGTTAGTCTTCGACTTGAAAAAAATCTTAATAATTTGAATTAACTGTCTGCATGTACCGGGGCTATGGCATTATTGCTGCTAGACGCCGACTTCCCACTCCGGATTAACTTCAATATGGATGCTGTCCACCGTCTTTAAAAAGAATTATCTGCCACTTGTGATGCGGGAGTTCCGATCTGGATCTAGTCGAGTTCTTATCACGACTGATTTTTTGCAAAAAGAAAATTTGGTGGAATCCAGTTGTGTCTGCAAAGTACTGTGCGGCGATGACGCCTTTCGCATCGAGATTATCTGTTCCGGCGGGTTACCTCTTCAAGTCTTCGAGAATTTTCTTCGAGTGCCGTGAAACGCCGATCTTCATACCTGGATATAAAAATTTCCCAGAGAATTCAGAGAGACAAAACGCAATTTGTGTGGTGAAAAAACTCAATGCAAACAAAGGCAGATTAGGGATTATTTTTCGGAGAGGTAGAAGTGTCGTGAGCTGAGATGAGGGAAATGGTAATTTAGCTCATCATTAGATTTTTTAAGTAATGTTGAGAAACAAAGTTCTTTAAATGTTATTTAAGTATTAGTTCTTTTCCACAGGCCTACTTTGATGACTGTTTTTAGATTAATTATTTAGATAAAGGTTATGCGGTCTAAGCGCCATGTCATATATATATATATATATATATATATATATATATATATATATATATATATATATATATATATATATATATATATATATATATAATATTCGGTGTTGCAATTCAGTCTTTCTGAGAATCCATTGTATTTCATTATTCTTTCTCCGAGATTCTTGTGTATGAATGTAAATATTTCGAGCAGTCGATCAACCTTGATTGGTGGCACACGCGATTCAAGTTTGCCTAGTCAATATATTGTCAGATTATTAGTCATAGTATTATACTGACCTGGTGATACTCAGAAATAGTATGACCCAAAAGCCATCGAATTTATGATGGCTTTTAGTTATATATAGAGTATAAGTTTAAGCACTATATGTTTTTTAACGTGCAGACATATACTAAACACGCAATTGCACTACTAGATGTAAAGCTCATTAGATGCAATCTCTATTCCTCGCTATACTTGCCTTTTTGAATTAGCAAATGATTACTGTTGTGACTTTAAAAGCACAGAAGTATAGAATTCTTTCACAATGACATGTCTACTGTGATGCGAACTGTAATCGATGAGTTCACTTAGAAACGTACAATAGGTCCTTTGAAAATTTAGATTTATATAAGAGGAAATAATTTCCCTTGCGATCACATTTAAAACATTAGTGTTCACTTAGGTGATTTCTGAAATTCTCTACCAATATGCCATCAACGTTTAAATTGGTATTAGAGAATCCTTTATTCCACCAAATTCTTACTGAGGCTGTTCATTGAAGAATATATTAGAATGTAAAATGAAGAATTTGGATTGTAATTTTGATATGCAACTTCAAAACGAATTACTACAAGTGTTTTTTATGTAAACATGTATGGTTTTGAGTTTGCACTTTTTCTGTGAAATCTCTCTTCCTTAAGTTAACGCCAGGTGAAGGCAAAATGACTATGGTGCTGGCATTCGGTTCAGATACTGTGGGATCGAGTCCCACTGTTGACATGGATGTTTGTAGCCGTTTGGAATCGGTTTTAAACTGTAGGTCCCGGTCTTATTAGCCCTCGCGTAGCAAACAGTTCACTGTAGCTCTCCAAACAAAACTAAACCAATCATTATGTTAACTCATTGGTAAACTGTTCTAGTTGCAGTTGTTTCGGCATTAAACGAACTATAGATGTGGTCGCACATTAAAGTTTCTTCTAACGTTGTTGATTTTCCACACATACATATATTTTGGAATTTATTCAATAAAATTCTAAATTTTGCCACAGAGCGTCCCGTACCCTGCTGAATACTTTCAAAAGCAACATCAATAGGACCGTTAGTCGGAATGCACCGACAAAGAAAAGTCACTTCATTGCTTTTTTGGATTTATTACCATTTGGGGACATTTGTTACCCACACTCAATCTGCCAAACACTTACCTACTTTTTTCCTCAAACCGAAGACACTGAAAGCGAAATTCTTGTATGCGTTACGAAAATCAAGTGTGCGTTGTCATGGTGACGAATGACTATTTCCTCTTTCGCGAGAGTGATTGTGTGATACTTGGATAAGTTGGCTGTCTTTATGTTCTCAACGGGAGGGACTCATCTGAATGGGGAGTGTCTTTGCGTTGGCTCTCGTATAATATGGTTGTATGTTTTATATATGCATTATTCTCGAGGGGGACATTTCTCTTACTCTGAGCTGGATTGAATTCTCTGTAAAAATAACTTCGGTTTTCATGTGTTTGCTGTATTTTTAGTGCTGAAGAGGACTAACTAAACATTCCACAGTATAATCTGTATAATATCAATATCCATTTTATTTTGTTTTTCTGTATTATACCATTGGAAAGTGAACATACTAAAACTTATTACTATAATACTCATTGTCAAAATCGAGCAACAGATTACTAAATTATACGTATTTTAATTATATTCCATGATAGTACTCGTGAGGTAAATTTCAAATTTCAGTTTTAAAGATAGAGGCTTTAGACTGTATAAACTGAAGGCTTATTTTGAAATCTATTCGGTGAATCATTGATTTAATATATATATACTAGCTGAAATCCCGCACTTCGTTACGGAGTACATTCAAATTAAATACAACGGTCAATGTATGCTATTAATGCCAAAAGATATATATATATATATTTATTTATAATACATATGACGATCAATGCATACAATTCACGTATATATATATATATATATATATATATATATAAATCGTAAGGGGAATTTTTATAGGCAAAATAATGTAGAAGAAAATATTCAAATTAAATCTAATAGGACAGACTAAAGAATATAGTACAGTTAATATAGTACAGTTAGAGGAACATATATTTTACAGTATTTTAATATTTTTTTAGATAATATCCAATCGCCTGCCGCATTAGCAAGAAAAAAATTTTTTTTTTCGTCTATTTCGTTGTCATGCACGTTACGATAAGTTTATTTAAAGTACCAGAAAAAGAAACCACGTGATCAGCATTTAATAAATTAAATTCTAAAAGTTAATCTTTAAAAATTCATCAAAAATCAGAAAATAGAGGTAAAAATTCGAAAAAGATTTCATTTTAAAGGTATTTTTACGATATTTCTCGTGATATAAATTTTATAACCCTCAAATTGCTATTTTAAATGCAAGCTTAAAAAAAGTTACTAAAACAGCTTAAATATTTAATTTAAAAAATCTAAGAAGAATTTTTCAAAAATCTTTCTTACTGCACCCCTACACTATAAGAAGAATCGCCATGCAAAATTTCAGCCCTTAGGTCCAGCGGTTTGGTCTGTGCGTTGTATGTCAGTCAATCAATCAGTCAGTAAGTGAGTCAGTCAGTTACGGAAATGTTATATATACATATCTGACACTACTCAGAGCCATCTGTAGCGTGATCTATCAGCCAGAATACCACCTAAATTAATAGAGGGACTAAGGACGACACGGGAAAGAGTTTCGGTGAAAAACTCCAAAAGCCACCGATAAGGGAAGATATGGCGCTGTTGTCGTCGGCGCACCTGAGAATTTGCAAAAAACGTAATTAAAACATCAAAATGCAAATTCACGACTACGTAGTCGACAGCAGCAACAGTATTTCGGGCTATAAATGTAAGGGGTGAACACCGAAAAAGTTGTAATAAGCATACAAATGAACAGCAAAGAAATTTCACTGCAACATCGCTTTATTCAGCAAATTCACTTCTCCCTCCTTCCATGTGACCACCGTCTTGGTGGACGACACACTGCATCCCGAACACTACGTTCTCAACGGCCGAGAGTAACATGTCACCAGGAATGTTCATCACAGTACAGGATATGTTGTCCTTTAGGACACTAAGTTAGAGACTTCACAAAAATACACCTTGGGATTTAAATAACCCCTCAACAAGAAGTCACATGGGGTTGTTTTAGGTGACCTATCTATTATGGGTAGAATTTGGAGTTTTCCGCCAGATTTTCCAAACCATTGAAGGATTCATATCCAGTTGGCGCACTACTCCCCAGCCCCTGCTATTTCCAGCAACGGTCCCCTGTGAGCCTCCAACGATTGCAGTAGCAATTTCGGTTACTGTCTGTTCTGAAACCGGTTTCTACCATCTACCAGGCAGGACAGCTAGGGTTCCCGTTGATTCAAATGTCTTAATCATGCCTTTCAATGCATTAATTGAAATGGGGCCTTTGCGTTAGTCGTTACGGGATCTAAACTACGGAGAACACCCGATACGTTTGATCGGTGAAGATAAAACAGCTTCACCAGTAACGCGCGTTGAAGTAGCGTAAGACGCTTCTTGAAGACAGCTGATACTCGGAATGCACTTTGGAGTTTTCCCCTCATCTTTATAGCTCAAAATACTGGCGCTTCTATCGACAACGTAGTCATAAATTTGCATTTTGATGTTCTGTTTGCGTTTTATGCAAAAACTCTGGTGCGCCGATAACAACAGCGCCACATCTTCCCCTATCGGCGACTTTTGGAATTAATTTTTTTTTTTTGCGGAAACTCTTTCCCATGTCCTTCTTAGCCCCTTTATCAATTTTGATGGAATTTTGGTCGATAGATCGGGCTACAGATGGCTCTGGGTAGTGCCAGTTTAATATATATATATATATATATATATATATATATATATACAGTGGAATCTCGATCTATCGTTTTTCAAGGGACCGATTGAAATGAACGATAAATGCGGGAAAACGATACATGCGGAAACATAACAAAACAATATGATCGTTGGGACTGGATAAAATGAACGACACATACGGAAAAACGATGGTTCCGAAAACGATCGATCGAGATTCCACTGTATATATATATATATATATTATATACAGGGTGTCCATAATTAAACTTTCCTTCTTTAAAGTTGTCTACAGTCGAAACTATTGTTCAAAAAATTATGAAATTTTGTGTAGGACATATTGAAGGGATGGGAATTTGTTTAGGCGAATAAAAAAATTAGCTCAAAATTTCACCACTAGAGGGCGCATTTACGACTGGGCACATTTACGACTGGTTCTCTACTTAAGATTTCACCATCTTTTTATCCATTAGTCATCCTAACGCAATAACTCACACTCATTAAATTTTACAATCTCTAAAGTGATTGCAAAGTCGATCGGAAACTTGTCCGATAACAAATTTTCGGACAAAAGATTTAAGCAACGAAGAAGAAACAAATTTGCAAATTAATTCTTGCCGACGTAGAACAGAAGCTGTTATAAAACCTAGAAACTTTCATGCAGATTTTATTTTCAGCGTGCTTTCTATTGCTAATCAGAATGTCATCGCTACGATTACCAAATCGAGCTTTGGTAGTAAAATTGTTTTACCAAAGCGATAATTCAGCACTAGTTGCTCTACGAAAATTTCGGAGTTTGAAGAGGATACGAAAAGGTCCATTGACTGTTAAAGGTCTTCGATTAATGGTGGCCAAATTTGAAGAAACTGGTTCTTTTAACATTCCTTCTGGAAGTGGAAGGAAACCTGTTTCCGCAGAAGCTGTAGAGAAGGTTGCTCTTCAGGTGGAAGAGGAAAAAGCTTCCAACGAAAAGGCTAGTACCAGTGTCTGTCGTGTGGCAGAACCATTGGACCTGCCCCATTCAACTGTCCAGAAGGTCATGCGGAATATTCTCCGATATTATTCGTACTAGCTGCAATTTGTGCAGAGGTTGCTTACACATGATTTCGAGACTCGGGATCAGTTCTCACTTCAGTTTCTTGCTCGCTTTGAAGATGATGCAGAATGGCCTTGGAATACCCTCTGGACAGACGAAGCACACTTTTATTTGGACGGTTCGGTGAATACTCACAACTGCCGAATTTGGAAACCAGAAAAGCAGCGTTTAATCTTAGATGTTCCGATGCATTCACCGAAAGTAACCACGTGGTGTGGATTTTTCTGCAATTTTTATTCTCGGCCCGTATTTCTAGAGTAAGTCCTAGAGGTCCAGTATCATGCTCAGCCACCGGAGCGCGATATACATCCTTGTTACTGGATAAAATTGTTCCGGATCTGCAATCATGTCAGTGTCTTTCACGCACAAATTTTATACAAGATGGAGCTCCTCCACACATTAGCCTTCGTGTTAAGAACATTATCAAAAATCATTTTACAGAAGAACGTGTCATCAGCTGCCACTTTCCTAATGTGTGGTCTCCCCGATCCCCAGACCTCAACCCATGCGACTTTTGGCTTTGGGAGCATGTGAAACATCTAGTTAGTCTTGATGAACCTGATAACCTGATAACTGGATGAACTTTATGAACCTCATTGCTATCTTTCAGAACTATACCTGATCTGAAAGATAGCAATTCACGACATTTTCTCAGCCTTTCCCCGGAAACATTGCAGTCAACTGTAGAACATGCTATCTTACGATTTCAAATGGTAGCTGAAAATGATGGCCGTCATCTTGAACATGTCTTGTTGTAATAAACTCTTTTAACTATAGTAAATGTTGTCAAAATGTGTAATTCATCAAAAAATGCTCTCTGGTGGTGAAATTTTAAACTTATTTTTTAATTTGCTCAAACAAATTCCCATCCCTTCAGTATGTCCTACACAAAATTTCATAACTTTCTGAACAATAGTTTCGAATGTAGACAACTTTAAAGTATGGAAATTTAATTATGGACACCCTGTATATCAAATTTCAGTTTTCCCATGAGTTGGTTGGGAGGAAAATCTTATTTAAGACAACGCTTTTACTTTGAGACATTCGCTTATAAATGTTTAATGCAGATATAAGAAAATATAAATGAAATGATTTATGTATTTTGAAACATTGAAATAAATTCAACCATTAATGTGGTCGAAAATTTATCTTTCGGGAATCACAGAGTAATTTTCCATTATTTTGAAAAGTAATACCTATTAAAAATTCACAAGTCAACGAATATATTGCAATATTTAATAATTCTATCTCAAAATAAACCTTCAGTTTGTACAGTCTAAAAACTCTTATCTTTAAAACGTACAATTACTAAATCCTTTTGTTGCGGCAATCTTTCTAATCCAATGTGAATTATTTAAGTAGAAAGTTTAAAACAAATTTTTTGAAAAACTAAATATATTACACTTCTAACATGCTTATATAATTTATATAAAATAAGATTATATTCGTACAAGTCTTTGTCACAAGTCAGTTCGGTGTTAAGGTAAAGAACTTAATTTTTATATTACACAAGAATCTGTTAAAGAATTTCATCAGGCCATGATAAACGGATTTTCTAGAATGACAATTACAATTTTTCAGCTACTGTAATTCTTTAACTTTAATGTCGAACTATACACTTAACGTTAGAAGTTTCTTTCCTTAATGAAACTAAATTTACATCACAAGAAGGATTTAATGAAAGCTTCCTAAAAGAGTAAATTAAAGTTTAATTTCCTTTTCACCCCACTTCTGTGTTCGGTAAGATTTGAAAGAAGGGCCATAAGCTTTAGCCGCAGAATTATTCCTATATTTTTCTATATATATAATAGAATATCCTTCTTTTCACCATAGAAATTCCGTTAGAATTTGTTTTTACAAGAAACATACTACTTTGTAAGGTTTTATACCCCATTATACTGCTTGTCATCCTGAATTGATAAGCCATTTTCGAATGTTTCATCCGAAGAACAAAATTTCTGCTTCAAATTACATGTCAGCTTTTTGTTTCTTTTGAACAAAATGATTTATGTTTTAAATAAGTTACAGTTTTATCTTTGGCATATAAGTTTTATATATAATACATAGGTTACAAAACTAGAAATCATTCGCGACACATACAGTTTTTGACGCTTATACATTTCTTGTATATTATGACCAGCAATGGAATTTCAATATATTTATTAAATTATAGAAAATATAGATAGTATTCATAAACACATCCTTGAAATCTTGATGAGTTGATTCTCAGATGTTAATTCAATACATTTGAGTATGTTTTTTCCTTTTATGCGCACTTACAATGAAAGAAAGAACTGCTCGTGTGGTACTGTGGTTAGCATCATGAGCATCTACGCAGTGGGCCTGGATTGAAATCCCAAATACGGTTTGGTCGGCCCCGTGTTGTCCTCTCATAGGGCCTAGTGCTGGCTCACGGGCGCTCCCATAATAAAGTAGCCAACAAGACTTCGATATGAATAACAAAAGTCGAATGTCTGACCAACTAGGCCCTCCACATTAGAAAAAAATAATGAAAACAAGAACATTATAACCTTAAACCTCTGAGGGGCACCGTTTGCAGAGTGCAAAGCCTAAATCTAGTCTTTTTTCACTTGCATTGAATGTATTCCAGTTAAATGAGCAGAAAAATGGTTAGCACTGCCATCTGTTATCTGTTTAAAGAAGTAAAAACATTTTGCAACCTATAATTGGAAAATTTTTGAAGAATCTTTAGGTTAAAAAAAATCCCCCCAAAAAATATGCTGCGTTAATCTGAAAGGATTAACTGAGTCACTGTTTACCCGCGAAACAGCACATGCATGCCATCACTGTATGTATTTATATATATATATATATATATATATATATATATATATATATATATATATATATTAATACTTCATTCGAAATAAATGAATACAAACTAGACGCATTTTCTATATTTTTGGATGATTAAAACTGGCTGCATGTTCTTAATTTCAGTTCTCCCAACAGCTGAATTGTTTAGCTCTGTTTTCAAGCAATATTAATGTCGTATATGTTTTCTTCTTTAGGGGGTATATATATATATATATATATATATATATATATATATATATATATATATATATATATATGTACAGGGCCGGCTCGAGGTGGTTGGCGCCCTTAGCAAAATTTCTTAAGAGCGCCCTTTCAAATGAAATATTTTTTTAATAAAAGGGAAAAAAATTTGCAACAAAGCTATGATTTATTAAAATATAAAATACAACTAAATATGAGCTTTTCGTGCTTTTACAATAGCAAATTTATCAATTACATCACTTAAATCAATTTCATTTAAAAGTTTGCGCTCAATTGACATCGTTGATAATCCATCCAATCTTTGTTGTGTCATCGATGTTCTTAAATAAGTTTTTATTAGCTTTAACTTTGAAAAACTTCGTTCAGCACTAGCTACTGAAACCGGTAATGTTAATAAAATACGTAATGCAATAAACAACTTAGGAAGTGAGGAAGTTAATTTATTTTTGCATATAAATTCCAAAATTTTTTCTGGCAATTCTTCGTATTGATACAAATTTTGTATATATCTTATTTCTTGAAATAAATCTAATCCACTTATGTCTTTCTCTTCATTATCGGTTAACAGAATTTCCAAATCCATACAATTTTTCATAAGAACTGTGTCATCCCATTCTTTAGACTTTTTAATCATATACAAAATATTAAAATTGTCAGTATGTTTGGAAGATAATTCAAATCGATCTTTTAACGTATTTATAGCAGTGTCTAGAATATTATAAAAAAAATGAATCCTAAAATTGTCTTTTTCAATAGATCCTATTTCGTCATTGCCTTCATATTCAAAAAGATTTCTTTTTTTGTGAATTCGATTTTTCTCAAAATTTGGGTCGATGTCTAAATTAGTTGCAATTTGTTTTGCTTCCAATAAAATAGTTTAAAATTTCTCCTCACTTCTATATTTTTCAAGAAAACAAATTGAACTGTTTATATGGAAATTTGCATTTACTAAATCTAAATTTATGTTCTGAAGAGTTTTACTTGTAATATTTATGTTGTTTAAAATATCATACCATATTATTAATGAACATATAAATTTAAAATTGCCAATGATTTCAACAGACCCTTTGCATCAGACTTATTTTTTGCAATAGTTGCAGTGGTAATTGGTTCTTGTGTGTTCAAAAAACTTTCCAATGCTTCCATTACTTCTTCAAGCTGATATCTTACTGGTTTTAAAGCTTCTAAACGACTAGCCCATCTGGTATCACTAAGACCTTTTAAGGTCAATAATTTGACATGTTTCTTGAGGATATGCCACCTTTGTGTAGATGCAGAAAAAAACGTGTAAAGGCGCTGTACATTATCAAAAAAGGACACAGCTTCAGTACAACAATTTGCTGCATCATTTACTACAAGATTTAGAGAGTGAGCTGAGCATGGTACAAAAAATGCTCTCGGATATATGGTCAGTATACGGCTTTGAACTCTATTATGCTTTCCACGCATATTTGCGCCGTTGTCATATCCTTGTCCTCTTAAATCATTTAAAGATATCTCATTTTTATTCAAAATTTCATATATTTTCTCCGTCATTCCTTTGCCAGTACTGTTGTTAATCTCAATAAATCCTAAAAAATGTTCTGAGATTTCCAAAAAATCTCCATTTTCATTTGCGGAGGGAAGTATTTTAACAAAGCGGACAATTAAAGACATTTGTTCAATGTGTGAAAGATCTGGTGTACAATCAACAATTATAGAATAATACTTGGCTTCTTTTAATTTATTGACTATACTTTCTTTAATTATATCATTGAAAAGAAATATAATTTCATTTTGGATATTCTTCCCCAAATAATGGCAATTAACATCGTTATTTAAAAATTTTCTTAAATGCTCTTTCATAAGAGGATCGAATTCCGCGAAAACTTCTATAATTTTCAAAAAAATTCCATTATTATCTGTGTACAACTTATCAGATGTACCACGTAAAGGTAAATTTTCTGCTCCATGCAATTTAATAATTGAAAAAATTCTCTTTAAAATACTTCTCCAGTATTTCGTATTTTCATTAATTTGTTTCTGCTGCATTTTATCGATTGTTGAGGTATAATTAATTCTGTTTACGAAATCCTTCCAGATATTATAGGAATTTAAATGTTCTTTACTTGTTTCGTGTATCTTTAATCTATTGATAATATTTTTCCAATCTTTTAAACCCTCCTGGTTTATTGCTACTTGGACCTTGGAAAATAATTTGCAGCAAAAACAATGTACCACATCGAGAAATTTAGAGTATACTAACCAGTCTCGAAGATATTTTTCACCGTTAGGAAGTATTCGAAAATAATTCGTTGACAAAAATTTTCTATTGGTGTTTACGTCCTTCGGAAATTTGTGATTTATTAATTGCACAGGTCCAATTCTTACCAACATGTCTATTATGGACTTTCTATTTTCTGGCTGTGGCCATTTTCCAACATCTTCATAATCTTTCAATAATTGTACCGAAATTTCTTTCTGTGCTTCTTCAATTTTTTCTTTATTTTCAGAATTTTTTTCATTTTGAGAACTTTCTGAAATAACCTCAGTTTCACAAACTTCCTTTTCAATATTTTCGATCATATCGTCGTTTTGATCAAGGGCGAATGTTGAGTTAGTTGAGCAACTTTTTGATGTTGATGGTTCGCATTCGATATCGTTTGATTTAGTTAAAAACTTCTGTAAAGCGTTCTTATGTTTTTCTGCAACTGCATCTTTTTTGGCTTTATTTTTTCTATTATCTGAACCACTCAGATTTTTTCTTTTAAATATGTTGAAATTAGTCAAATTGTCAAATAAGAATCCAAATGAAAATAATTCTAAAACGCAAAACAATAAGTACTTTAGTAAATGTAAACAAAAAATGCATAGCATAATCCATAACTATAAAATAAGTTACAACTTACATTCTATATTTTTACAATAAAAGTCAGAGTGCATTTCACTCGGCCACCGAACTTTCAGCCGAAAAAAAATTCGTAGTGCTCGCAAGTTTAAGGTTTTGTAGGGCCGTAGTCCGCAGTTCAATGCATCGAGATACGGTATGCAGTTCCTATTTTCTGTAATATGTTACGAATTCGAGTCGAGTATGTATTAAATATTAATTTCCTTCGTGCGTAGACAAAATTGACTGCGAATAACATCTAGTCTACCGCCGCCGCGATGCATTGTATAAAAAAATAAGGCCTCATGCGCAGAAAAAAACACTATTCGTCGGCGAAATACCGACGGGCGAATTTTAATTTTGTACGATTTTTTTTTCATGAGATGGCGCCCTTCGAGTTGTGGCGCCCTTAGCCTGAGCCTACTTTGCCTAAGCATAAAGCCGGCCCTGTATATATATAGTAATACTTCATTCAAAATAACTGAATACAAACTAGACGCATTTTCTATATTTTTGGATGATTAAAACTGGCTGCATGTTCTTAATTTCAGTTCTCCCAACAGCTGAATTGCTTAGCTCTGTTTTCAAGCAATATTAATGTCGTATATGTTTTCTTCTATAGGGGACAATAAATGGGAAGCATGTGCTCTCTCTCATATTCTTGAATTCTTTGGTGATCTCAGAGATGTAGATTAAGAAAGGCGTCGTTCAGATGAATATTTCCATCCAACATATTCCCAACTATAATATTTCCATCCAAAAACAGTGTCACGCGGTCTTTGAATTCTTTGTATTGTGTTAGAACCGTGATGAATATATGTATATGCTCCGGCAAACGCTTTCAGACCAATCTCGTTTCATGACATAATATTTATTCTGGACATACATTTTCGTGTGCAATTATCTAATGGAGATCTATTGTAAAAGCGTAGGAATTCAGCATAGGGAACTACTCGCTCTCCGATGACCCTATGTATTCTGAAAATTCGTATAAAGCAGATAAATCATGGGTTTTCGCACACACGCACTTTTCGTAGAAATAATTGGTGGTTGGAAGCGCTCTTTACAGATGTATATAACTAATCTTTATTGCGGATTTGAGTCATTTTTATTTGACTATTTACGGTGTTTAGGAGAGAACTTAAGGGTGGTTTGCATCAAAATCATACGTGTCATGTGATACCAGAGCTTCCCAATTTTACGTGAACCGAACGTGACCTATCACCTATTAACTGCAAGGAGAAGATTGAAATATAAATTTAGAGTCACTGTTTCTTTTGAATATGCAATTCCCTTACCCTATTTAAAACTTGAAAAATCACTATTTATATATTTTCGAAAGGTAAATTGTCTATATGTGTAACGAATAATTACATAACTGTTGTTTGCTGTTCGCCTTTATTAGTGAAGAGTGTAGGGTTCGCGTGTTGCTCAGATGCAAATTTCTGGTAGCTTCGCAGTGCAGGCCAGTCGAAGTGAGTTCAGAGCAGGTGTCTGGTCTATTTAAGTGACACACGATGAGTTGGCAAGAGCCCAAGAAGGGAGTGAAGATTTGTACGGCTTACGTTACGCTATTAGTAGAGATACGAAAGAGTCGAGAAAAGTTAGATTGAAGGTGGTAGCGGTATTTAACTGATAGAGCACGTATTAGTAACACGGCTACACGATTTCGATAGCTATTTCAGAGCCCGATGGTTAAGGGTATTGTTAGTGAACGTATATTCTGCCTGAAAAGGTTCATTACGACTTTAAAGTTCAGCTTCTTAGTACCGCAAGTTGCGATACTGTTGTGTTATTATTTGAAGCCCCAAGTCGGTCTATGTTAGTCTTGCTCTACGTAGAAAATAAAGGAATTATTTATATTTATGCCTCTTACTTTATAGTGTGCCTGGACCGTTAGAGGATTCACAGGGTACATAAGAAACAGAACCATATAAGATTTTGGAATTTATATTATGGAGATGAATCACGTTCATTCATTCACTGATATAATTATAGGTAGACAGAGCCCTCTACTGATACAACTAGCATTTATTGTGGATTTCAATATTTTCTCTCTTTCTCCCTCTCTTTTTGCTTAAAGAATATTTACCACTATACCTTTGAGGACATTACATCTCTAGGGTTGTTGTATCCGTTCCAGAGGATAAAGGAGCTGCCCATCATCCCGAGATTTAATCTTCTAACACATAGCTAGTCCAAGGAAATGATCAAAGTTCGAAGTCTGAAGTTCGGTTTACTTTGAATGCTTGTATTTTTAGCCCTATCGTAAAGCTGAAAACCGCAAATTTGGATCTTCTCGAGTCGTATCTGTGATTATATGGAAGAAAGAATATCTGACTGTTGTTTACTATTTACCTTTTCCGTGTAAGATTATTATGACACGGCCTAGTTGAATAATAGCAAATCTCCCACGCTCTTTTACTGAAATGCAGGCCACGAGTTTGAATCGAAAACCGATTACGATGTTTTAAAGGTGAAGGATTAAGTACGCAAGTTAAAACAGTTTATGAAAGACGCAATGTATTCCAATTTTCTTTCCTATAAAGTACATGAATCCAAATCCAACTTCATTATTTTCTAACTAAGAGAAGTTTTTCAAAGCCCTGGGGACAGAAATCAGGGTTTGAAGCAAAAGCAACGTACAATTGGCTTAAGTTTTTATATAAAATTTTATTTACAGCAAACTTCATCAAGAGAGCACTTTCAGCTCAAACCATTGACCCTTAATGTCAATTTTACCCAGATGCTTCTTGACCTGAAGACACTGTATTAGGACTCAGATGGCTTCATCGATGAATGATATAAACTTACTTCGACAATGGAAGAATCTCCCCTCTCTCTCTTTGGCTCACTTTCAATTATCGGCTACAGCCTGAAAATTACCCTCTACATACACATCCCTATAGAATAGAAACTAAAATCTAAAGCGACACCACGTCATTGGAGATTTGGAATAGGTTCTGTGTAGGTAGAATGTAAAGTGTAATAAATTATCGAGCTATCTTATATACGGCACATTATCGGGGAATATTTGCTGCAAAGTGCATCGAGATTGATAAATATTTACAGTCAAACTTTAGGAATATTACAGATCTAGGGTTTCTGGATCAAATTTATCCATGTCAGGTAATGTTGTATTTTCCCAACAATAAGTGACTGAATCTACCTCATATAGCCAGACCATGTAAATGATTAAAAATTCACAGTGGAAAAAATAGTTTCTATCAAATACATAATATATTGTACATCTGGGTATATTCTATCAAATACACCCTTTAGCTGTATCTTAAAGCTGAAAAAATCGTTATTTGAATAATCTTAATGGCGGACGCACACAAGTGTATAAGTGTGAAGTGAAAATCTTGATACTTATTTTTAACATTTTTTTTATATTTAAGGGTGGAAAGGCTTTAAGGGTAGAAAGGTATTATTATTCCTTATTATTTTTAACGTCTTAAGGCTGTCCAGCTGCTGGCGAATGCATTTATGCACACATGCGCCCACAGAAAAATCTAAATGAAAAATGCTAATTTATGTTTTAGGTAAATTTTTTATAATTTTCTTGTAATTCAAAGCATGGATGCAGAAAAATCCAGTAGACTGTAAAAATAATTTTCGCTCATAAGTGAAATAACTCTCATTCATAATTCATTTAAAATTTAATTTGGATCTTTTTTTTTTGTTAGTTAAATTTGAATGCTCGTTTACATTGATTGAAATCCTGTCAAAAATAATTTTTCACCTTTCCAGACATGGAAAAATTAAAGTATGAAGTATTTTTCTTCACCGCAATTAATATTTGCAAATCTTGGGTTTATTGATATTTTTTCAATGATCTTTAGAGCATGACTAACTGTTCTCGTTTTGAATGTCAGGTATAGTCTATTTTGAGGAAATTGTCTGAGTTTCCCGGCACATACAGATATCGATGTTTTATTTTTACCCCATGTTCCTTTTTATACTTTAACTTTATCAATCATTTTCCGTAAGGCCAAGCATCACGTAAGAACGAAAGTGCCTCCGAAAATATTTTAACCCGACAGAAGATAAATTTATTGCTCTGCTTTTCAAAGTATATTCCAAATGTAACAGTTTCATTACATACGTCTCTATTAAATTCATTGATTTCATACCTTAGCTTAACACCAGCCCATACGTTTAGCCACATTGTATGTAGTCACAATAGAGTGAACCTAATAAATTACTGGGGGAATACTGCAACCGGTGACTGGGATCAAAATTAGCTGGTATGGAAGATATATGCCTGGTGAATCATAGTAATTAATACTGCACGATTTGGTGCGTTAAGTGACGAGGCCATTTGGCCGAATGGAATGGAGCTGTCTGATGAACGTTACATTAATGTAAGTTATTCATGTTACAACACGTTCTTTGAGATGTGTTAAAGAGTGTTAAAAAATCAAATGCCTACCTTACCGACAGATGGTTATACTTTTTAAATATTTTCAAACTCTTACAGGAGGTAAAAATCACGAATTAGTGTCCATTTTTAGCTGTTTAACTTCAGAACATAGGATAGTTCATTGATTATTTACCAAAAAATTTAAATAGAACGGTTTAAAAAGTGTTATAGCTTACTGTTATACCGGAGACCGGAAACTTTCATTAGTGTATTATACTGTACTGTACAGTGTGTTTTGTAAACTTCAATTTTACTTTTCAAAATTATTGCGGCGTATAAAATAAAAGCCTTGTAAGGACTTTACCTGAAATAAAAGACTGCCAGCCCATTTGTATTTAATGTTTTAATTGTATTTCTCGACTAAATACAAGCTATTTATTTATTTATACAAATAAATAAATAAATAAATATATATATATATATATATGTGTGTGTATATATATATATATATATATATATATATATATATATATATATATATATATATATATATATATATATATATATATATATATATATATATATATATATATATATATATGTGTGTGTATATATATATATATGCATATATAAATCCGTGGGTTCATTGACGAGGCAGGTAAGACTTGAGTTGTAGCCACACTCATTCAAGTCTTTCTAGGCCCGGCAAAATTTCCTTGTCCCCAGCTCCAGCGTCACTCTGACTAACTTCGTCTCTGAATCTCAAAATCTCAGAAACCCCTAATCCGCGTTCGGAGACTTTATATACCACCACTGAACGTTCTAGAAAGGCTTGGAAACGAAGCCTTTCTTTATTAGGTTACATTCCCAGACGACTAGGCGCATCCGGTCGGCAACTCCCCTTTTGTAGCTGGTTTACTGTTCCACGAGCTGTCGGTAGCACTACCAGCATTTAAGTTGCCGGGTGACTGTCTGTCTGCCGCCGTCAAAATCGATTATGTGCACAATCCGCGCGTTGGTAGGTCTTCCCGGAATTTCCAAGCACAAAATATTTGCTATTGTATGGGAGGCCTCCCGTTTACAGCTCCCATGTCGCTCTCTTATGTGTATGTTACCCTATATAGTTGATACTGCAAGTTAGATTCATAAAACATTTGTCATTGAAGTAAATGATGAATAGTTTTGCTACTTTACATTTAATGCATTGTTACATTAGTCTTTATAACATGCATGACCTGCAGTATTAAGAGTCAAATTGTGGGGAGGAGATGATATTAGAAAAAATGAGAGAAGATAAGGAATCTTTCTTTATAGATATACATCATCAGACATTGTCTACGTATGTTCTACCATACCAAGGTTCAAGATCTGGAGTAAAACGAAGGTCTAGCTTAAAGTCGGAGAAAAACTGTCTACCAAAGAATCAATGAACACACTGGCGTGCCTTTCTTTTAAAAAATGCCGAAATGAGCGAGATATAGCATCGAGTTGCACAAGTTGTCAGTAGTGTTTCGAACGAACCAACCAAATAACTTATTGTGCGAAACCGGTGCTGAGATGGAGTATCGGTGTGTCATAACAAAATCAAAATTCATATTATACTGTATTAATGATTTGAAAAGATTTACTTTTGGTATATATTACATATTTAATATTACAACTTCTGTATAAAATTTCGTGGAATTGTCAAAACGCGGCACTCTTGCAACCCTCTGCCATTGTTTACGTACCAAAGGCATGCGAGTATAAGCTAAATTCTATCTTTGATAAGCGACAGATCAACATGTTACCGTAGAAAAAGGAATAATCATACTGAGCTAAGATTGTGTTCTGGCATTCGGAAACTACCAGTCCGAGTTTCTGAATTGCAGGTGTTGTACTGCTTAACCCTTCCGAATCAAAATATGACAGTAACGTTTAAGGATATTCCAATCTGGATAAATATCTTTATTTAACAGAACTTCAATTCCTTTTAGGGATTCATTAACACTTGTGTCTAGCACTTACTCTGTAAATCTTAAAAATCAAATACAAAAGTGTGCTTCTAAATTGTATGTTCACATTGTTTCAATTACTAACAAAGATGATGTTGTGAAGGATCCACAATTTGTACATTTTGAACTCCTTCCAACGTCATAGCCTTTTTTTTTTAAGGGGAAGAAATGATCAACCTTGGGAGTTTTTGATGAAACAGCAGAGCATGGAATGGAGTCGTTGAGGCACTTCTACCGGAGGAGGCTTTAGGTATTGGGCTAAAAATCATGGGGCCCTTCATTGGAGGAGGCAGCAGAATCGGCGCTGGCGGTTGAACATGGACATCTCGCCATTTTACTGGGCGTCTTTTCTTCCCAGGCTTTCTTCGCAGCTCGCTACCTCAAATCGCTCTCTCGCTCTCCCTCCGATCGTCGTTTTTCTCCCACACTCGGGGCTCCCCCCATTTTGATTATGACTCCTCCCCAGGTCAGTTATTCACGTAAATTTATTGCCTCTTCGAGTTTTTTATTCGAGGGCAGGGTGCTCCGACATCCCCACGGTTGACCCATGTGGTACTCTTATTTCCAAGAAAATTGGATGTCCGTTGAATTTCCTAGACTTTCTTTCTCCCGTCCTGAGGAATTCACGGGGTGCGATGTTTGTTGGAAAATTGGTGCGGTTCCCCCTTTTTCCAATATGGCCGTTTTATGCCCCGTAATCGTGTTGAAAAAACAAAATGGCTATGACGTTGGAAGGAGTTCAAAATGTCCAAATTGTGGATCCATCACAACAGAGGATAATCCATATAAATTTCTCTTTTGGCTCAGATATTAATTCCCTTTGATTTTTATTCCTTTTTTCTCATAGCTATACGCGGTATATAAATCAGAGTAAATTACTCTAGCAGAAATAATGTTTTGTGTTCGATAATAACAGAGTAAACAGTTATTACATATCCTTTAAAGTGAATACATATCACTATGTTTGACATCTCCAGTATTTTGAATTAAATTTTATAGTAACTGCAGATGATTTACATCTATTAAATTGGTTGAACTGAAATGCAGGCTCTACGCTATTTGCTTAAATGGTAGATTTATGTTATCATGACTGAACCAATAATCGAAGTTAGAGTTTCAATAATTTGTACAACTATATGCATAATTTCACAGTTTCAAAGTCTGAAAGGTAATTAATTCAGATGCATTTCTCGTAACTCTTGGGATCTGAAATAAATTCTAATAATATCTTTTGAGGGCTTCTTTTATACTGTTTTAATTTTTTTTCATATTTTATTGTTGCCACATGTTTGTTAAAAGAGCTCTTATTTTACTATTATTATTGTTTTTTTTAATAATGGTATTTGCTCGGTAAAGAGGCTCTAGTTAGGAGAAAACCACTAGAGTATGCTCGATTGTTTTCAAAAGATGACGGA
The DNA here is from genome assembly GCA_907164885.2 of Dolomedes plantarius. Lineage (NCBI taxonomy): Eukaryota > Metazoa > Arthropoda > Arachnida > Araneae > Dolomedidae > Dolomedes > Dolomedes plantarius. The sequence goes on from OU015491.1 coordinate 39,981,581, forward strand.
TCAACCATACACAGGGTGTTTCAAAAATAATCATCCGATTTGAAAAATCATAACTATTCATCTTTTAATCCATATTGATCGAATAATATATAGACAGAAAGAGGGAAATTTCGAGTTTCACGCAGTTGCCTACAAATAGCGCTAACGCTCTTCCTTCGCCCGCCACTTCAGTGTTTGTAAAGATGGCGACGGCACAACAGAAATCAAAGAATCATCCGATTTAAAAAAAGTCATAGCTATTCATCTTGTAATCCGTATTGATCGAATAATGTATAGGCAGAAAGAGAGAAATCTCGAGTTTCACGCAGTTTCCGACAAGTAGCGCTAACGCTCTTCCTTCGCCCGCCACTTCACTGTTTGTAAAGATGGCGACTGCACAACAGAAATCAAAGAATCATCCGATTTAAAAAAGTAATAACTATTCTTCTTTTAATCCCTATTGATCGAATAATGTGTAGGCAGAAAAAGAGAAATCTCGAATTTCACGCAATTGCCTGCAAAGTAGCGCTAACACTCTTCCTTCGCCCGTCATTTCAGTGTTTGTAAAGATGGTAACTGCACAACAGAAATCATTTCTTGTTCTATGCTTTGCGAAGTGTGAGTCCGTAACAACTGTTCAGCGTGATTTTCATCGACAAAACCCTGGTAGATTGAAATTCCTATCTCTCAGAGCATTAGGCCATGGTATAAACAATTCCAAGACACGGGTTGTCTGTGTTCGCATAACAACCGTGGAAGCAGTGTATGCAAACATGCTCGCAAAAGTTTGGGACGAATTTGCCTACCGTATAGACATATGTCGTGCATCCAAAGGTGGGAATATTGAGCCCCTGTAATTTGGTTTGAAAAAAAAAAAACTTTATTATTAGCCATGTAATGTAAAATTAATTTTAAGTTCTTATGTTCAATATTTTTCATAATATACTCATTTCAAATCGAATTCTTTTAAACACCCTGTATATTATTCAAAATACCTTAAAAGGAGACAAATTGTTTATCAGAGATTTTCTAATACACCATAATTGAAAATAAGATTTTTAGGGATACATGCACTATGGGTTCTTTATCATTAATAATAATGCGGGAGATATAAAATTCAAACAAGAAAAACTAAATATGAAAAGTTGTAAGGGGAATATAATTTGAGTGATAAACAAAACCTCTGATAGCGAAAAATTCTCAGAACATATCTTCATTCCATCTTAAGGTGTCCCTACCATCTAAAAGTTGTTCAAACTCTTGAAATCCTCTAAAAGCATTTTTGTTAATTCTAATGACGAACGTGATACATTTAAAGCAAGCAAGAATTAATCCAAAATGCATCGAACAAATAATTATATTACATTCGACCGCTTTTCAAATAACTATTTATTAATGTCCAATTCGAAAGAAATGACAGTAGGAAATGTAACGTCGTTTCAAATCGTTATCTGCTCTATTCTGAGAACCGTAAAAGAGGGGCTAATATTTAGATTGATTTGGGAATGCTTTGATGTTTCACACCAGATGGCACTATTTGCAGTTCGGATCTTTAATAGCGGTATCCATCATTTTTTACGAGTGTAATCTGCTACATAACTATGTTATGAGGAAAAAATGACCTTATCTGTGTTTCGATTTTTCCTGCTATATATTTTTCTATTTTTAATCTTCAAAATATGCGTCTGGAAGATTACCGAACATAAAAATATATAAATAATGGGATGCTTTTTTTTTTTTTTTTGCAAACAAGAATTTCCTTTTTATGCACAAACTTTTTCCAAAAAACAATGAAAATAAGTTCTGGCAGAAAAATATACATTTACATTAAAGTTTCATTATAAAGCATAGATACTATATTAAATATTCCCTTTATGAGGGGAAATATCATTAATGTCGGAGATATTAAAGGAAAATAAAGTTATATGAACGAGAATTAAATAATTCTTGAAGTAACATTTACACCTTTAAATTTTCGCATTCTTACGAAGGAAACATTGATACTAATATCCAAAAACATTTCATGTCTTAATGGACAGTTATATTATATTTAACATTCGTGATAACGTGTGGAAATATTATTTAACATTTCCATTAAATATTCGGTTATGCTTTCTTTTACGCACTTTCTGTTAATTTCACAAGATAGTTGCAAAGAAATGAGGCAATTATAGCTATATCATTGATTTAACCAAATTATTTAATATACAGGGAGTCGCAGAAAAGACTCGTTTAAAGTATATAAACATATATATATATATATATATATGTATGTATATGTATATGTATGTATATAAATAAATATATATATGTATGTATATGTATATGTATGTATATAAATATATATATATCTATATTCATGTTCCTTCAGTCATTATTTTTTCTACATGTACTTCTAGCTTTAATTTGAGGACTTGCATATTGTCACCCTTCAAATAAACATCCAGTTTATGGGTTTATGGTGGGAACGGACGATTATATTAAAATAATACGAAAGAAAGCCATTCACTGCACAATCAGTATGAAATCGGGAAAAGTTAATCTCTTTAACGACTTTCTTTTCATTGTAAGAACCGTGGAACTAGAAATCAGATGCTCGATTCGTGATTTAAATTGCACCTTAAATCTCAGCAACCTGTTTCAATTGCACTTCCTGTAACAAAGTTGGTCATGAAATACGCCTTATGAAACACCTACAATAAGCGAGGATCAAAATTTTGCTGACTTGTTTTAATTCTAAGAGGGCCCCTCTCGAGTCTCTAGCCCCAAAGTAAACTTGGATATTGATGATAACATAGTTTTTGAAAGCACTTCAGGAATGGATGACCGGATTTGCAAAACTTTAAGTTCAATGCATACAAAGAATGCGTGGTAATATTCTCCATTCTTGACGCAGTCAAATTCTGAAATCAGGAAGGCGATTCAGAGATTATGACTACAACGCAAAAAAGATAGGCTCTAGATCTTGGATGGGGAACCTTTTTATGTATACGTACCCGAAGCATTTAAAAGCAATATTCCTTCGGGTGCTGAGGAGCCTTCTAATACGTTATTAAGGAAAAGAAAAACGTTTAATAATAAATTATTTATTATAACAAATTTGTAACAATAATAAATTATTGGGTATAAAATAAATAATAAAAAATTACTAGTTATAGATAAATACGAATTTGTCTGATAAATACTTAGTCGCTTATAAGGGAATACGCTAATAAGGAAAAGAAAAACGTTTAATAATAAATTATTTATTATAACAAATTTGTAACAACAATAAATTATTGGGTATAAAATAAATAATAAAAAACTACTAGTTATAGATAAATACGAATTTGTCTGATAAATACTTAGTCGCTTATAAGGGAATACGCTAATAAGGAAAAGAAAAACGTTTAATAATAAATTATTTATTATAACAAATTTGTAACGATAATAAATTATTGGGTATAAAATAAATAATAAAAAAATACTAGTTATAGATAAATATGAATTTGTCTGATAAATACTTAGTCGCTTATAAGGGAATACGCTAATAAGGAAAAGAAAAACGTTTAATAATAAATTATTTATTATAACAAATTTGTAACAACAATAAATTATAGGGTATAAAATAAATAATAAAATATTACTAGTTATAGATAAATACGAATTTGTCTGATAAATACTTAGTCGCTTAGAGCAAAACATTTATCGAACGAGATTCATCAGACTGTTTGTTTTAGAAATTATTTTTTAACAAAGCTCATTTCTTATTAAAATTTTCCATTTCGGCATTTTTGTTAGTTATGTCAGATAACCACTTTGTTTCATTTGTTTCCACATTATTTCTAAAATAGGCAAATTGTCGATTTTATATAGCTAGTTCCTGTATAGATCTGGATATAAATTTAATTTCAAAATTCCCCCAATTCAAACTTGTCAATAATAGTCCGCCTATGTACCAGCAATTTTTTAATTTGTTACTACTGGCATGCATGCCATAGGTCAAACATCTCTCTGGACGTTCTTTAGTTTAGAAACTTCAAAAATGTATTTTCTATAGAACATCCAAACAATCATATGCAAAAAAAGAAACGGACCATATTTGGACGCTCTGGTTACTAGTTTTTACTCTGACACTCGTAATAGTTTTAGAAATGATTAATGTGACATAGGGGCATTTTTTGAAATAACCAGAAAGTAAATGCTTTTTAAAAAATAACCTAGACAGCAAATAATATGGTTACGGAAATAGTCAATTTGCTTTTGTAACGTAGGTGTTTTATACTTTGGGATAAAATTTAGTTTGTCAAAGGATATTTCTTTCAAATAATAGAATATCAAAGTGGATTCTTTTTGTTTGCTGGTAGTAATACAGTATTTTGCTTAGTCCGCATAATTTAAGTGAGTTGCCACATGCATTCCTAACAATTCTGCATAAAGTGTAGGGACACACACACACACACACATATATATATATATATATATAGAGAGAGAGAGAGAGAGTAAGTAATTTATCAGACAAATTAAGTTAGGGAATGGGAAAAACTATTCTGTCATAACATATATATATATATATATAACATACAAAACAAAAAACATTTTCTAATTTCCAAATTCTTTTCATTTTCCTTTAAAAATACTTGGGCGTAAGCAAACTGATTTCGTTTTTGTTTTTAAGAACAAAAGATTTAAGCGTAACCTAAAAGAAATAGTAGGTAATTAATATATCGTCCCTTTAACCCCCAGTCTCCTGGGCGCCAAACCTTATATAACAGGCCACGGGACTGAACCCAGACAACTAGCCTGGGAGCCTATGTTCAATCAATGTGAAGTGCAAGGGTCATGTGACAACGACCTCATGTTTTTAACCACCAGTTCTGACCACCAGTTTTTAAAAGACCCACCAAGGTTTTGGCCGGGCTTTTTTCTCTCTGCTTCGTTACTTCTTAAAGTGTCTCTCGCGTCCCTCTGTCCCTCGTCCGCGGACTGCTTCCGACAACTGTAGAATGTAAACTCTGTATTCTTAAGCCCCAGCGGAAGATTCCGGTGGCTGGCTAATTTACGTCTATGTCGCCAGTGTCCATTTGTGTCAAGTTCGTTTTGTTGTGTACATCCCTTCCATGTCGCCGCCTTGACGTTTAATTCCAGGGAATAAAGTAGTTCAACGGTTTAACGCGTGGACTATGTTTTCATAGAGTATATACGTGTTTTCCATTCCGGCCATGTCTACGATACGTGATATTATACCCCGGATAACTTCATCGCCAGTGGCATTCCCCCTCGTGTGACTGCAGTGTTCCGGAATCCGTGGGGTGGGGGGGATATATATTATATACATACATACATATATATATATATATATATAAATAAATAAATATATATATATATACATATATATATATATATATAAATATATATATATATATATATATATATATATATATATATATATATATATATATATTTATATAAACTGTTCCGTACCTGACTGACTGACTGACTGACTGACATACAACGCACAGACCAACCCGCTGGGCCTAAAGGGCTGAAATTTTGCATGGTGATTCTTCTTATAGTGTAGGGGTGCACTAAGAAAGATTTTGGAAAAATTGTTCTTAGATTTTTTTAGCTGAATAGGTACCTTTCCTTTCCTATCTGCTACAGTCTATATATAGTCGACTACTATTCAGTATGTTTCCTTTTTATTCTTAGAAAGGGAGGCGCACGCCATACTCTAAGAAATTTGAATGAAGTCACCCGGAACATTTTATAAAACATTTTATTTCACCCCGGATGCATTTTATAAAACCTTTTTTTGCAAATGGGCATTGGCTATTTACTCTAATTCAGGTTGAGTAAATAAATAATTCTCTCCAAAACATTTGCTTCTAAGTGGTTTAAGCTTTTCCAATTTCCACAAAAATGTTTGTTTATAGTTCAATAATATGGTTAACTAGAAATGAATTCGGGGTTTTGTAATTACTTATATTCCGTATATTTTTATTTTATGGAAATTTTGATATTTCATAACTGCATTGGTTAATGCCAGATTATCCTCCCGCGAATTGCATAGTGCGTATAAATGGGATGTACGCATAAATTTAATTCTGTACTAATGTTTCCCAATGCACATATAAATCTTATTATTGCCCCCAGAAAGAGCTTCCTTATTGCGTGGATCAAGTCATGGTTTTTGGATGGTTTAAAAATTTCCCCCTAACATTAAATTGTATATTATTTAATAAATATCACAAAATATAGATTTACATTCACGATTGGGAAAATGATGATTACTTAAAATGTATCCCGAAAGTTAACGCTTTGCCATATCATTTTAAAACAATTCGTTAAATAACAGACATTTTTCTAGTCAATGGCACTCTATAGTTATAAATGAGAAACTTTCTTTCTTACCTTCTGAGAAATCATAACATTGATCATAACATGGCTTTTATGTGGATTAGTAATTGTTTTAAATTTGCAATTGCATAAAGTTGTATAACGGTGAATAAATCATGCGAATGAGTGGATGCATACAATAAATCACGAAACAACTTATTTAAAATGTGCCCTGTATGTTTATTATTTCGTTAAAACATCACCATGTCACTTTAAAATTACATCGCTAAATGTCATATTTTCTTCGTTAACATTCTAATATAAATGCGGAGATTTCATGTTTAATTCTTAAGGTTTTATGTTGTGACTTAATGTCGTAATTGTAGGTTCATTTGTCTCGAAGGCGTATGTCTTTGATATCCGGACTTGACAGTTGTAATTTAAGGGAAAGCAAAAAGTATAAATGCTAAAGCACATGCAAAGAGGGATTGTTATGTAACTTCCAAACTTGAATGTCATTTATTTTGCTTTCTATTATCATGACCACATGAAGCATACAGTGCGTACCAGTATACCATTTTTGCTTACGTTTTTGTTGAGCTAATTTTTTTTCAGATATAAAAAAGTTATTAATTCTGGTAACAAAGTCTAAATTCCGGCAGTTCTAAAATTTTTAGTCTAAGCAATTAAACGTTAGTAGAACAAAGCTTGCTTTTGTTTTAAAATGCATACCTATAAAACGGACATGAACATAAGTATATTTAGAGAGACATTCATATTTTCATACAGATATATAGATTTGTGTCGAAAGAGAGGCAATGTTAATTGACCCTTTCAAGTATTAACGTCTATCTCAATTCTAGGGTAAGCTTTTCAGCTTCTCTCTTAGGTGACTGCCTACGTTAAAAATGCCATTCTTTGACTATTTTGGTCAATTTTATTTTTTGCAAGAATCGTGTAATTCTATCTTTTCTCTTTTCAAAACCGTTTTGATTTTCATTCTACATTAATTAGAAGCAGAGTTATAGCTATTTTTAAAAACATCGTCTGATACAAAATTGAAGTGACACACCATTAAATGCGTTTTTCTCAGAATTATGGTTTTTAGCACAAATCTCTACCGTTATCATGTTATCTCACATAATAATGCATATAATTTGATAAAATTTTCAGGAAATGTTTTAGATGATATTGTTAATGAGATGACGCACAATAATTGATGTACAATAAATAGTTTTTTTTCTGTTTGGGGATGTTTTTATAAGGAAAGGAATGACGAATTGGGGAAAATTTTCATATTGGAACATAAAATTGTATGTATTATTTTTGCATTCTAAAATTTCTCTTAGATTGAGGGTCATTTTGAAGATAACTGTTATATGTATCATGTGGGATTAGGAAATTAAAATAGTAGCATTAAAATTTTGTGCAGAGTGATAGGCGTTTTAGCTAAATTTCATTAAAAATTACTTCAAATTGACCAATTTATAAAAAAGTATGGTATTTTCAGGCAAGTTTTTTTATTTTTATTTTTAAATGCTATTTTACCATAAAAGACCAAAAAATTCTTATAAAAACAATTATTTAAAAAAATTGGCTCCGAACGTAGGCAGCCACATTTTAACATTTCTTTTAGCATCTTTCTTAAGTTTGTTATCTTAAATGCTTATTTAGCAGAAAGAATGAACTGTAGTAATTTTAATTTTCAATATAGTTTGTATTGGGTTGTCTTTAATAATTTCTGGAGCATTCCCACCTCCCTTTTCATTTGAAATGCATATTTATAATACTGGACAAGAGAAGAATCTGTAAATAATTTTTTATGTGACATTGGTAATGCGTATTTTTTCCATCATATGTGATTTATTTGTTGTCCATTTATTTGTTTTCTGTGTGTTTTAAAAGTAACAGCATTAAATTACCACCACCTAGTGTATCTATAAGTTAACCCAAGCAAAGTTGGAGAATAGTTATATTACGTATATTGGTGCTATTAAAGAGTAACATTTGTCAGAAAATTTCGAGGACTGATTTTTCAATTCTTTATCTGTGATATCCAAACTCCAGAAATGGATATTATTCAGTCACCTGATATGGTATTGGAAGTGGTTCCATGTAAATTTGCTAGGTTTCAGGACTGTGCTTAGCAACCCACTCCTCGGTTTGTTGGCGTATTTGGTTGGAAGTTACGCGAGTGACGTGATAAACACAGATTCCGAGCTGAGAGTTAGGGCCTGTTCACATAGAATCTATCAGCGTCAGCGAAATTTTTTTTACCCAATCATATAGCAATCATTGACCCATTTAATCAATCAGCGCCTCCGGAATCTTTAACGCTGACGCTGACGGAATCTATGTGAACAGGTTCTTAACATTAAGTTCTACGTTAAGCTAGGGAAAACCCTTAGTGAAACATGGACTATGACACAGCAAGCATATGGTGACGAGGAATCGTCGAGAAGACGTTTCTTCTCACATGTTTCACATTAGCAGCGTTATGTTGTGATTTTGACGGCCGGCCGACCCTGTGATCGTTTTGCACTGAATCTCTGATCTCCCGAAACCTTTTGTGCCATTCAGAAACACGGCTTTTCGGCGATTCCTCGTCACCACATGCTTGCTGTATCATATTACATGTCTCACCACGGGGTTTTCCTAGCTTACAGCAGAACTTAATATTAATTCTCTGTTCAGAATCCCGGTCTATCATGCCACTCGTGTAACTTCCAGCTAAATGCGCCAAGTAGAACAAAGGGTTGCTAAGCGCAGCCCTGTCATCTAGTAAGTTTACATAGAAACACTTCCAAGGCCCTGTCTATTCAGAAACCATATCAGGAGGCTGGATAACATCCATTTCTTGTGTTTGAATACAACAGGTAAAGAATTTAAAAAATCAGTCCTGAAACTTTTCTCACAAAGTTATATATTTAAACATGGCGAACATCTGCGCCAATATACATTAATTTACATTTCCTGTATGAAATACTAGCTGAAAACCCGTACTTCGCTATGGAGTGCATTCAAATTAAATACAACGGTCAATGTATGCAATTAATGCCAATATATATATATATATATATATATATATATATATATACATATATATAGACATATTTATAATAAATGCGACGATCAATGTATACAATTGATGTAGAAAAAAATATATATATTTATAAAAAAATCGTGGGGGATATTTTTATAGACAAAATAATGTCCAATCATCTGCCGCATTAGCAAGAAAAAAAATACTTTTTTGTCTATTTAGTTTATATGCACGTGACGATAAATTTATTTAAAGTACCAGAAAAAGAAGTCACTTGATCAGAATTTAATAAATTAAATTCTAAAAATTAATCTTTAAAAATTCACCAAAAATCAAGAAATGGGGGTAAAGGTTCGAAAAAGATTTCATTTTAAAGGAATTTTTATGATCTTTTTTGTGATATAAATTTTATAACCCTCAAATTATTATTTTAAATGCAAACTTTAAAAAAGTAAAAAAAAACAGCTTAAAAATTTAATTTAAAACAATCTAAGAAGAATTTTTCAAAAATCTCTCTTAGTGCACCCCTACACTATAAGAAGAATCGCCATGCAAAATTTCAGCCCTTTAGGTCCAGCGGTTTGGTCTGTGCGTTGTATGTCAGTCAGTCAGTCAGTGAATGAATGAGTCAGTTACGGAACTGTTTTATATATAGATTATTCACAAGTTAGTATTTTTCAAAACTATATTTTCTGTTTATTTCCAAAAATATAGCAAATAATCGGAAACTATTATCACATTTTTGGGTAAATCATTAAAATATTCTATCTAAATATACAAAAGTTTATAAAAAGACGGATTTGACAAATATTCTTTCGTACGTTGGAACATTTCTCTTCATTAGGGCGTTTCGAGCAACATTTTTATTCCTTAGGCGGATACGAAAGTGTTTAATTAGTACTTCAGTGAAAGGACAAACGAATCTCTGATTAAAAGCATTTTAATGCATATTAACCCGTTAAGTATTTTGAGTGACTCGCATAAATTAATTAGGCAAAGAAAGCGTGTGTGAGTGTTTAACCAAAGTATGTTAACTTACTGACTAGGCTCATAATACTACACCGGGTGACTATGGCGGTAAAGGCTGCATTTTATTCCTGGACAGAATTTGCTTATCTAATTAATTTACCATCGCCGAAGCGTAATTAATGATTCGGGGTTACATTTCGGGCTGTCAGCGTCAGATAATTCTGATTCCCGTGAAAGAGAGTGTTTATGCATCTCCAGCGGACATTCAGTCCTTATCTGCTCTTTGGAAACGAGCCTGGAATGCATTAATCAGTGTTCGTGGACTTTTAATGACAAAAGGTCTCGAAAATAACTAGTTAAGTGTTCATATAAATTTAAACTTATTATTAATGGAGAGACTTTTTTTATTCCTTTACCATAATTAGTGAAAAGGATTTATCCAATTTTATATTAAACTAGCTGAAAACCCGCGCTTCGCTACGGAGTACATTCAAATTAAATACAACGGTCAATGTATGCAATTAATGCCAATATATATATATACATATATATATATATATATATATATTTATAATAAATGCGACGATCAATGTATACAATTGATGTAATATATATATATATATATATATATATATATATATTTATATATTTATAAAAAAATCGTAAGGGATATTTATTTTTTTTGGATAATATCCAATCGTCTGCTGCATTAGAAAGAAAAAGAATATCATTTTTGTCTATTTAGTTGTTATGCACATGACGACAGATTTATTTAAAGTACCAGAAAAAGAAATCACGTGATAAACATTTAATAAATTAAATTCTAAAAATTAATCTTTAAAAATTCACCAAAAATCAGAAAATCGAGGTAAAGGTTCGAAAAAGATTTCATTTTGAAGGAATTTTATGATCTTTCTCGTGATATAAATTTTATAACCCTCAATGTATTATTTTAAATGCAAACGTAAAAAAAGTTAAAAAAACAGCTTAAAAATTTAATTTAAAAAAATCTAAGAAGAATTTTTGAAAAATCTTTCTTAGTGCACCCCTACACTATTAGAAGAATCGCCATGCAAAATTTCAGCCCTTTAGGTCCAGCGGTTTGGTCTGTGCGTTGTATGTCAGTCAGTCAGTCAGTGAATGAATGAGTCAGTTACGGAACTGTTTTATATATATAGATAGGGGCCTATACTGAAAGTACTAATTTGTAAAGCAAATGATAAAGTCACAGTTAAGGAAGCAAAACTGTTATTGATTGACAATGGGAGGAAATCGACCCAGGTGAGGGAGATTAAGACATATTTAATGCAGTGTCTACATATATGTAAGGAAATTATTAAAATGGTGCTCGGATTTGCAGTTTCTGTTATCTTTTAAGTATTTGAAAAACCAGGAGAAAAATGAGAAAGAATTTTCTCATGAAAATATTTTTCACCAATACTAGTATGAATAACGGATAGGTGATACATTCAAAATTGTTTTTCTTGCCATTATTTCGTAGGTAAAATATGCCTTTATTTACATTAAGGATTAATTAATGTTTTAAATGTCATTTCTTGAAATCTAAAATATTATTTTGAAATATAAGATTTTAGTATTTCTACATATTAAAATTATTATCACGAAAGTTTAGTTGAATAAATAAAACTATTTTATCATTTAATTTATAAATAAATGTTTCTTAGATTTGAAGAAAACCTCTTTACATAGAACCATTGAAGTGTTTTGAGAAATATGTTATGAAATAAATAGCAAAAGGTATAATAAAGTAATTTTGTTCGAGTTTTAAATGCGGCCGCGTATATTGTATAGTGATTAGCGTCGTGCAGTGGGCTTGGGTTCAAATCCCGAATAAGGCTTGGTCGTTACTGGCTGTATCCTCATAGGGAGCAATGCTGGCTCAGCTATATGGTGCTCCCATAATAAGTAACCAACAAGAACTCGCGGCGAATAACAAAAGGCGAATGTCTCACTCCAAGGGCAACCGAAATAAAATAAATAAATAAATAAATAAATACGCGCTAAGTTGATTACATTCATTATTTTTTCTCCCTTTGTTAACTGTCGACATTGCTGTATTACTTTCTTCATTGGATCTTTCGGGAGAATTTGAAGAAGGCAATCTATCAAAGTCATAACAATAGCACCATACTTGCAATAATATTTTAATTTATTTTTGATGAATGTTAAAATTTTAGACGTAATGATGCTACATGTCACTATGTCAGAGAATTGATAATTTTATCCCGAAAGTTTCCACATAAGCATAGCAGATGCTCACACGGATTTTCTTTTGATGTTATCCTCTCAAATGAATTTATTTCGTCTTGTTATTTGAAAACGAGGCGCGATTGTTTGGAAACAGAAAAAGTGAAGATATTGATTTAGTGTTCTTTAAGATTATCTACCATTGAGAGATAAGTTTATAAAACGGCACTGTTAATTCAAGGAGGGTAGAATACCTCTAGTCTAAGAAACTAATGTTAAATTTTACAAAAGCGTGTAGTGACCAACTGCATTTAACCGTAAATAAGTCGCATGGTGCCTCGCAAGTGTTGCAGATTTTACCACGCCTTTGAAACAAACGTGACAGTTTCCAAACGTGACCCTGACAGTTTCTTGATTCATATACTTTAGGCACGTGCTTCAACAGATGTCATACAGCTCGAGCGCAACAAATCTGTAACTAAGTACTTTGGTATAATACCCAGCGCATAGACGTAGCTTGCTTCTAACTTTTTTTTTTTTTTTTTTTTTTGGGGGGGGGGGGGGCAGGAATTCAGTTAGGGCCCTCCTCCGCGCATTGACTGTCTGGTGGTCCTTAAAATATGAAATGTTATGATCTTTTTAAAATTGAATAAGAATAAAATTGATTTTTTGTGTATTATTCAAAAATTATACAGTGAGAAAAATAAATATAATATAAATAAACTGAGAAAATAAATATAGCATTGAATTTTTATTATGGATGATATCATTGTTAAAAACTATGTTAAGGCTAATGACATAATCAGAATCTTCAGTTTCGGACTTTGAAAAAGCAGGAAAAAAACAACTTTCTTAAAAGTTTTCTACAAATTTTCCGATTTTAACTGAACTTTTATTAAAGTTTTAATTTATTTCATGTTAAGTTGGGGGGGGGGAAGTGCCCCCTCGTGATCCCCCCCCCCGACGCTACGCCTATGATTCAGCGTACCACACTGTACAACATCTCTCTAACAAAGCATTTGGATAAATTACAACAAATTAAACTGCAGATTTTTGTTTTAAAGAAACCAGGAAGTAGAATTCTCAAAGCGTATTTTCATTTTCTTATCGTAAAACATGTTTTAGAACTGTTAGAATGAAATACCACAAAGTACTTCTTTTACAAAGATTACGCTGTCAAATATGACATTTTTACGATGCAATTTCTATGAGTACTCTGCTGTATATTTATACTTAACGCCTACGTTTTTCGGAATGGAATATTTCAAGGTGTGCAATCTTTGAAAGCAAAAATATAAAATACCTTGTAAGGTATCCCGAGGAAATTTTGTTCTTTAGCTCTCTTTTCACTATACCATCAAATTTTCCTGGTTATTTAGAACAATAATTCTGAAAATGCAATAATCCTTAGAGCATAAAATATTACTATAAAAACATTTTTGTCTGCTAAAGAGGGTAAATACATATAAAAAAACTTCTTAAATTTTGTAACAAATTAGTTGACTTTCCTATGCACGAAAATGGAAAAAAAACTATTGAAATAAATCAACAGATATTTGAAATATGAACAAGATTTAAATTTTGAATTAAAAATACTTTCAATAAAAATTCAAATTCTTCAAGTATTATTTACTTGCATAAAAAAGTACATATAAAGAGACATCTGAGAGAAACGAAATCATTTCTAAAAGTGTTTAAAAAACAAAATATTGTGTCTCTGACCATTTAAATATGAACTATTAGTTATATAACATTTTAAAGTTAGAATCCCTTACATATATTATCCTCTAGCTATATACAGGGTCCCTACCTATATCCGTTACCCCCCCCCCTCCCTTAACATCTAAACGGTGACAGCTTTGGCCATAAAGTTGGTGTCTCGGTATAGTAAAAAGGCTATGCGCTACTCGATGAGACAACTTACAACGCCATCTATCTGCAAATTTTGGAAGTAGCATTTGTATATCAAAAACGATACGAGATACGGGAAAAAAGTCAATTACAGAGTTGTTCAACATCATCGATTTAGTAAGAAATGACACCTTTTGCACATTAATACTTAAATTAGAATGTAGAAAATGAACATTCGTTTGGTCTCGATTTCGAAAATTGTAATGCCATATAGAGTGGAAGAAAGAAACTGAGACACTTCCCTATCTTCCGGATCATTTATTTATGTTGCTGAAAATACTCTCCATTAGCCATTATACACGTTTGCACTCTGGCCTGGATTTCTCGCTGCACATTGTGCAACATCCACTCTTTATGACATGACAGTTTTCGAAATCGAGGCCAAACGAATGTTTATTTTCTACATTCTGTTTAAAGTATTAATATGCGAAAGGTATTTGTTCTTACTAAATAGATAATGTTGAACAACTTTGTAATTGACTTTTTCTCCGTATCTCGTACCGTTTTTGAGATAAAAACGCTAATTCCAAAATTTTCCGATAGATGGCATTGTAAATTGTCTCAACGAGTAGCACATAGCCTTTTTACTATACCTAAACACCAACTTTAGGGCCTAAGCTGTCACCGTTTAGAAGTTAAGGGGGTGTAATGGATATAGGTGGAAACCCTGTATACTAAAAGTTCCTTTACTAACTTGTGTCATATTGATTGTATAAAAAAATAGACAAAAGTTTATCTAGGTGAAGTTTCGTGTTACTTTTGTCTCAAAACCTTTCATTAAAGTTAAAAGAATGGCAACCAAAGCGCCTCGCGACTACTTGTGTGAATTTTTCGAACGCCACTAGATGAGTGATAAATTGGTGTTTCTAGATTAATCTTAAAAACTTTTCAATTTTTAAACCGTAGCAAAATTCTATAAATCACAATTTAGTGAGTGTACGTTATTCGAGACAATCAGTAAACACTTGGGCTTGTGAACTGGAGATATTACATTATTAATTAATAGTCAGGGAACATTAATAACAAGGATTTCCTCTAGCTATTAGTATAAACCTCAAACGTGGGGAATAATTACAGTTTCTGGAGTTTCCCGTAATCTACTAAAATATCGATCTCAATTTAGCGGTAAATAAGGGATGGTTTATTTCTTGCAACTATATAATATTATTTCACTCTAAGCACAGTTCTTTTAACTTGCAGTTTCGTAGTGAGTATATAAGATAAGAAAATGGTATCATATAGCAATATTATGTAATGCGCAATAAAGTTGCAAGAAATCACAATTTTATAATTAATAGGGATACATAATTTTCGTATTTAAGAAATAGATGCGAATAAATTCGAAATTTGCCGATATGAGCGAATAACTGCGAAAATTCTTTTTTTACTTCTTTTCAGCGAAAACTCGGTGATAAACGGCTTTTTAAGCGAAATTAGGTAATAAAAGTAATAATATATTAACATAATTGCTTAACTAAGACCATCCACTGTCTTTAACTGAGAAATCTCACTCTCCTTCGGATTTACTCCGAACTTCACTCGGACAGTTTGTCTGTACCGGGGTCGAACCTAAAAATCTAACTGAAAAATTCAACCATCAAGTTTTGCGGAACAATTTAGTAGATTTAAGAACGTCTCTTGAGCGCCAAAGTCAAAGGTGTTTTGGTGAAAAAAAAAACAGAAAGCATTTTGACTAATGAGAATGGTGAAATCGGTGAAGAACTCAATATCATGCTGAAGACAGCAGCAGAGAACAGTTTAAACAAAATGACTCTACACATGACGACATCCAAAACAACAAACGAAGTCTACCAGCACATTGGCAGATTGTTTTGCCCACCTGTAACCGCTACCACACCCACATCACCTTTGAACACAAATTTATTACTGGAAAGTTTCTTTAAACTACTATTTAAAAAATACTACGGGATAGGCTCATCGGCAGATACAACCATTTTCACAGAGAGATACTTAGAGTAGTCAACCACGAGACTCCTGTTGATGTTATACAGATTTTAATTGCAACGAAATGCTGCTACCTTAACTTTGCAAGGCTTATACAAAGCCTCTATAGTCCCGTTAAGGGGATAGTGGACTTTCAAATTACCAAAAATCTAACAAAAATTGGAATTTTTTTTTTTTTCGGGGGGTGGGGGGTATTAATATTTTATAAAACATGTAAATATTGAAATAAAATGCATTTAAAATATGTGATGAAAAGTAAAATGAAATCTTGGTGGCTTTAGAAGAGTAAATATTAATTGTAGGTGAAAAAAATATCTTTTAAGTGACTTTTTCTCAAAATGAGTCATTTCCCGATTTGCAAGTCTTTGAAATGCTGCTTGCGTCATAATTTTTGACGAAATTTTATAAAATTTATAATATAGACTCCTCTAATACATTAAAATAAAGTTATGTATCCATTTCAGTTTTCGACATCATTAGGATTATCAAAGTTTAACTTTAGTGTAGAAAAGTACAAAAATTTTACGGAATTCAGAGTACAAGCATAAAAATATTTTCTAAAAATTAACTATTCAACGAAAGCACAAAATAATACATAACTTTGTTCAAAATGTATTTATAAGCAATATAAAGGCAAAATTAAGGAGGGAAGTTAAAAATTGGTTTGCAAGGAGCATTTAAAAAAACATAATAAAAATTTCAATTTTTTTAGATATAATTTTTAAAAAAAATATTTATAAAGTTTTATATGGTGTTTGATATAGTTATACTTTAGTGAATATATATGCAAAATTTCATATCTCTGAGGTAAAAATTTAAAAATTCGCGTTGTAATGTCCACCATCCCCTTAACAGCGTAGATGCTGAGAGATATTTTAGTATGTACAACATAGTAATTAATGACAGAAGGCAAAGACTTAAGAACAGAATGTGGAGACTATTATAATGTTAGCTTTTAACTAAGAATTTTGATACTTACCTATCCAATTAAGTAAAATTGTAATTTTTTTTCATAAATGCGAAATTTTTGAATTTATATTTTTTTGCGAATAAATGCGAAATTTTTGAATCTATATACATATTTTTTGCGAATAAATGCGAAATTTTATATATTGTATGTATATTTTTGCGAAATCTCGATATTTTTCATGCCAAATTTATGTACCCCTAATAATTAAGCATACCAGTACGTTATGCATTATAACTTGCCGGAAAACAAATGTTGCAGTGAAAGAGCTAATACATTTAAAATTTTTGACACAAAAAATCTTTCTTAGTGCACCCCTACACTAGTAGAAGAATCGCCATGCAAAATTTTAGCCCTTTAGGTCCAGCGGTTTGGTCTGTGCGTTGTATGTCAGTCAGTCAGTCAGTCAGTGAATGAATGAGTCAGTTACGGAACTGTTTTATATATATAGACTAAGAAATAAATTCATAAATTTTTCTTCAATAAAAGTAACCTGAAAGCTTTAAGGGTTTTATTATCTTTGCCTTACTGGACATTATCCTTACCGTCATATGACACCGCAGTTTTGCTGGCCACTTTTCTGGCAGCACCGTATAGGTGGACCAGCATTGCCCCCCTATGGGCCGGTCCCGTAATTTTGAACCGAGTCAAGTGACGTGACCGGAACACTTGACCCCACACCTCCAGAGGTAAATCTGAGAACTTGGAGGACATTGCAGCCACGATCTATTTTGCGTGGCCCGGCCACCATTAGTGAACACGGCGGTGGATTTGCAGCGACCGGCATCGAACCCGCAAATCACTGGCTCGACGCTTTTGCCAACCATGCCACCGCAACCTATACTAAGAAATATATTGAAACTATATATTGAAACTTAGAAATAAATTCATAAATTTTTCCCCAATAAAAGTAACCTGAAAGCTTTAAGGGATTTTATTATCTTTGCCTTACTTCAAAAATATTTGATATTGTAAAAGATAGTAAACTTTTTATTAATAAAGAATAAAAACGTGGAAAATTTTCTTGGTGTACACAGAGAGTATTTTCCTCTCAAGGGGATATTCCGAGGTGTAAAGTGGCCCTAATGTTTTAAAGAATAAACCATTTTACGAACTTTTAGAAGCGTGCGAAACCTTTTAGAATATCCCAGATAAACAACATTTGTGTTGATTCATGAGGGTTGTTTCGGACATATTTTCGCAGAATTTTAATTTGGTCCGCCGAAATAGGCAGAAATTGGACTTATTTGTCCTTGGAGAGCAGAAATCGATTTGGTTTTCTTTCGAAATGGGGAATCTATTTCAGCATCAGTTAAGAACTGGTGTCTTGCGCAAGTATAAATTTCCAACTCTCCGTGAATTGTTTTTGTTTTGCACTTGTGTGAAAATGGAAGCAACTCCAGTGAAGCCATCAAAGGCTGATTTCCTTTTAAAATATAGCATATATAAAGAGAGAGCGTACTTCTGTACTCGATTTCAAAAAAAATTATGCCAGAATCCCCTCAAAAATCTAGAATTAAGGATTCGTGAAAAAAAAAGGTGAATATTGAAGAAATCGCGAGGTTCTGTTCAAACCGGGCTTAACTCTGAGATGATATACTGTTGTCCCAAAAAAACAAAACAAAACAAAAATTAAATTAAAATAAAGACAAAATTTTTCTTTTAATTTTCCCTAATTTAAGATTTTTTAGGAATAATAAAAAAAAGTTGGAGGTAAAATGGGAACAAAACTTTGCATACAATATTAACAAAAACTGTAATAAAAATGTGATAAACCAAATTTCAAGGGCATTTGCCTATGTAAATAATAATTTATGTTCAAATTCCGTTGGAAGGATTCAGTTGGGTATCGAAACCGTAAAACTTCATTTGTTTGTCCGTTAAATTTACCTTAAAATAAAAATTTGTTTTTAAAAGCAAACGCATTATAAAATAGAAATGTCCCGTAAACTCTGATTGTGGAATATTTCCATGCTTATTGGGCAATTGGGAAATTTACTCGCAAGAAGAGAAGTCAGGTTTAATGAGACAGACACTGATGCTTTAGAGCAGAGATTCCCGACCAGGGATCCCAAGGGGTCCACCTGGACCCCTTGGGGATCGATGGAAGTTTAAAACGGATCTATAGAATTCCAGGGGTCTATTGGGGGTCGATGATAAATTTTTCTGTTTTAAAATTTAATTTTTAGGAATGCAAATATTTGATAATAATATCCGTTTTAATATGTATAAATGCAGATTTGCATAAGGCGGAGTGATTCACCCATCTAAAGTCGAATGTCATGATGCTTTTGTATAGGTGTCGAAAAAATTATATTATAATTACAAGCAAGTCAGTAAAATTGTTTAGTAAAATATATATTTATATTCGTTTTGTTAGGTATTGTGATTATACGATAAGCAATTTCAGGCCAGACATTAAAAAAATGTACCAATGCTTCATGCACAACCACCACATTAATTGAAATGGAACTTTTGTGCAATTACAATCTGTGTTTCTGAAATCTTGTTTATATTTGTGAAATTAAAAATTAAATAGTACAAAAATAATAGAACATAAACCTAATGAACCCCTTTTTCTAATTTTTTGTTCATATTTTCAGTCAAATTGTTATCTTTAAGCGTTTTATGTGCAATTATTAGGATTATAATTTTGTTGTATGCTGCATGTTATAGAGAAAATGTGAGGCGGTCGATGAAGAAAATCATTCTTTTAAAAGGGGTCGATGTAGGATAAAGGGTAGGAACCCCTACTTTAGACTGGGGCAAGTAGCCCAATACTTTTCAATCCATTATATTTACAGAACCGGTTTCATATAGTCACGAGAGACCTCAATTTTATTAGTGCAAAATTTTATTGGAGACAGAATATATATTGGAATTTAGTAGAGGCAGAGACAGAAATTTTCAGATCAGTTGCTTTGAATTTTGATATTATATCTTCTTTATGTAATGGTCCAAATAATTGTAAACTTACTCGAAATAAATGAATGCTATTTATTTTCCCAGTTTGTGAATTTTTCAAATGACTCTACAAGCTGTTTCAGTGTTTAAAATATTGTTCGTTTCTTGCTCATCCCAGAATTAGTTTTTATTTAGACAAAAAATGTGCTGTTTGAAAAATAGGGTTGTTGTAAGTTATATAAATAAAATTCGCCTCCATTTAAAAAATTATACGTGACACATAACGTAAACGTAATTTAAATTCATAGTAAAAATGTTTTATTTTTTAATTAAAGCAATAGCACTTAGACATAGATCTATACACTATTATATGCCACTAAAACACAACAAGCAAACAGAAGAAACAACACACAAAACAAAATGGCATATAGAAGTCTTCGAGCAGAAACAACAGTCTAATTGGGCTGATATCCCTTCGTCCAAATCAGTTCCCGGGTCTCTCAGTATCTGCCATAAAGACATTCATAATAAAAATGTTGATTATTAAAAATTGTTTAATCCATTAAAAAGCTTCATTGCAAATTTACTCTATTAAAAAGACAGCGAGCTCAGCTATTTCAGATGTTTATGTTATAATGGACACTAAAAACTCAAATTATCCTTTAGAACAAGGAGTAATCCATCACTCAAATAGATTTTAAAGCTTTGAAAGTTTTCAAATATCATTACTTGATATTGAAATTAATATTGAAGAACAGCTTATGGGAAGCGCAAACATTTATTGGTTGCTACACGCCTGACAACTGAGATTTACCGAACAAATATGTTCCGTTCGCGACTCAGCATCGCAGATGTGCTAATTAAACACGTCATCGTGGCAGTTAATCACTCATGAGACGCTCCTGTGCTCTCGACTAGAAGAGACGTGCTAATCTTTTTCTCCCCGTGCGAGTGATAAATGGCCCTTGCCATGTTAAAATATTCGGGACATATTTAAGAAAACTGATATAAAAGTGTTCATGAAAGGGATGAACAGATCAAAAGCGGGTAATGTAGATTTTACACAGGTTACATATGGTTATAATAATCCAATAAGTCTGCCTTCAATATTCGAAATATTTTCATTTAAGCATTTAGTACAGTACAGATTATGGTAATAATTACATTTTTCAAAGGTACCCTTTCCACCGTATCTCTATTGTATTTTACCTTTAGTATATTTATTCCTTAATTCAGACTATAATCAGCGAGCACATTCTACAGTTACCCTTTCTTTCATACGAGGTGTCTATGTAAGATGTACCTCGGGTGCACCCTGTAAAAATGAAATGCTGTTTCAGGACGTAATGTTTCTGGCTAGCGAATTTACCTGATTTGAGTATTGTGTATCCCATATTTATATGTTTAACATGCTTTCGTATCCTTTAACTTATGCTTCCTTTTTTGTAATATACCTAAAACAGCAGGTATGCGCTGATACTAATTCTTCTATATACGTAGTTCACCGACATTATACGATATTTGTATCTTGAACATGCTTTCGTACTCTTGTAGTTATACTTCCAGTTTTGTAATATACACCTGAAACAGTATCCATGCGCTGATGCCAATACACTATCTACCAATAAGTATTAGGACAGCCATGCAAATGACAATATCTGAGGTCCTGACATATGTCACGCCAAAAGCCGTTAAATATCGTGCAGGAGACAACACTGCTATTAGTCGCATGTAAGATGCCACGAAGTGCAGAGTTATCTGATTTTAAGAAAGGTGTAATCGTCGGGTATCACAGAAATGGGCAAATCTTAAGGGACATATCTAGAGAGTTGAATTACCCAAAATCGACAGTGTCCTATGTGATTCAGAAGTGGAAGGTGAGTGGTGATTCTCGGAATGTGCCCCGAGTCGGCAGACCCACGAAACAGGGAAATAGAGACAACGGGTGCTGTCCAAAAAAATTTGGAAAAACCGCACCCAACCGATGGCCCACATACTCCAGGAGTTTCAAAGGCATCCGGGGGTGTTGTTTCGATGAATATCCTCTGTAAGGAAGCACATATGCTAGGTTTTCATGGTCGCGCTACCACCCATAAGCTTTTGATCACGAAGTCCAACCTCGTTGCTCGTTAAATGTGGTGCAAAGCACGTCGAAAGCGGACCGTAGATCATTGGAAACGGGTTCTCTGGAGCGATGAATCAAGGTTCACCCTCTATCGTTTGAATTGCAGGGTCTGAGTCTGGTGTCTGACTGGAGAACGCGTCCTGCCAGAATGTATTGTGCCCACAGTAAAGTTCGGCGGTGGTGGAATTATGGTCTGGGGGGTGGTTCTCCTGGTATGGATTGGGACCCTTGGTCCCAATTCATGCTAAGCTCAACCCTGACGCCTTCTGCACTATTTTGGATGATAGTGTGCTTCCTACGCTGTGGCAGTTTTACGGGTTGAACCCATGTTACTTCCAGGACGACAACTCTAGCTGTTATGTTGTGTGGTCCACCATGGATTGGTATAGTGACAATGGGGTTAACAGAATGGACTGACCTGCTCAGAGCGCAGACTTGAATCCTATCAAGAACCTTTTGGACGAGTTGGTTCACCGAATTAAGGGGTGCAGCAACAGTCAAAAATTGGTGAAGGAACTTACATGTCTTCTCCAAGCTGAGTGGAAGAAAATACTAAGTGGAAGAGGCTGTAAATGTCTTATCTGTTGGATATGAATAAATTTTGATTTTCTTCTGTATCACAGGTGTCCAAATACTTATCGGTAGATAGTATATATATATATATATATATATATATATATATATATATATATATATATATATATATATGCATGCACATTAAGAGGGTTTTCAATTGTATCTACTACTTGTTATTCTGTGCTCAAATGGAAAAATGTTATAAGACACTTTTCTTAAGAAAATTGAGTTTTCATATTCCGGATTCTCGTTCGTCGATATATTGAATTTACTGTAACTACTGTAAGTAATATCCAGCTATTTTTCTGAAACATTGGTACCACGTTTGCTCATGTAAAACAAATTACTCCTTTTTCATGACATATTGAATCTTAGAATTGCTGTCACGTAAATTTCTTATAACATTTTTGCCATTTGAGCACAGAATATAAGTCATATATAATATTACAGAATTATCTTTGACTATTACATAACGTGTCTACGTTATAACTAGAACTTATCTAAATTTGCATTTACATACGAAGAGATGGAACATTTATTATAAAATAAATAGGACAATATTAGCTTCAGCAATGTTCTCAACATAAAATGCATTGTTCAATTAATCTCTTTGTTATTTACGATTAATAGTCAAGAAATATTTTGCGAATTCATTCATCTTAAAATGATAAAGCTGAGTACCCGTCATATTTTTAATTAATAATATATTGTTTTTTGCTTGACTGTGGGAAAAAAACACTCTTAAGAATTTCTTTATTTTGCAGGTAAGTGAAAGTTTTTTAAGACGCTCGAATCAAGAAAGAAGAAAAATTTTCTCCAAGAAAACTCTTTAAACCATTTAAAAGAAAAGTGGTGTTAAGTATTTTTGAGTAATTTATTAGAAATTTAGAGGAAAATTATTCAAGTAAGTAACTTAATTATTTAATTATTATTTCCTTTGATAGTATAAATGGGACAAGATTGCACACATATAAGTATATATTAAATGCATTTTTTGATTGTTACATGAAGTTATTGGTAGTGGTTTTCTTATTAAATTTATTGGGAATGCAATATATTATACCAGCACACATTGTCTTGGTGATTGCAAAGGAAAAAGGGATTTTTTGTGTAAGAAAGTGTATAAAATTTATGTTTATTTTTTAATTTTATTTTTTAAAACTTTTGAAATGTAGCTATATTTATCGGAAATATAGTTAACGTAACACTAGGTTTTTGATATGCTTTTCATAAATAGACAGGAAAAAAATTCCTTAAACGCATTTATTAAAATATTTTTAACCAAAAAGTACGACACATAATAAAGATATATATATATATATATATATATATATATATATATATATATATATATATATATATATATATATATATATATATATATATATATATTGGATAATTAAAAATGGTGATTACGTTATTTTATGTTTAACCTAATATACATACATAAATACACACACACACACACACACACACATATATATATATATATATATATATATATATATAACTAAAATATTTAAAGCATGTGTTGCACCAAAACCAATACATTATAAATATAGGCATTAATAAGTATATTGTCAATATGCGCTAAGCTGCAATTATTAGACAATACTATATAAGATATAATTAAAACAATAATGATACACCAAGATAAGCTATAAAGGATAGTGAAGTTTTGAAGCAAAAAGGAAATTTTTGAAACAAAAACGGAAATTGATGTATTTAAAAAGACGTGAGGGGGATTAAGACCCCTCTATCCTGGTTAAAAGATCTTTTTACATAGCTAAAACTTTCCCAGCATTCGTCATACATCAATTAGAAAATTTAAAACTTTTCAAAAGGGTTTAAGACATTAAATAGAAAAAGTTAGACATTGAAGTAGAAGTTATATACTATAATAAAATAAAGTGACATAATGTCAATAGATGATCTCTAAAAACTACCTTACTAAAAACAGTAATTATAAATATAAGAAAAAGCACTGAAAATTCCACAATACATTTAAAAATTACACTACCATTATAAAACACCACATTTTATAAAACCATTAAATCTTTAAAATTCAAAACAGCAGACAAAAACTCTATACCTCCAAGTCCAAGTGCCCAAGGACATCCACGCGCCCAAAACAACGCCTCAGTATATCCACCAGAAAGCCAGCCGGATAACCCGCCTGTACAGCCAGTTCAATGAATTTTTAACTCTTTTATTCATTTCAATCCTAGAATCACACAGTCTATCACAACGAATTATGTAGTTGTTGACTATATTACGTTTAACATTTTGATGTAAAGCTGTATTCCAATTAGATAGACGGTTTATGTTAAAGTCGTATAAATCTTTTTTATCGAATATGCGAAAAGATATTGTTCCATTTGACAAAGTGAGGGTTACATCCAAAAAGTTGATTTCATTTTTGGAGTTTTGTTCGGTCTTAGTTAGTTTTATATTAGCT
Organism: Dolomedes plantarius; assembly: GCA_907164885.2. Classification (NCBI taxonomy): domain Eukaryota; kingdom Metazoa; phylum Arthropoda; class Arachnida; order Araneae; family Dolomedidae; genus Dolomedes; species Dolomedes plantarius. The sequence continues at coordinate 40,007,004 of OU015491.1, forward strand.
GGATAAAAAGTAGGAGCAAAGTTACAGTTAACCTCGTGAGCAATGAAAATGTCATCTACGTATCTAAAGAAAGCTATATTTTGTAAAAGTGATGATTTAGATTCAAAATAATATAAATATATATCTGCCAAATAGGACGATGATCCACCCCCCATTGGCAGTCCAAATGTCTGAATATAATATGTTGTACCATTAAATAAATAATTTTCAAACAATATGATACGAAGTGTATTTTTAAAAAGAGTAAAAGTAATATATTCTTGTAAATCAAACCTGTGAAAAAACTCAATTAGAATTGAAAAAAGAAAAGTAGTGTCTATATTATTGAATAGGTCTACTACGTCATAAGATTCTATTTGTTCTATATCGTTTAAATTTTTGATTTTTGATATTAATTGTAAGCTATTAGTGATTATATTGGATCCAAATTTTTTTATTTTAATGAAAAGATTTTTTAAAACTGGTATTATCAATTTATTAGCATAAGTTATGTAGGTACCGAAACCAACAGTTACTGGTCGAAAGGTAATAGGTTTTTTGTGGAATTTGGGAATTGCAACAAGGTAGGGAAAGGAGAAGGAATAAAGATTTATATTAATTTTTTTATGCAGTTTAACTAAACGTCGTTTCAGAGACAACTCATCAAATGCATATGGTTCGTAAAGTCTGTTCGTATTGTTTAAAGTGTAAAGAGTGTAGTCAGGCCTATATAGGTCAAACATCAAATAAACTACACATCAGACTAAATTTGCATAGAAGCAACATTAATAATAAAAAAGATCCTTCTTTCGAGATGTTACACTTCAGGTCACACAGTTTTACATCAATCGAAGTTAGTATTTTGGACATAGTTCCAAAGGATAGACTTCGTTTATGGTGGGAGAGTATGCACATCTCGCAATTTAACACACTTTATCCCTTCGGCCTGAATACTTCATGTTTTGGTAAAACGAAAAACGAAAATACTTTAGGCTATCTAAACACTCAGGACTACATCTCAATACAAGTAGATCCAAAATTCTCCCTAAAGCGAAGACAGCGACGCGGTAATGGTAGTAACAAACTTAACATACAAAAACATAAAAACCTTTTTTTAGAACTAAATAGGGATTTGTTGTCTGAAACTTCTGTAAAATTTAATTGGATAAAATGTAAAATATACAATATTAAAAAACGATGGTTAAACAAACTATGGCAATATGTAATAGATCCTAAATATAAAAGCCTCTTCGAACCTTCATATTTACAACACTATTATACAATATTAGAAACCTTTAAAATTAGAGCTAAAAAATTAGGAATAGATCTTTCTGCAGCAATGCAACCTATAAAAACAGAATACATAGTTGTACAATTTAAAAACAATGCCTTTAATTCCATACCAATAAATAAAATATTTAAGGATTCTATGTCTGACTTACCTTGTAAAATACAACCTAAAGTTACATACTCTTATAATATACCAATTAGTCGTAAAATATTTAATTATAATCTAAATTCAAAAAACTTAAACACAGTTTATCAGTGTGATTGTCATCATAAATCAATGTCAAAATATATTAATCCAGATCATAACCATGTCATAACGGGTAATGTCCAGATAGTATCGAACAAAAACCTACGTGATGCAATACAAATGGGTACTAAGTTTAGATATAATTGTTTTAAAGACATAGAATTAACCTTCAATAAGAACCTCACCACCTTCATTGAAAAAAATGCTTTAAAATATAATTTGCCTTTGGAGGCATTTACAAAATGGAAACAAAAAACTTCAATCACTTTTCTAAAAAGTTATGAATTGGCCTTAAAGGGTTCTAGAACATATTTCAATAGTCCAAGTATGACCTCTATAAAGGGACTACAAAATAAACTGGTAATTAGTTATGTTGACAAGGTGGCATCTAATTATTCATTTATTTGCAAATATTATTATATTCAAATTGTAAAAAATTTTTATTCAAATAATAGACTTTACGAACCATATGCATTTGATGAGTTGTCTCTGAAACGACGTTTAGTTAAACTGCATAAAAAAATTAATATAAATCTTTATTCCTTCTCCTTTCCCTACCTTGTTGCAATTCCCAAATTCCACAAAAAACCTATTACCTTTCGACCAGTAACTGTTGGTTTCGGTACCTACATAACTTATGCTAATAAATTGATAATACCAGTTTTAAAAAATCTTTTCATTAAAATAAAAAAATTTGGATCCAATATAATCACTAATAGCTTACAATTAATATCAAAAATCAAAAATTTAAACGATATAGAACAAATAGAATCTTATGACGTAGTAGACCTATTCAATAATATAGACACTACTTTTCTTTTTTCAATTCTAATTGAGTTTTTTCACAGGTTTGATTTACAAGAATATATTACTTTTACTCTTTTTAAAAATACACTTCGTATCATATTGTTTGAAAATTATTTATTTAATGGTACAACATATTATATTCAGACATTTGGACTGCCAATGGGGGGTGGATCATCGTCCTATTTGGCAGATATATATTTATATTATTTTGAATCTAAATCATCACTTTTACAAAATATAGCTTTCTTTAGATACGTAGATGACATTTTCATTGCTCACGAGGTTAACTGTAACTTTGCTCCTACTTTTTATCCAGCTAATATAAAACTAACTAAGACCGAACAAAACTCCAAAAATGAAATCAACTTTTTGGATGTAACCCTCACTTTGTCAAATGGAACAATATCTTTTCGCATATTCGATAAAAAAGATTTATACGACTTTAACATAAACCGTCTATCTAATTGGAATACAGCTTTACATCAAAATGTTAAACGTAATATAGTCAACAACTACATAATTCGTTGTGATAGACTGTGTGATTCTAGGATTGAAATGAATAAAAGAGTTAAAAAATTCATTGAACTGGCTGTACAGGCGGGTTATCCGGCTGGCTTTCTGGTGGATATACTGAGGCGTTGTTTTGGGCGCGTGGATGTCCTTGGGCACTTGGACTTGGAGGTATAGAGTTTTTGTCTGCTGTTTTGAATTTTAAAGATTTAATGGTTTTATAAAATGTGGTGTTTTATAATGGTAGTGTAATTTTTAAATGTATTGTGGAATTTTCAGTGCTTTTTCTTATATTTATAATTACTGTTTTTAGTAAGGTAGTTTTTAGAGATCATCTATTGACATTATGTCACTTTATTTTATTATAGTATATAACTTCTACTTCAATGTCTAACTTTTTCTATTTAATGTCTTAAACCCTTTTGAAAAGTTTTAAATTTTCTAATTGATGTATGACGAATGCTGGGAAAGTTTTAGCTATGTAAAAAGATCTTTTAACCAGGATAGAGGGGTCTTAATCCCCCTCACGTCTTTTTAAATACATCAATTTCCGTTTTTGTTTCAAAAATTTCCTTTTTGCTTCAAAACTTCACTATCCTTTATAGCTTATCTTGGTGTATCATTATTGTTTTAATTATATCTTATATATATATATATATATATATATATATATTTATGTATGTATGTTAGGTTAAACATAAAATAACGTAATCACCCTTTTTAATTATCCATAAGGTTTATAAGAAGTCTCTGTATGGAACGTCAACTCACATTTTATGACATAAAATAGATTTATTAGACGTTTATTAGACATATTTATAGTCACCATTTCTTTTCTACGAGCCAGAGCAGAGACGTCTGGCTTAAACCAGGCGCTCCTCGTGTCTGCTAAGGAAGGTTCACGTAACTTACGCAATTAGCATCACTTTCAAATTGAAATTCCCAAACTGGACCTTTCAAGTGGACAGAATTATCATTAGGTCAGCAAATATCCAATCTTCGTTCCCTCTCATTCTTATATTTGGCAATCGCCCTAAAACTTCAACCTGTCTATTTTCTAAGGGACATTTTGATTCCAAAGTTCCTTTGAGGGTAGACATAAAAATTGCGGAAAAGTGTATTCAATCAAACAATACAATTGTCGAAAATAGCGCTTTTATCCACTCCCATTATTGTTAATGGAGTGATTTGTTATTGTGTTCATTATTGCGCGATGTGTTAATCTACTAGATAACAATAATGTGGCCATTAGTGTTATTTAGTAGCTAAACAAATCACAATAAATATAAAAGATTATAAGATATGCATATTTACAAAGAACGGAGAGGATAGATAGTGACACTCGATTCACTCCATATCCAGTCTCGAAGCCCGCAGTTCGACACTCACATCTGCATATAGAGAATTTAGGTTTGGTTGCTTACGTAATATCTGTGATACATTATGGACACCCAGGCGCCATACAAAGAAACGCGAGTAGTTATATAACGGGAAAGACTATAAAAGCAGAACATCCACGGAATAGAATGAAAACTGGTATTACTATATATATATATATATATATATATATATATATATATATATATATATATATATATATATATATATATATATATATATATATATGTATATATATATAAATATATTTATCTGTATATGTAACAAATTATTCGTGGCAAATGATATTAGAAATATTTTGTACGATAGGTAACCATTTGAAGTTTTTTAAGTGTACTCAAAAGAAATGTAAACATATCTATCACAGCAATATATCGGGGAGCAATCAAATTCTTCTGCAGACTAAATCGACTTTATAAAAATTCTTATAAATTTGCTTATGGACAATTTGTGATATTTCAGATAGTAGAAGTTAGTACACATAACTTTTTTGCTTTTGTTTGTCTTCAGCACATTTATTATATATATATATATATATATATATATATATATATATATATATATATATATATATATATATATATATATATGTGTGTGTGTATATATATATATATATATAAGAGGAGATTCAGTCTTTGGGTGAATGTTAAAGAGTTTATTCGGAACTGATTAAGAAACTGTTAAGCATTTGAGTTTGAATTTGCTGTCACTTCGCGAATTAATCTATTTGCTGTAAGGAATGATTACCTTATCAACCCGCCTCCTGAACTGCAATTCCATATTTAATGTTAAAATCTGGATTTTCTTTACGAGGATTTTGGGAATTTGAAATTTAGATTTAGAAAAAAATATTCCCCCCCCCCCACCGTAAAAAATAAATAGATAAATAGATAAAAGTAAAGTTAATGTATTTGGTAGTTAACTGGATTATGAGGTATGAATTGTTGCTTACTGGAGCTACAGCCAAACTTGCTGCTCTGTATTAGAGTTATGTATAAAATTTAGCTACAAAATATTGTTTGCATTGATATCCACTGTATATAATATGCTTGACATTTTAGTTTGTTATTTAATCATATATAGTTGGTCTTTAGTCTAAATATACATTATGTTCACTTTAGAAATTCCAATTAATATAGCTTTCGAGAGAACCCCACAAACACACATTTTACTGCAGCTGTAATTCTAATGCAAGGATAGAAAGGATTGTCTTGTATTTATAAATAAAATGTGCAGAGATTCTATGTTCACACTGTAAGACACCACCAGAAACATCGTTTGTTAAAAAGAAGGGCGTAGATGTAGGAAAATCACTCACGAAAATATTCTAAATTTTGTAGAATTTCGCTTTTTTGTTCAATAGAGCTGAAATCTAACCTGGCTGAGATTAAGAAGACTGCCCCTTATTAGCATATAGATATCAAATTTTGTCAAGAGAAAACCTATCTTGCTACATCAAGAGCATATATGGAAAAATATATTAACTGCACGAATCGATTTTACGGGTAAAGAAAAATAATAAAATATTTCGGATGATATATTGATCGAATGAAATAATTAATCAGCAAGAGAAAAATTAGAATTAATAACGAGTTCAAGGTTTTCAGGGCACACACACACTCAATCACATTTATGCCTTTGCATATATAATGTGTTATGGCAAAACTATTTTAATTGCCCATCTTATTTAGAGCACCACTTGTGACTACTAAATCTCCCTTTCTATTAATAGAATTTCTTTTCTTTTGTATATCAGCCCTTAAGAGTTCTGTAATTTTTTTTTTATTTCCAACGACACAGATTAAAACTACAGCCAGAAAAACCAATGCAGGGCAATAAAACAAATTATCACAGTCCATGACACTTTCCAAGTCACAGAGTTTGCAGGAAGGACTAGAAACAACGTTGAAGCGGTGTAAATGTTGCAGGAGACAGTCATGGCCAGTAGCTAGTCTAAAGTCGGCCACCATTTTATGACTGGGTCATTTAGAGATATCAAATAATTTTTCTCTCCAAGGATTTTGAGAAGTTCTAATGGCGATGCTCTTTTTGAACTCCTCTCTCACTGTATTTTTGATTATACGCTTTACAGTACTGTAAGGGACACTGGAAGGAGATGTCTTCACCAGTCATCTCAAAGCACCAAGATCATACCACCTTTTTTCTCCAGAGAGTCAGCGATTTCATTGCCATGAACATCACAGTGCCCAGGGATTCACTGTAAAACAATGACCCTCTTACTGACAGATAAGCTTTGCAAGAGCCTCCGATAATGAAGGACAACAGAGGACAGAGAATTCAAAGTTGACCCCACAGATTGTAAAGCAGCTTTAGAGTCACTAAGTATAATAACTCTAGAGAACTCATCCGAGACAACCAGACTACAACCAGAGTTCTGTAATGGGGACTCTTATTTGCACATGCAGTCAGATGCTATTAAGGCATGGGAAAAGATGTCCATTTGTGGTTTAGGAGGAGTGCTCTCTGATGGAATTTTAGGAATTATTTTGCACTTTAATACTTTGTTTATTACTTGTACTATCTGTAGGTTTTAGCAGAAGCTATGGATATTATGAGGAGTAAAGATGCTTGTCATTAGACTGAGCCAGAATTTTTGAATGGGATACAGGATACATTAAAAAAATGATTTTATGTGTGACTAGTGTTACATTATTTTGAAGTTTTTCCACTTCTGGCTTAGGCTTCAACCAGTTTTATGGATATCAATGCTTAGCTTAACACACACAAACACACACATTTATAATATATTCTGATAAAGGGTATGTAATGAACTTAAGAGCTTTACTCTGCAAAATCATAATTAAATATCAGCATTCCTTAAATGAAAAGAATACGAGCTCTTAACAAAACACCGAAAACAAAAAGCTTCAAATTTAAACTGACAAAGAAAATATCCATGGAGCAATTATGTTTTTTTTTTTTTACTTGGAAGACGTAATTAAGTTCCCATTTTAGTCATTAATAGTTTTGAAACGTGGGGAGAAATATCACAAAATTCGCTTAATAAGACTAGGGCAAATTGAATTGTTTGGGAATCAAGTAATTTCATTCCTGGATGAATTTTGCAAGGCTAATAAATCACTCTGGAAGTGCTGTCATAAATTTCTCCGAAAGGTTCAAAACACTTTAACATTGAATTATAGCTAAGTTTAAAGGATTATCTCGCCTGACTCGTATAGAAGCCTTGCAAACTAAATTGGACAGAGATTACACTTTTATATACTTAGTATGAGTAGTCGTCAAGTTCTTACTTCTTGAGATACCTTTTGATAACACCACTATTTACGTTTACGCTTTATCTATGTACTTTTATAATATTTAATAAAGCGACCTCTCAAAGAGATAAATCTCAATTTTATTTTTCTTGAAACTGCATTTTGAAATGGAATTAAAACACTAAATTTATCAGTTGCATAAACTCTACTTTTGTAAAAATATCTGGAGATTGTTCGGTTTTAAAGCCTTTTAAAATTGTATAAGCACGCAGATTGTACACAGCAATTGAATTCCTGTAAAGTTTCCTTAAATTAATGAACTTCAAAAATTTATGAATGAATTAATGAAAGGAAATAGGAAATCAGAGTGAGCACAATCTGTTTTAAAATTCGAGTAGTTTCAAAACTGCATGAAAAAAGTTATGCTTAATAAATTGTGACTGTCTTGAATATTCTGATATTTAAAAAATAAATATTAAATGAAACTTTTAAAACGGAGTCTTAGTTTGCATATGAAGTGTAGAGGTTAATAACTGAAGCTAAATTTAAATGCAAAGCATTTGCAGCATATTAAAAATTTTTGCCGATTTATTTTTTTTCCATTGGAAGATTTGAAATGCAGCACAAGTTTCATATGAATGTTATAAGATGAAATGGGCATCATTTTAATGCATACAGCAGCATAGAGTATTCTACAAAACACTCTATGCTGCCGAAAAAAAATTGAAAGGGAAAGGTAGTTTCATTAATTAGAGTCACAATTGACGTAGTGGACTAATAAAATACGAAACTAATTGTAATCTCTCTAGAATTTCGTTTGCAAGGCTTCAGTACGAATCAAATGAGATAAGGCTGTAAATTGTTTTCATATATTTCGAAGTGTGAGAAACCAAATGTGAGAAAATGAAATGACGTATACAGTAAAAACAGATAGCTTTATCGAGCTTCATTGGAAACATTCATTTTAACAAGAACTTGATATGAACGATGAAACTGGTAGATAACTTCGAATAGCTATTTCCAAAAGTATGTGAACAGAATACTGGAGTCAAATTTATCGTAGCTGGATAAAAGATTTTAACGCTTAAAGCTCATTAATGTTTGGAATCCATATGAATTCTTTTCAACAATTTGCTTTTGAATTCATCCAGACTGGTATTTCTCGGTAACACAAGTCCTGCAATATTAGTTCTAATATTTCTTTATAAGATCGTGATAATGTTATTTTCAGGTACTTTACTGAACAAAGAAAGTATTTGTCTTCAAATATTATAGTTCTTTTTATTATAACAGCAGGGAAAAAATCTTACGAAGTATATTAAATCTTAGAAGTAGATTAAAAGTATCAACACAATAGAAAATAGAATGCTCCCTCTTTCTCTCTCTCTCTCTATATATATATATGTCAGATATATGACATATATATATATATATATATATATGTCAGAACTTAGTTGGGAAAAGAATAATTAATTTAAATTTAGAAGGGGCTTGGGAATTAAATTATTTTCGTGGCGTAATTCGCCTCTAGTTTTCATATCTCAAGACGCGCGAATTGGGAAAGGGAAATTCCCCTTTTCATTATATAATCTTGGCGCATCTGTGGTTAAACGTTCGGAGAGAAACTATTATATAATTCCCCTTGGAGAAGATTCCAGATTGGGCTCTGCGCATGTGCAGGGAGAGTTGGCGCGCGGAGTTGACCGTAAGATTGTCAGAGCGCGGGAGGAATTCGTTGAGGACGGACGTGTGTGTTCGCCATGTTCCCCAAAATGTAAGTGGCGAACATTTAAATTGGATGAACCTTGGATCAGTGGTCGTGTTCGAATGAAGAAATAAATTTAATAACTCGAACTGATGCCTGTTCAATGTTTATTGGATTACGTCTTGCTACACCACCGGATGACCATGACTGCCATAATTTGTAATATCACGGGTGTAATAATGCACTCGACATATATATATATATATATATATATATGGTTGTGTGTGTGTGAGAGAGAGTAAATACAGAAAAGCTTTATAGAGAGCGATTATTAATGCAGTACATTTCCTAATAAATAAAGGAAAAATGTAATACAATTTAATACAGCCTAATACTTTTCAAAACAATGCGGTTAAAAAGGACAATAAAAAATAGGTTTTACGCTCTGTATAGGAACACAATTAAAATCTCTAACTCTTTGATTGACTAGATAAACTTAGGAACCACCCTCGAACAATATTTGAAATCATCCTTTATTGGAGCATCTATTTAGAAAGGAATAGTAAGGAATTGCGTACTTCAAATAAATCTTTCGTTGCGCTGTTCCTAAAGAAAATTGAAGTAATGTGCTGAAAGATTTAAAAAAGAATTACGCTTCAAGAATCAATGGGATCATGCTACTTACAATTACACTGGCATTATATATTTTCCCAAAAAAAGGATTCTTTGGCTGTTGTAAAGTAATTTTGTTTTAGCTAGTGCTTAACATTTGCCGTAATTTTGTAGTAACATATGCTGCCCATGTATCAGTTCGTTTCATAAATTATTATGTCAAATCATTAATTCTACTGTACTACATAGAATTATGCGTATCAGATTATTCGATATCTGTTCCAACTGTAGTATCGTATATCAACTAAAAAAATACTTTCCTTATGCACTAATATTAATTTTGTTATTAATAATTTTACACGGTTCTTTAACAAGCCCCAAATACGCACCCTCTTAAAAGCGATAAGATGTCATCCTCGATTGAAATCAGCTGACATTTTTTCAAAAACAATTTAAAATGTACGTTTTTTCCCCTTCTCAGCTAAAATCTGTTAGATTGTGTTTTTGTTATTTCTAAAGCCCCCTGGCCATAGGTATTCAAGACCAACTCCATATAGTTTAGCGGGCTAAAGGGTTATGTTCCAATTTATAAAGGCATCACAAGGGTAGGAGTCCATTTTAGCCTGGTGCCACCGCAATTTTGACCGAGCACTCCCAGGGGCTACATCTGAGGGGAATTGAACCCCGTCCCGCCCCCTCTGACCTCATAGCAGGACTATCTGGACTATCTGGCCGACTTACTACCACTAGACTACCCCAGGACCTTGTGTTGCTTCTAACACCTTCAAGCCGTGTCAAAAGTTTTCTTACAAAACAAGATTACTGCACGACTGTTTAAAAACACTACTGTCTGCTCTTCGTAATTTTAAATATTCTATTCTTCAATTTATTTTATAAGACATAAAGATTTGTTCGTATTTACTGAGTAGAAAATCTAAATGTCGTATCCGATTTCATAAGGAAGAGACGACCATTTCGAATGCAGTTTAAAATCAAAAATACATGAAGTATACAAATTACATTAATTCAGAAATAATTTATGTAAGTTCTCTCCTGCATTTTATTAGTACTTTTGCAATATATTCGAAAATATGGAACTATAAATATAAACTTATGGAACTGTTCTCTTAAACAGCTTCGGGATCGTTACTTGATCATTAGCGTTATGAATTTTAATGGGGCTCTAAAAGGTATCCCGAAAAAGGATAGGAGGGATAATTTAGAAGAAATATGAAATGAAGGGAGATGAAGGAATTTGGTTTAGAAGAGATAATGGTTTCTCTAGATTCAAATATCTTATACGCTGTCGTGATGTACCTCAAGATCGCTCTTTCGAAACAGCTCTTTCGAAAATATTTTTATCAATCTATTTTTTTTTTCTGGTGTTATATCTTAAATCAAAACAGTTTCTATAGGTACATAGAAATAAACAAAGTGTCACATATGAGATTATTATTTTAAGTTTATAGAGAATCTATGCTCACTTCTACCCAGACTTGGGTGTATATAATTTGAAGTGGCACTCTATTTGAATTATATACAAACACAATTTATACATGAAACAATGTTTATTGGATTCATTGCACATATAATTGGCTTTTACAGCAATAAGCATGCGTACTACTTGTACGGAATGTAAATACAGCTTTTAAGGACAATATATTTTTATACTCACGAACAGTAAGTCAAACCAGCAGTACTGCCACGTAAACTTCTGGCCCGTAAAGCACTAGCGCAGGATAACACCTTTTCAACCTTAACAACAACTCCCTTTTTCATTAATGACGCTGCGTGGTATTTATACTAAGCGCGTATGCCAAAATTAGCATATCTGAAGCAGCTTCTTTAATTCACTCAAAAGTTCGATTCTTGTGAATCGAATCTTGTGTATACCTTACACTGGCCTCCCTCGAAAAAAAAAATTAGGTAACTGAGGTCTGAACGGCTTCAGTTAACTAATTGAAAACGCGTGCTGGTCTGACTTTTTACATAATGGGTGGCAAAGCCAAAAAACCTTCCACACGTTGTGTGGGGGAAAACGCCACTACCATTTTACAAAACTAACCCCGAAGGGTCCAGGTGACACCATTACACAGTGGATTTGCAGAGTTGCGGATACTGGGCTGGCCAACTGCGCCCTAAAATATCTATTTTAATTAAAAGTGACAACACAATTGCACAGCATGACATTTCTTGACTGTATCTGCTCTCCCCTAATTTATAATGTACATGTGTTATGATTTGCGAAGTTAGTATGTTAGTTGTTTGTTATCTGTAGTTAGTATGTATTTTTTTTCACTACATGTCCCCTTCAAAAATTTAAAACAACAGTATACCGTTTTTTTTCAGTGCCTCACCACTTCCCCTCAAAATGTTTACACAGTATATACACTGGGGAACTTCAAACCAATTTGGTTCGATTTTATTAAAGGGTGGGAGTTAGAATAAGAAAGTTGATACAAGACTTGTTCCTCATGAATGCAGCAACTTCACTGCACCAGTTTGTCCAATCCGCTGAACCTCTCTTGATGGTCGCAGTCCTAGTAAAGGGGTTCGTTGACCGTGTGGGCATCCTTCGTGCAGCAGGTCGTTGGTCCTGAGGCGCTGGTCCGGCTTGACGATGGACAGGAGGTCTCTTGGGTGGAGGCCAACCTTGCTGGGCGGCTGATATCTTGCGTTCCCTGTACTTATGCAAAGGAGCTTTAAAATTGTCATTCTTCCTTTTTGTAACCTTGTGTACCTTATGTGTGCCACGTTCATCCTTAGATGGAGGTTTTGTAGTGCACACTTTACTTTTCTTCGTACTTTTGCTTGTATCGGTAGTAGATTTTAATGCAGATTCTATTTTTTGAAACTTATACGTCGCACCAACGTGTTTAGTAACTGGCTTTATCTCTCTGCTTGTGTCATGTTTTTCAACAACCTGACTCTGTTTTTCGTATTTGTGCTTATACGACTTCTTGTTTACCGCCTTAATTACTACAGTATTTGCAGTTTTAATGCTGGAACCTGAAGGCTCTTTTTCACGTTTTTTATCCCCCTTAACTTTAGTTTTATCCTCTTTTGACGAAAAAGTTTCTTTGAAACTTGCGACATCAGAATCGTTATCATTTAAATTCTTTAACACTGCTTCAGTTTTAGGAAGATTAAGCTTTTCGTACTCGTGCGTTTTATTGCAAACTTTCTCTATAACTTCCGAAGCATCAGCTAAACTACCTACAGTATAACTCTGTTTCAACTTTTCATCCTGATTCTCAGTCTGGTTTTCATGTACTTTATTTAAAACCATATTATCAACCTGGCCTACAGCATCCTCATTCGGATGGAAACTTGAAATAATATCATCATTACCTAGCGAGTTCCTACTATCGTTTAAAGAATTTTTATTGTCGTCAACTAATAAGTATTCACTAACTTCCGTAACGCATACTTCGTCATCTACTAAATTTCCTTCATTAACAGATGTGTGAATATCATCTAAAATATCAGGTATAGCATCAATAATATCAGGTATAGCATTAATAATATCAGGTATAGCATTAATAGAAGTGTCCGATGATTTATTTTCTAAACCACTAGCATTAGTATCGGCCCTATTTTCAGAAATTTGTACTGGAATTACCGCATTATTCCAGCTAGACTCACTTTCTTTATAAGCCACAAAAATACCCTGACTTTCACTATTCTCAAAATAATGATTACTACTCGGACAAAATAATACATTTGACCAAACAGTTTCAACAGGTTGAACCATATCATGTGAATCAACTTGCCAGTGCAAGTAAGGTGCTTGAATATTTTCTTTAAGTGCACTAATTTCATTATAACGCCGTGCGCTTCTATTATTTTGCCTGCGGTACTGCTTACGCTGCTGGTTTGAAACTCGCGAAAAATTTTGGCGCGGTTGTATAAAACTTCTCGTACCTGAATGACGGTGAGGGGTAGCGAAGAAATGTCTATTGTCATATTTAGCTAAAGCTTGAAGGAGGGTAACCTTGCTTGTAATTGTTTGATTATCTAAAAAATCTTGAACACTTGGCTTCAAACGTTGGATAACTAATTTTATGATTATCGCTTCCGTCATTCCCTCTAAATATTCCTCACACTTGGAAATCTTTTCCATAGCAAAATCTAATGCAGACTGACCTTCACGTTGCCTTAGCGAATAAATTTCCGCTTCAATTTCACTTTGATTAAAGGTCTTTTGAAAAACACTAAGAAACTGTTGCTTGAATGACAAATAGTCAAAAATCAGATTACTGCTTTTCATACACGTGTACCACTGATATGCACTACCTCTTAAAGCGGCTAGAGCAATTTTAAGTTTATCCCCCTCTGGGGTGCATTGTTGCTGAAAGTAATGCTCAATTTTCTTTAGGAATTGGCTTGAGGGGCCGCCATTGAAGGTGGCTTCGAATGGCGCAATTTGCTGAACCATAATTACCCGAGGAAAATTTCCAGCAGGATTTTGTTCTACAACACTCATTTTTAAATAGTATATAAGTACTTGCAACAATTTTATCAATATAAGTTCACAGTACACAGTTTTTAATTTCAATTATGTTGTTCGTTACAAATGTAACGCTAACTACCAGGGTATATATATTTTTCGGGCGCCAGTATAGAGAATCTATACTCACTTCTACCCAGACTTGGGTGTATATAATTTGAAGTGGCACTCTATTTGAATTATATACAAACACAATTTATACATGAAACAATGTTTATTGGATTCATTGCACATATAATTGGCTTTTACAGCAATAAGCATGCGTACTACTTGTACGGAATGTAAATACAGCTTTTAAGGACAATATATTTTTATACTCACGAACAGTAAGTCAAACCAGCAGTACTGCCACGTAAACTTCTGGCCCGTAAAGCACTAGCGCAGGATAACACCTTTTCAACCTTAACAACAACTCCCTTTTTCATTAATGACGCTGCGTGGTATTTATACTAAGCGCGTATGCCAAAATTAGCATATCTGAAGCAGCTTCTTTAATTCACTCAAAAGTTCGATTCTTGTGAATCGAATCTTGTGTATACCTTACAAGTTTCAAATGCGCTTTTGTGTTTGATTTCAAATGGCAAGTCTGAAAATCTTTGCGATGCCTTGCGAAACTGTCACGCGATTGTTGTTCTTGTAGTGGCTGCTGCTGTTGTCGCGTCTGTGAGGAGCCCGCACACGTAATGGGATTGGACTCAATTTTAAGTGGTAAAAGCCTTCCCAAATGTGACCATTTTTAGTAAGATTGACGTGGCCGTTAACAAGTCGTTAGCGGAGTGTTCAATTTTAGGTAATTACAGGCACCACAGGGAGACCAGGTGTGCAGGCACATGAGCTGACTGGAAACCGCAGGCTTGTTTCCCACGCTGAGGACGAATCCTCTAGAATGTTCTGGAATTTTCTGAAAGAGGAGATATAAAAGGAAGAAAGAACAGAGGGGAGAGGAGAGATAGCTATGAACTGGTAGAGAGAAGGATGGGACGTGTTTCATGTCTCTATACTGGACTTTAGAATGAACTGAGTTATGACTCTCTGTCTCTTTCTCTAAGTCTCTCTCTCTCTCTTTCTCTCTCTCTCTCTCTCTCTCTCTCTCTCTCTCTCTCTCTCTGGTTTTTGAGTGATGATTGTGCTATTTGAGGAAATGTTGTATAATAGTTTCTGTAAATTTATATCAATAAACGAGATAGATGCATATATGTAAGGAAAGAGTTGTTTATGTGTCCATGAAACCGATGAGCTACTTAACCACATGGTCACAACAGTGTCCATGAATAGTGCAGAAGAAGACAGAAAAAAGGATAAACAAGAAGAAGAAACAAGAAAAAAGAATTTGCACTATCTATCGAAGGTAGGGTGCCCCTGCTTCGAAAGAGGTTAGACTCCTTTAATGTTGGTCCTGAAGATATTTTATTTCCCGTATACCATGCAATGAAAATTCGAATGGAAACATTCCCTGATCGTCCATATAAGGACGTGTTCTCTAGGGGTTACAAGCTACCCCGTGGGTGTTACGTGATTGATGGAATGGATTGGGTTATGACAATTAGAAGTCGTTAAGCAAGCAACCAATATTACAATCTGCAAAAGAATAAGATGGAAGTTGGCTAATTACTAATACCATTCCAGGTTTAAAATGTCGAATCCTAAAGCTCGGATAGTTAAATTAATCAGCTACGAGTAGTTCAGATGTATAAGTTTTAGACTTGTGAATTCACTTGCAGTTAAGTCGTGGCATTTCTTTCGAACAATCAGTAGTAGTTACGTCAGTATAGTTGTAAGTTGTGATGGTTGCAATATATTCTTATTTAGCTGTAAACTCAATTTAATTATAGACAAAACTTCTTGTCTGCTAAAGTCCGTATGTTTTCTTATCTCAAGAGCCTAAGCTACAGACTCCAACAAAATGCCATTGCTAGGGCAAATATGTTTCAGGTTAAAATGCATCAAAAAATAAAATCCACCCAATCTTCTAGAAAAATTGTATCTAACTGAAAACTTTTAAAGATAAAATTTTTAAAAGTCTGAGTGTACTTTCCCGTCCATTTAATTATTTATAAAAAGATAGTGTGAAATATTTTAAATCTAGGTTTTTCTCAGTTTTTGAAACTCTTAATTTCGTTCTCAACACCAAAAACAAAACAATACAAGCTGAAAACATTCATACGTGAATGTGTTTTAAAATATTTTAATGCATAAGTATGAAGTATGAACAGTGTATATAACAATACTATGTTATAAGAGTAGCATAAATATAAAAATCCATAAAATTACAAATTATTACAATTAATAAGACTCTGCAAGTTCTTAACTTCGTTATATTTAACATCTTTCAATCATAAGTTACTATTTAATAATACATATTACTCCTATAATATGGTTAAGTATTTGAATGTGAAAATGTGTTACTGTTTAAAGTGAATATAACACTAGGAAATTGAAAATAACTCTGCTTTATTATACATAATAGGGCTTAGAATATTAAAGAGGTAATATTTCCCCTTAATATGCGATCTATGAAAGTGAACGAAAATAATAAAAAAATTCGAACATGAGATGGTGAAAGAAAATGTTACAAATTAGTTCCTTATTTGAATCAAAAATATGTGACGTTTCCTTGTCTTTTTCTTAAGTTATTTTTCAGAGAACTTCCTGATATGCCCTCTGCAAACATTTGTATTTCTTTTGTCCCATGAAGATGAATATTGTTCCTTTTTATTTTAATAAAGTATGTCAGACGTCCAATTTATTTAGACACAATATATATACACTACTGCATACGCTAGCGAAAATTTTAAAATGTACCTAATAATTCTTTCTTTATATTCAAATTGGCATGTTCTTAGGGGAAAATAATTTTTGGATTAGTGGCATTTGATCTGACTACATTGGATACTTTCTTTCTTTCGAAAGAAATCCATCCACTGTCTCTAAGTAATTTATATGCATTCAACTGAAAGCAAACTTCCATTGGAATTATATCTTTTTCCGCTGTTTTGTCTTGAAAAAGTTTTTTTCTATAGAACTAGAAGAGAAAGTTTTTAATATTTTGTGCTTAAAGGTATCTGAGGTCACAGAAATTATAACGATTTATCACAAGTTACAGTCTTGTATAATGTTATAAAGACGAGAAATATTATTTTCTAAAACTTCTAGACGCAATAAATAAATAAATAAATAAATTGTGTATTAATTTTGCAACAGTGTTCTACAAGGAGTATTACAATGGCATGTAGCATCTAATAGAAAGTTTTACCTTGTATTAAAAAACATTTTGAAAATTTCTTTTTTTGTGTTCAATTAAAATGAATTTCTCGTAACGATATATAAAATGCATAATACAACAGTTTGATAACTTTTTGGAAATTTTTACTAACACGACTGATTTTTCTAAGAGTTGAATTTATGCGGGTAAAAATAATTTTCTAGAAAGTACTTTATATTTTTTGAAAATAAATATGTTATAATCCACAGTTTCGCATAAGCATATATTAGACGTGTGCCAGGTTGCATTGATGGGTTTATCGATTTTCTGTGTTCTAGGTTTTGTATTATTTTGTGTCTTTTCTTAGATTCTGACTAAAAATGTTCATTTAATTCTTGAAGTTTTCTTTTATTTCCCCATTATTTGGAGGCAGCGCCAACAACTTATTAAATGTTGCAAGTATGGAAAATACATCTTTCTTTCGAGGCTCAATCATCACAGGTTTTCAGCGCTGCACTCTGTTGATGATGTTTTTAAGAAACGTAAAATTTACTTGCATTTTGGGTTTTAAAGTACCGTAAAATTTTGAGTATAATACTCACTTTTTTTTCACATTTTAGTCCGCAAAAATGAGTGCGTTTTTATACTCTTGTACAAAAAAAAAACCTCGTAGTTTTAAATATTGAATAAACGAACGTGCAGCAGCTGTAAGACATTGTCGCAACATGTGTGTGCGCGCATCTGCACTCCATGATTCATCCACCCGTTTACTAAGTAGGTATTCCTTTTAAACAAACGGAACTCTCAGTTCGTATCGCACGCGCGTTTGTTTAATAACAGGTCCCTTGAAATAGTGCTAGTTCCCGGTTCTTCCAAGTTCAAAAATTTATTATTTTATTTTATTTATTTCCCTGACAATTTCTTCAAGACGGTCCTATACAGCAGCAGAAAATTTATCGGTTGTTAAACGTGAGACGTCAGTGAGAATGACATATTATGGGTGGATGGGCAGGTGTCATCAAATGAGGACGATGATGGTGATATATATTACGACAGCACCAATAATTATGACATGGAGAACGCGACAACAATAGATGAACTGTTTTCTAGTGAAAGTGATTAAGACTCATAATTTGACAGTATTGTTTGTTTTGATTTAAAAATTTAGGTTTTTTTTTCTACCGAATTTGACGTTTTCGGTTATTTTTATTACAAATTTTATTTATGTTAATAAACATCTGTGCAATTTTAAAATAAAATATTGAAAAGTTATGGGTGCGTATTATAGTCGAATTTTAATTTTTTCCGAAAATTTCGCCCAAAATTTAGCATGTGCATTATACACGTGTGCGTATTATAGTCAACATTTTACGGTAATGATTTTACATATTTAGCAATTTCGGATGCAAGCTAAGTCAGAGAAGTAAACTGTCTGCATATCACGTTATTCCCGGCTTCAATTGAAGACATAGTCCAGGGATTCCCAACTGATTTACGTTTGAGGTACCCTTGGAAATTAGATTAGATACTTGGGCCACCCTCGTTAGAATTTTAGTGTTTTTAATTTTTTAAATATTAAACTATAGTGAAATTATTAGTGGAATATACTTCAGGCACATGTTAAATTGAAGCTCTAATTAATACTGACTCTTTCTGATTTTATTAATTTATAGAAAAAATATGATAATTAAAAAAACACTAGAATAGTATATATAGTGGAACTCGGTTAATACGAGATGCTTAGGATCACGGAAAATGCTCGTTTTAACCGTTACTCGTATAAACCGAGGAAAAATAATTTGGGATCAACTAATCGGTATAAAAAATTATTAAAAATATAAACAATTTTCTACATGTTAAAGTTGAATAAGAATGATTTACCTTTTCTTCACTGTAATTGTATTTACTCTTATTTTAAACAAAATTTGGAATACCCTAAAGGTTAATCGTTAACATTTATCTTTAAAACATTTTATTGTCTTTTAAATTTCAAAGCATAAAATTGTTTATGTACAAATACAAGGTCTATTAATATTCAGTAAATTTAGTCTGTTTAGTATTGGCTTTCATTTTAAAATCCGCTTCCAAATACTCAGAGCATTTGAAGATTTTTCCTCTTCAAAGTTTTTCCAAAAATACAGTCAATTGAAGATGAGCATCCTGCGCTTCACTGTAACTCACATTTGGTATTAATGCTTCTTGACTGTCATCTTCATCTTCACTTACACTATCTCTTCGGCGGCAATTATAACTCGTCACATCTGGAATAATGTCTTCCACTGTTATTACACCTGATGTCAACACTTCATTGTCAACATTACCATAAACATCTAAATTTTCACATCCATCAAATGTGTTCAAACTTTGTTTTTTTTAGCCATTGACGTAATGGAAGATAATCCTCATCATCTTCTTTTAATTTCAGACCAGAAGCAATTTTTTACTGTGGAGGCAGAAATATTATCCAATGCATCACACATTAACCTTATCGCACTTAATATATCAATTGTCCTGGACCAATTTCTTTTCCAAGTTTTTCTATAATCATCGGAGTTAGTAAACCCCTGAAATAACATTTAAAATTCCGAATAATACCTTGGTCCGTCGGTTGCATCACAAATGTTGTATTGGTGACAAAAATTGTTATTCGATGAATGAAAGATTTTTTCACTTGCGGATGCGCTGTACAGTTATACACTAGCAACAAAAATTTTCCCGTTCTTCGTTCAAATGTGGTCTCAATTTTTTCCATGTTTTTATTAACTTGCTTTCTTGTTTGTTTGTGTGTGTGTTTGTCTAGTACAAATCTTGCAATCGATATTTAACTAACTTCCCCACTAGTTAGACATTTGAAAAACTTTTAGAATAGCTCAGAACACGATGACAATGCATTATTTTTATACTTTAAGCAGAATTGAATTAACTTTCAGTTATTTTCAGTTAATTTTGTTTTGTAGTCTGGTGCAGCCAACTATCGACCGGAACGGGAACGAAATGTTAAACGCAAGTTAACTTCCAATTAACTTCATTTTCTTTAAAGTTGATGGGAGAATTCATCAAAAAAAATTTTTTTAAAGTATTTATGAATACATAGAATTGTCAAGTTTATATGATTCAACAGAAAATTTAAAAACATGGTATATAAAAAGTTCTTTTTATCTTGTAATTATTTCACTCTCGTAACATCCGTGAAGGTCCTCGTATAAAGCGGGAAATTTTGCATTATTGTACAGTAGAATCCGGGCTTGTGGCGGCCCTGTGGTACAACGCGCTGGTTTTTGGTGCTGAGGGTGCTCGGATCGAATCCCAGCGTCGCGCCACGAAAAATGCCTCCGTTTGGGTCGTCAATTCATAGGGGTAGTCCTGTCCGCCTATATGGTGCCCCCATAATAAAATGAACAGTAAACTGGGGCTAGGGATGCGACATCGATGTCGATGTTTTCAAAACATCGATGTTCCAAACATCGATTTATTGAAGCCGATGTTTTTTTAACATCGATGTTTCATGATCGATGTTTTACATTATCTCGATGTTTTTTTTAATGCAAAAGTACCAAAATAAAAAAAAATATACCACATAGCATAATTTTCACAATCAGTAAATGTAAGTCTGAGTTCTGTAAAGGACGAATACAAAAGGAGGAACGATTCCTTAGCAAACAAACAAATGGCAATCAACAATCAATGAACCAATCAGAGCGCTTGGAATGTTCTTGACACTCCAGAACTTTCGATGGGGTTTTTCTTTATAAATAGTATATACACGAAAGCAGACATTTAAGTTTATGTTTTGTTCTGGTTTTATATAAGTTGATGTTAATATTATTAGTAAGAAGCCTCCTAAAAGTACCGTTTGGAAGTATTTTTCTAAAACCTCTGACAAATTAGCGAAATGCAATATTTGTCTTAAAACTTCTGGCAGTACCATGAATTTGTCTGGACATTTGAAGGCAAAACATGGCGATATTTACAACGAAAATTTTGAGTCACCAATGTAGCCCAAGGCAAAAGCAACCAAGTTATTGTCATTTGTGTCAGCCTAATCAGAGAGTAAAATTAAATCACCCCCCCCCCCCCCTCACACGACTAACTGAAGTAACATTAATGTTAGATGTTATTAAACCAGTTTTAAAAAATGGATGTTCTAAAACATCGATGTTTAAAAACTTCGATGGTTTTTGGGCGATGTTTTATTTAGCATCGATGTTTTAATATTGGATATCGATGTTTCAAAACATCGATGTTTTGTTATCGATGTCACATCCCTAACTGGGGCGTGGTATAGGCGAATGTTTGATGTCAAGTGCCTCCGCTGAAATTAAATAAATAATTAGAAACCGATATTTTGAAACAATTTATGCGTTTTACTCATGATCTCGTATTAACCGTGCTCGTATTGAGTGGGTTCTATGGTATTAAGGGGACTCACTTTCCTTAAATCTTTAAAACGTTCGATTTTTTGAAAAAAATATATGTTTAAGCCTGAGCATTTCTGAACAAAATAAAGCAAACCGCATGAAACTATTTCGCTTATTTCCGCAGATATTCATATTCTAAACATTTAATTACTGATCAAGTTTATGGTAAGAAAAATTTTAAACTCATTTTTCTCAAAATGTAATTTTGCATCATTCCGAAACTGATATCTCAAAAACTATGAAACACAATTCCATGAAATTTTCATCAATGCATAATCCTGTTATTTTATTGCGTCTGAACTAGAATTCTTGCAATCACTGCACATTTTGCTATTTTTTCAGGGGTAAATTAATGCAAAAATTTAAGGAAATTTTAAGTATATTTTGAGCAGTTAAAAAAAAAAAACTGAAAAACTATTTTAATGTTGAATGTTTTATGTTAAATTGTATTTTGAATTATTTCTTTCAAATATAAAACAGGAATTATACATTTAAGCGTAAAATTAATTTCATAGTTCTGCGCGCAAGCCAGTATAGAATAAAAATACTTAAAAAACAAGGTATATCTAAAGCATTTAAGAAAAATTATTTAAAATTATTTTGACAGTTGAAAATTTGTTTATTAAAATAAATATATCACTTTATGATATACATACATTTTGAAAGAATTGGGAGTAAATTGAAATAGTTACAAAGAGTCAAAAAGTATGAAAATATGCCTTATTTCCTCGACTTAAGGATCATGAGTCCCCTTAATACAGTTTCAAAAACAGCCATATCGAAGGGCTATTGAGTACAGTATGAGACTAGAGGACTACAATAGAAATCGCTGAAAGGAGTTTTGTTTTATTATTAGTAGACTTGCGACGGATGCTTAAATCAAACATGATTGTTGTCAGGCCTAGCAGTTGTGAGTGAGGTTAATTAATTTATCCGCAGGAACAAGTGCATCGATTTGTGTCACAATCTGTCGGGCGTAAGAATTATTCATTCAACTTAATATTTCTGTGTTTTCTGTGCGAAGGGTGTTAAGTCCAAAACGGGCTAAAATGAGTTATCAAACCAGGCATGTTTGAAAAATCAAGGGCTAGTGCAGGGTACAGAAAGCTACGTTTAATTCCACTCCAAAACATTTTTATTCATGAGGGAAAATTTGTGATATATGAAAGAAAACACAAACATGTTAGTGTTAAAGGGGTTATGTCCCAATCAAGGACTCAACACTCCTTACTCAACAAAAAGAAAATTGGAAAAATTTACTTTAAAAAAATTAAAAATTAAACTTAAAAAAAACTGACTTTACAAAAGCCATTTTTTTTTCAATTCCATTTTTCTGAAAACTACGATTTTGGACTCGACAAAACACAGATGTATTTTATGTGGACCCCACTAATATTTTTTTTGTTCCCCCAAAAATTTTCCTGCACACATGGCCGAACTTATGGCACCCTAAAGTGCCACGGGTCACCGTCTGGGAATCACTGGTCTAGTCCTTTTGACCAAACATTAGACATCACACTGTTTGAGGGAAAACGCAACCGATAAATACGGCTTATCATTTTTCTTACGATAAAAAAGAAAATAATTATGGATATATATGGCCGTTGCTCCGGTAGATGAAAGGATGATCCGGCACCTTGTAGATATACAGAGGCTGCTCACACATTTTTTAGACAATGTATATTGTATTCACAAAACTAAATTACATAAAATTCTTGTGTTTTAAATGTTGTATTTGACATCCCTTATTCTGAACTATCTTTCGACACCGCAATTTCCAGGATAATAATGCCTTTTGAAGTGTCAGAAGAGGTATTCTATCCCATTCCTCCTGAACAGCTTTCCAGAGTCCTGTAAGGGTTTTGGGACGACGTTTGGATAATGCAGATTTTAAAAGTCCGAAAGCACAAAAATCCATAGGTGATACATCGGGAGATTTAGTAGGGATATCAGTGAAGGGTATGGCCTTGATACCAGTTTTTTGTTCCATTTCTTTTAGGAAATTTACAGTGGATTTTGATGTGTGACTGCTAACTTTGTCCTGATGGAGTCTCACAGATTGATGGCACTGTGGGTAAAGCGATGGTATTTCATTCAGAAAAATTGGCAATAAAATATGTTCCTGATAGTATTTGGAGTTAATCTTGACATTTTTTCCACCCTCTTTATTTTTAACTTGCCATTATATGAAAAACCAGCAACAATCATGAATCCCTTACAAAAACTTTCTTTCGATTGTAACCATGTACTTAAATTTTTTTCTTCCCTTTTATGATAATAAATGGCTCTTTTTTTGTTGCAATCATTTAAATACACCCATGATTCATCTATTGTGACAGTTGTTTTCCATTTTTCTTTGGATAAGTGTTTCTCATATAGAATTCTGCAGCGTATCCTGCGTTCAGCGATATGATTTGGAAGAAGACGCTGCACATTGTTTTTTTTTTTGCTTTCTCAAGATTTAAATCAACGTTTATCATTTTTTTACAGTGAACACTGAGCATTTTAATGATTTTGCAACTGTCCTTTGACTAGGGGGATTTTCTTTTAACATTAAACAACGTACCTTTGCAATAGTCGAAGATGTCCGTTTTTTCCTTGGATACTTGCTTGGAATTTTTGTCCCACTTGAGGCTCCAATTTGACATTTTTTTCCTTTCTTGTTGACGATATTACCTATAGACGCTTTAGATATCACAAAACCATGACTCACATCTTTTTTGGATAGCGGAGTATTCATATTTCTCTTCGGAAAGAGCATAAATGTAGCCTTCGAACTACTGCTTTGTTAAAAACGCCATTTTGAAAAAAAATAAAACTTTCAATCCGCAGATTATAATTTTGACTTTTAAAAACATAGTACAATTGCAATTATTTCTTTTGCAGCAAACGATTTTTTATTATCTCTTACCAAAATCGTCTAAAAAATGTGCGAACAGCCTCTGTATATGCTTAGTTAATTTCGTTTTGAAAGAGATACGAAAAGGGATTTACCAATTGAGCAAAATTTGAAAAAAAATATTTAATAATCTCAAAACTAATTTTTCATAACTTTGTTGACATAAAGAACTTTATATCAAATTAATTTTGATGCTAAAGTTATTAGCTTTTCTCATCATTCTATTTAATCGAAAATGGATTTAAATGTAATTAGTACGAAATGGTTTGTTTCGATCAGAACACGTTGAAAGGTTTCTATAAAAGTAATGTTTCAATTTTAAAAGTTATTTTGATAACTTTAAATGTATCAACTGTAACAAATAACTCCAGAGTCATAATTTTAATTAAAGTAATTTTATAGGAAATAAGCTTAAAGTATGTCACTAAAATGTAATTTCAAAGGTAATTTTGATAACTTAATTTATATGAAGAATTTTACATGAAAATTGATTATGTTAGAAGTATTATCTTTAATCAAAATCATTTAATCATAAATGGATTTAAGCGTAATTTGCAGTATGAAGTAGATAGGATAAAACAATGTCGTGGTGATTATCCATCCAATTTCAACACCGATGCAGAGAATGCCTCTAATGATCCAACCGTAATAAATGATCTTGCAAACTATTTACGATGCATTTCGCGACCTTACGAAAGGTAACTCTATAGTTAGATGGCGTATTCAACACAGACAGATGTTTTCAGGATATCGGAAAAAAAAGATTATTAATCTCTCAGCTGTTGCAGTTAAAGATTTTTTTGTTAAAATGTCGAAAAACATTTACAAATCGTTTGCACTGTTTCTATTTAGCATTTATTATTTGGTACTTATTCGAGGGCAAATTAATCGATGTTTAGACATTTAAGTATCTGCTGATGTTGAAATGGCTGTTTTGGGCAATATAATTTTTTATTGCTCTATTTCAAGGGCCAGCCTTTTAGAAATATAAAAATGCTTTACTCTTATTCTTACTATCATTGGATGAGAACTTCTGGCCAGTTTAATAAACCGAAATTTTTTATTGCCCTATTTCAAAGGCCAATCTTTTAGAAATTCAAAACTGCTTCACTTTTATCTTTATTATCATTAGATGATTACTTATGGCGAGTTTAATAAACCGAAATTTTTTTATTGCCCTATTTCAAAGGTCAATGTTTTAGAAATTTAAAACTGCTTTACTTTTATCCATCATTCGATGATTACTGATGGCCACTTTAAAAAACCGAAATTTTTTTATCACCCTATTTCAAAGGCCAATCTTTTAGAAATTTAAAACTGCTTTACTTTTATCCTTGCTATCATTCGATGATTACTGATGGCCAAATTAATAAACCGAAATTTTTTATTGCCCTATTTCAAAGACCAATCTTATAGAAATTCAAAACTACTTCACCTTTATCTTTATTATCATTAGATGATTACTTATGGCGAGTTTAATAAACCAAAATTTTTTTATTGCCCTATTTCAAAGGCCAATCTTTTAGAAATATAAAACTGCTTTACTTTTATCCATCATTCGATGATTACTGATGGCCAATTTAAAAAACCAAAATTTTTTTTATTGCCCAATTTCAAAGGCCAATCTTTTAGAAATTTAAAACTGCCTTACTTTTATCCTTATTATAATTAGAGGATTACTTATGGCCAATTTAATAAACCAAAATTTTTTTTTGCCCTATTTCAAAGGCCAATCTTTTAGAAATTTAAAACTGCTTTACTTTTATCCTTACTATCATTCGAGGATTACTTAGGGTCAATTTAATTAACCAAAATTTTTTATTGCCCAATTTCAAAGGCCAATCTTTTAGAAATTTAAAACTGCCTTACTTTTATCCTTATTATAATTCGAGGATTACTTATGGCCAATTTAATAAACCAAAATTTTTTTATTGCCCAATTTCAAAAGGCCAATCTTTTAGAAATTTAAAACTGCCTTACTTTTATCCTTACTATCTTTCGATGATTACTGATGGTTAATTTAATAAACCGAAATTGTTTTATTGCTCTATTTCAAAGGCCAATCTTTTAGAAATTTAAAACTGCCTTACTTTTATCCTTACTATCATTCGATGATTACTTATGGCGAGTTTAATAAACCGAAATTTTTTTATTGCCCTATTTCAAAGGCCAATCTTTTAGAAATTTAAAACTGCTTTACTTTTATCCTTACTATCATTCGAGGATTACTTATGGCCAATTTAATAAACCAAATTTTTTTTTATTTCTCTATTTCAAAGTCCAATCTTTTAGAAATTTAAAACTGCTTTACTTTTATCTAAATTCTCATTGGATGAGAACTTATGACCAAGTTAATTAACCAAAAGCTATATTGAACGTCCCGAAGTAGTATCTTTAAATGCATTTTCTAGAAAACTCATTTTTCAGTCTCTTTTGTAAACGAGAAAGTTTATCATTTAAAATGTTTTCAATATATTTCAATGAAATTTCAATATATTTCAATGAATAGTGTTTTACATACTATTTGTAACTATGTTTGGATCTAAAACCTAAGCTATATGTGTTAATTTAATAATTGAAGGCCTTATTTGAATAGTGGGTCAACTCCACTTTAAAAAAATGGAGTTAGCTTCACTTTCATGTTCTTACAAGTCATTTCTATCTTATTTTAAAACTGGTACACCTACAGCTTATTTCTGCTGCCAACAGAGGACTTTACAAATCAGACTTACAAAAATCATTGTTTTTGGTATATTTCAATTATTTTTGAAAATATTTTAAAACTTTTAGTTCAGAACACAAGTGAGTGTCAAAGTAGTATATACTATAAAGGAAATTAAAATATATTTAGTTAAAATTAGTGTAGGATCGCTGACGCAACCACTAAATTGTACAAAAAATTTATAAAAAATTTCCTCTCTTTTAAAATGCTGTGAAATTTTTACCATAATTACATTTGCTTTCACGATTTTATATCCCATTTGAACTAAAAACATGTGTATTTAATCAGTACTGTATATATTTTTAAAAAGGTGATTCAAATGCAGGCAGATTCCTTATATTTCAAGATATTTGTGATGTTGAGAATAAGTAACAAACGGTTAAAAATCAGGAGGTGGGGACATTTAAATTTTGCTTACGTTTCTTTTGCAGGTCTCATAAAATTGTTGGTACACTCATTCCTTTCATAAGCATATTTTGATTAAAATGCTATAATTCAGAAAAATATATTTAAACATTACATTTATTTTGCACCTAATTCGGACGTGCACATTCCATAAAAATGATTTGTAAAGATTGATTATAAACCATCTAATACGTACTGGGGTTTAAAAAAATTCGAAAGATATCCGAAACTCACTGTTCAAACAGATAAAAACTGTAAGAAAATTAAGTCTTCTTATTAGTAATCACAGTTGAACCTTTTTGGTGTAGATTAAAGGCGCACTTTCTTTCTAGCTCATCTTGCATTGCTAAATTCTGACGTCGCTTTGCTGAAATACCATGTTCTCGAATTTTAAATTATTTTTATTTTAAAAAAAGTTTCATGGAATTTATATCCGGTAATGGAGAGGGGACTGAAGATGTAAAATTTCTCAGTAGTTATAAAAATGCAACGGGCAAAGTTGCTCACTGTAAGATTTGGAGCATTGCCCTGTTGCAAAGGGACTAAATTTTCTGATTAAGTTGGTATGCTGAAGGTTTAGTGTTACTTTTCAAATACGATTTAAAATTACTTCATTTATATTAATTCATTTCATCATTCTTGCATACAAGCTCATTCGAAGGGACAAAATATACACCCATGCAATCTTTCATCATGTTTCACTATCGAATCCAAGTTCTCTTTCAAAGTTCTTCCTTGTTTATCTATACGAGCAACTTTCTTGCCGGACAAAGGATATTAAATTTGAATTTGTCAGCAAACGTAATCTTATGTCTACATCCAGAATCAATATTTTTTATTGATTTTCATTGACTCTTCACCGTAACTTGAAGTTTTTCTTTTTCTCATTTGCTCATGATAAAATATTAGTTTCTAATGGTTCCCGGGATTAACAGATTCTTGAGAGATTAGTGTAATTCTCCAATAATTTTTTTCACTTAGCCTTGAATTAAATGTATATTTATATAACTTAAGGACCGACAGTATTCCATTGGTTTATACCCTAAAAATGTAACGCAAAACTACAGGTGATTTAAATAAGGATACCTGATGAGTTGAAAAGTTACAAAAATGCAAATTTTCCGATAGTCACGTGTCATGGCACGTGACAGGGCTAAATTTCATAGAAGCGGCTCTTCTGGGAAAAGTTAGAAAATAGATAGTTAGTATGCTCGTCGAAGTAAGAGGTTAAAGTTTATTGTAATTGTGTTAAATAAATGTCTTGTAAAAAAAATTAGACGAATTTACGGATGTTAGAATAATTGGTAAGCTTGAAGAAGGACGCATGGGGAGAAGTGTAGACAAAGACTTATCGCCTATAGTATTGTTTCACGGGAGTGGAAGACCAGAAAAGCAACAGGAATGGTTGTTAGAAAAATCGGCGGTGATCGCCCAAAGAAAACCACACCAAGGGATGACCAATGTATCGTCCTACAGGCCAAAATTGACAGATGGCAGACGGCAAGCAATATTTCAAAGCAACTGCAGATAGCCACGGTACGCAAAGTGTCGCGGTTCACAGTGGCCAGACATTTGAATAAAGCTGGCCTATTCGTACGACTGCCAGAATGTTCCATCCAACTAATGCTTGCCCACCAGATCAGAGCTCCGCAACCTTTTATCTTCAACGGCACAACAACGTTTTTTTCGATAATTCCGCCGCACACCACAAGAAAAAGCTTGCAAATATATAAATTACAATAAATACGTATATGTTTTTATTAGATAAAAAACACACAACAAAATAGTTCCATGTATCAAGATAATTATAATCATTTAAGTTTTATATGAATCATTTTGAACTGTACACCAACAGAAGAACAAAAATATAAAATTATAGTTTACAAGTAAAAAAACATTCTCTTTAAATTTTTATATTAAAATTTGTTTTTTGGTCTTTACTTAAGCCTAATAAATCAAAGTTAATTTAAACATAACTAATTTATTAATGAGATATTTGAGATTGTTTTGATAAATGTGCGTTTTATATTTGGTTCTATAATAGTAAGAGCTACAGTTCATGGTCAAGGCCCTTTAAATATGATCGTTTGTCATTTTCAATTAGAACCAGTGTCGAAAAACCTTGTTCGCATAAGTATGTCGTCGAAAATGGGAGCAAAATTGCAATGGCCTTGTGAGAAATTTGTGGATATTCCTTCTTAACTGAAATCCAGAAATATGACGCTCGAGCATACATACTTTGCATGTTTAACAACATGTTTTTGTTTTGTGTATAATTTCGACCCAGAAAAATTGCATATTAACAAAAAGTTAGAGGAATATTTTACTTAGAAAAATTTCTATTTAATGCGGTGGTTAATTTTTTTATTATCATAATCGATAAAATCACCGCGGGACAGTCATGATCACCTCGCGGATCACTAGTGTGCCGCGGGACAATGGTTGCGGAGCACTGCAATAGACAATGTGTTGGTTGCTCTGGAAAGGCGACTTGTGGCAGGCATACCTCCACTGCAAAATGTCCATGAACTGAAAAGGACACTAAAAGACGATTGAACAGTATTACCCCAATAGCAGGTTAGGGGTTGCAAAATCACCACTGCAATTAAGAGACATCATATTCCCTACTGAACATCAGCCTTTTGCTTTATTCCATCTTTGAGAAGTACGCCTTTGTACGATGACATGTACTGCTCTTTGGCTGTTTCTGAATAAGTTCTGCGAATTAACATTTGCAATCTCTGTGAACTGTGTTATTTCATTCACCAATGTGGTACATATTAAGGTCTCTGTGGTATGAATTTCCTTCCTCCAGGTTGCACCATTGCGAAGAAACTGCGGTAAAACTATACGGTCCTTAAGTTTTGCACACCAGTGTATTCATATTTATCTGATGCATTTTAATCCAGTGGATCACAATGATGAACTTCTAGGTCTTCTTTTATTTTGATTTCAATGATGTTGTATATTAAGCTCAAATAAATGGTTTTAGCTCTACTGCTAGAAGACATTTCCTTTTCTAAATGCAAGTGAAAAAGCTAATATCTGACAGCTTCTTTTCTCGAATGAGACGTAAGAGAAACTTATTGGGATTATCAAAGTTTAACCTAGCTTTATTTTCTATCGGATGATTTTCGAAATGTTGCTTATTGCTTTAGATCTGGCATAAAATCATAAAAATCAAAACCTCGTGATTTCTATCTAATGCAGACGACTCTATTTGCACTCTAAATAGTGTACGAAGACTTTCAAAGATATATTGACGTTAATGTTCTATCTTCTTTTTGCAAAAATAAGTAGTATAAAAAGAACGCTAAGTGAATGCCTTCTTCAAAGATAAAATATTTTCATGCTTTCAGTTGAAAGTATCTTCTATTCTTGAGGTCAATTTTGAAAATTATTAGTGTCTAATCATTTAAGTGTATCACTAAATCCCAAATAAATTTATCAATTAATTGTTCAACACTTCTCAGAGAAAAAATATTAGATCTACAAATGGCTTATTATCATACACTGGTGTGCAAAAATTAAGAACGAAATGGAGATAACAACATAACATTGGGAAAATCAGACAAAATACCAATCAGGACGTTTCCTACAGTGTCAGATACACCACCGCATGTGCACATATGCACGATGACGTATTGTGTGCGTGTCGTGAGGGTAGTCTGCACGAAGCATTGGAGTAGAAGATAGTGTACGTGGCAAATTGTTGGTAAAGACGCTGAACTGATTATGCAAAATGACATGGGCGACCGAAAACCCCGTAAACATCTGGCGGAATTTAGCCAAGGGAACATTATAGGGTAGCTCTAAGTATGATCAGAGTGGCCGAAAAGTTATATCCCCGACTGAGGATTAAGTTTTTTCTGCTTTCCACCTTTGGCAAAGGTGAACCTACATAAATGCCTATCAGTGCAATGGATAAACTGTTCAACAAAGTCCTATCGAATCCTTTGGATTCTGCTGTTTTTAAATATTGTCATCCTACCTCATGTTCATACTTAAAGAGGGTTGTATGACATGATTTGTACAAATTTTGACCTCTGGTGTGCCAGGTTACACTTGAAAACATATCTAGTCCTTAATGTTTGCACACAAGTGTATATTATGTATATGTACTTACTTAAAATCAGTACAACTAATAATTATATAGTTAAAGTTTATGAATATTTTAATTAATAACTTTTAAAAACAAGAGATAACTTGTTTAAAGGAACCCTACTTTTTCCGATACTGTAACAAATTCCTTTCCTCTGAGGAATCTTAAAGTTGATTTATGTCATGAATCGATGAAAATATGTTTTGCTGCAACGACGAGCCTAAATATAAATTTACCCATTTATATAATATTATATGTACAGTACTGCAGTTCCTTAATCATCACACATGAAACATCATAGACCGGAAGACATGCTTTGAATTCTTCCCTTTGAAATTTCAACCCCCCTCCCTCCTCCAACAACTAAAACAGTCCTCCCCTGCGCAATCTTTTTTCCTATAAACAGGAGATTCACAGTTAAACGTCTTTGTAATTCCTTTAACAAGAACAACAGAAGTGATCAATTGTGCAGACCTTAAAACGCATTTTATTCATGATAAATTCGTTGTTTTTTTTAAATTCACCATAGCATGAATTCTTTTTGAGCTGTCCTTCGATGAAAAATTCCCGATATGCTCCAATTAAAATCTGGAATCTAAAATCCATCAAATATAATTTCTTTTCTGTTTGAATGTAAATTAAATTACATTTAATCACAATTACATTTTAAACAGATCCCAATTATGTTGGTATGAATAATTTGCTATATCGTCTGTAATACCACAAATTTTTCGTGACCTCCCAACGTTAATTGTATCATCATCTTATAAATTAAAATTGAATTAAATGTTATTACTGACATTAATCGAATGACTTTTATGCTTGAAAAATTAAATTTCCCTTCTCTCACCTCGCATAAATGACATATGTCTTCAAACGTCTTTTAATGGTTAAAGAGGGCTAAGTAATTTTTTATTTTGCTGTTCTAGTTACAACGTTCCACGTCTTTCTAAATTGTTGTGAAATCGGTACCACCTGGTATGAATGGAAATAAATGAGACTGCGATGAATTTTGTACTTTTTGACATGAAATGAATTAATATGATACAGGATGAAATTTCTTAAAAAGAATGATTATTTTTCGAACTATTCTTTCATATTTTTTAATCATTTTGAAACACTGTTTCAGAAGCTACGTATTTGATGATTTTTAAACTTAGTTCTTATTGTTTTTACAGCTATTTTGTTACTGAATCTTTCTTACAAATTGAGTAACGTTTAAGGGGATAGTGGACCTTTCAAAACGATTTTTGAAATTTTTACCACAGAGATATGAAATTTTGTATATATATTCATTAAAGTATAACAATATTAAACACCTTATAAAATTTTATAAATATTTTAAAAAAAATATTTTATAATTAAAAAATTTAAAATAAATTACCCTTCTTTAAAATGCTCCTTGCTACTCAATTTTAAACTTTTCCCCTTAATTTTGCATTTATATTGCTTATAAATACTTTCTGAACAAAGTTATGTATTTTTTTGTACTTTCGTTGAATAGTTAGTTTTTAGAAAATATTTTTATGCTTGTAGTCTGAATTTTCGCGAAATCTTTGTACTTTTCTACACTAAAATTAAACTTTTATAACCTAAATGACCTCGAATCCTAAAATGGATACATAACTTTATTTTGATGTATTACAGGAATCTTTATTATAAATTTCATAAAATTTCGTCAAAAATTATGACGCGAGGAGCATTTTAAAGACTTGCAAATCTGGAAATTTCTCATTTTGAGAAAAAGTTATTTAAAAGATAATTTTTTATCTACCTTTAATACTTACTACTCTAAAGCCACCAATTTTTTCAATTTTCTTTTCACTACACATTTTAAATGCATTTCATTCCAATATTTACATGTTTTTAAAATATTAATACACCCCCCCAAAAAACTCCAATTTTTGCTCGATTTTTGGTAATTTGAAAGTCCACCATCCCCTTAAAGTTTCTTTTATAAACTAAATGAACACTGAAATATATTGTACAGGAATATTTTATAAGGTGGTTAAATTACAATGTCATGGCTCGATTATTTTATGTCCAGAATCTTTGGAAGATATTTGTATGGATCTCGAATAAATTGTGGAATAAAACCTTCCTTTTTGTTAGTAACTGATTGTTTTTCTTTGCAGTCGTAGTTCCTTTAAAACCTTTGGCAATTGCTTCTTACCATTTTCAGTAAGCCTTTTTTTTAAAAGCGCTTTCTTTAATGAACTAAACGAACACTGTACTATATTGCACAGAAATAATTTGTAAGGTGGTTAAATTACAGTATGATGGAAAAAAATTAGCAAGTCTAGGATCTATGGAAGATATTTATACAACTCTCTAATAAATTGTGGATTACAGCCGTATATTTTGGTTAGTAGTTTTAGTTTCTCTTTGCTGTCGCAATTCCTGTAAAATGTTCTTATTACTTCATACCACTTTCATCAGGCTTTGCAATGAAAGTACAAGTTACAGTTAGTAAAACTTTAGGAGTTCTGATCTGTGACGTAGGTGCGAAGACTCAAAATAAAGGAGTCTCTTCTGACTACGGAGAAAATAATCAAATATAGAAATAAATAAGGTTTTAATGCATTTCCGCCTAAAGTAATTATATGCTAAGCCTAGATCAGCTTCTTCAAGTCCAGTTAGTGACGTTGTGGTTCGGAATATTTGAATGCATTTAAACTTGACGGTAATTGTTGCAATTTGGTTTTGCAATTGTAGGTGACAATCATTCTCAGTGGATTTATAAAAATTATTCTGATTTAATGTTGTAAAATGGAGCATTTTATAAATAATGACTCTTTGCAGGAATGTGGTTAAAATGACTTATGCTTTGCTGGGTATTAAATATCCAAAATGTAGATATCTCATGAAAAAAAAATTACTATTTAAAAAGATTGTCGAGTGCCGAAATATACTTATTACCATCTAAATTTCTTTTATTTGTAATTAAAGACCGGTTGACAATTTAAATAGATACCTAAACTGGTAAATAATAATGATTTAAAAAAAATTACTACGACTCTAGTTGGTAACAATTTTATTGTGTTTATTTTATAGTCACTGTTATTTATTTATTACAAATGCCCGAAAGTTTGGCTATGATGCCATTTGTTCTCAGTAAAGGCGAGACTGCTGGTCATTCATTTTAGGGGGCACCGTATAGATGGCCAGCATTACTCCCTAAAAATCGGTCCCGTTATTTAGTTCGGGTCGAGTCAATTGACGAGACCCGAACACTTGGCCCCGCACCTCCAGGGATAAATTTGATGCCGCATTTACATATTCGTGATCACGCCACCCGCAAGACATTCGCGAGACATTAGTCACGTTCCTGCATAGACGCGAGTGACCGTTCTCACATTTCCGCCTCTTGCTGTGAACAAGACAACTCGTCGTAACGCCGACATTCGCCCCTTTGACTCGTGCCAGAAAACCGCCCCCGAAGAGAGCGCCACGATTGGCGAGGAGAAACGGCGATACCACTGTGTACACATTCGCCCCCAGCAATTCGACTCGTCGCTATCGCGACTGCGAAAATGCGCTGTTAGAAAATTACATGAGATTACAGCGACGACAGATTTAACATGCACCGTCCACCATTAGTGAACAATGAATTTTGTCACGGTGAATTTTGTTAGCGATCGGCATCGAACCCGTAACCCTCAGATCACTGCCTCGACGCCTTTGCCAACCGGGCAATAGCACCCGTATAGTCACTGTTAGAAATAAATCGTATTAACCAAAAAATACCTTCACTCACAGATGTCGTTTCAGTGGTATTTTTTTGTGTGCATAATATAAGTATGCTTATACATAAATTTACACATGTTACTTCTCAGAACATCACCCATGGGATTAAAATCTGTTCGATACATTTTTTGTTTTGGATAATTCAAAGGAAATTTCTTAAAAAAAGCAGATGTTTCATTTAAAATATTTTTCTTTCCCGATTGGTGAGTTATTTGGCACTTGAAAAAAATACGGAAAAAAAAAGATGGAAGAAATTTAAAAGCTTGTAGGTATATTTCAAGCAGTAAATTGGCCAAGCGTGACAAAGAATTTTTGAAAACTGACAAGAAAACTTATTGAGATAGTTGGAAAATAAGAAAAATTGCGGAACGCTGGCGTAGGTTTTTTTTTTTCTCTTGGAAAAGCGACAGCTGATATGAAATCAGGATAAAAAGAATCATGGAAGTTGAAAGAATTTCAAATAAAAGTTTATGAAACATAAAGACAAATTACGAGAGTATAACATTAATCTAATTTACTGGAACGTTATACGATGGTCAAGAATTAGTGAACAAAACTACAAAATTAATGTGTGAAAGATTGTTTAGCCCAAGTTAAGGGTTGTGAGATTTGAAAAATATTTTAGTGGATATCTTGATTAGAACGGGCATACGTTTTATGGAATGGTGATATGTAGCGAGCTTTAAATGCAGAAACCTGCCCTTGCATTGATCCTCAATTAAACTTTTCATTGTAATTTAAAAGATATTTTGAAAAATTCCAAGCCTTTTCTCCTGCAAGTCTGGCGCTATTTTACTATAACATGTAAATACAAAAATGGCGGGAAGCGAACATTCAGGAAACCTTAATCAGGAAAGGAAAAATCTAACAACCCACAGATCCACATCTCCCCCCACAGATCCCAGGCAACGGAAGTGATTCTTTTCTCAAAAATTCTCTTTGAATTTAAGATACGACAACTTTGTGCTTAAGAATCTATCTTTACTTTCATCCTTGTGAGCAGATATCGTCTGGTTGTAAAACACCCCTCTTCTACCGTATGCACTGAAAAGGAAGTCCTAAATCTTCTCTGAGGTGACACAAACGTTATATTCTCTTCTCGTGTTTTGTAAGTATAACCGAAAGTTGGTGAGATCTCAGACAATTGGCTTCAAATGTAGTCGTTTTCAAGTTAACCATTTGCTAGAGTTCGTTTTGATTACAGACCAGATTTTTTTCCATTGGCAGGAATTAGAGGACAAAAGATATCACAAAGACAAAAATACAAGATAGAAAAATGACATCAATTAATCCATCTACTTATGTCTACCAATCCAATAGCGCTCCCATAAAGAAACGGGATGTAGAGCAGGACAAGAAGCAAGGTGAGGCATGTCCATTTCTTCCTGGTTATCACAAAGGAGACAAAGAGGGTGGTGAGTCAAGTAAATTCTGTGGAGGTGCTTGCGGAGGGAATCATGGATAGAAAAAACCGTAGCATTGTCACAGATTTACCTCTAGGCCACTCAGGAATATCATGGACATTGATATACCAGGGATTGTGACCGCTTACAGAACAGATATAATCATATAGAGTTTGATGTTTAGATTTACCCAGATAAATTATTCCATCTTGTTCCAAGAGCCATATAAAGGTAGCAGATGTCTATAAGCAATATTTTCTTAAAACAAGTATATCCAAGGTATTGAATAAACCAAAAGTAGCTTTTCTGGTTTTCCGTCTACCTTTGGAAAAAATTAGGAGAGGTTTTTTTGGTTGATTTCAGGATTCAATTAACCTCCATCTAACGACGTTCCTTTCAAAGTCACAATAACACAACTCTACCACATTTTAAATTCTTAAATACATAAGGAAGTTCAGTTAGAAACAGGATATTCGTTTTTATTTCTTAGTAGGTTACAAATAATGCAACGTCCTTGCCTTTTTTTCTTTTTAAAAGAATGACACAAAATTAATCAGTTAGCTAATTCTTTTCACACCGTGAACATTTTCCAGGCTCGTGTGTATAGTAGTGTTGCCAACTTTACCATCACTTGCATGTATAATTAAAGATATATGAGGATATTATCATATATCTTTATGAAGTACTTTGATGTGTCTTCTGATACATCAAAGTACTTAAAGAAATTGCTATTTACCACTATGGAATCTGAATTTGTCACCTTTACTTATGTTGTTACTTATGTCCTGACCTCCACGGCTGTTCTTGGCCGTCTGGTCTTGTCTTTAAATTTGAGGTCACGGTCTACTAAGTTCTTACTTCGCAAACAAAATATGCGGAGTTATGATTGCTATTATAGACTGATATTATATATTCTCTGACAACTACAATATACATCGAATAAAATATGCTAAATAATCAAAAATGGGATTTAAAATTCTGGTGAAACATCTGTTTGCTAGCGAAGTAAGTGCCATGATATTTAAATTTAATGCACGACTGTGGTCTTGCTATAAAGCCTGGAAGTTTGTTTGTATGCCCGATTTGGTTTTAAACGAATCTGCATAATCAATACAACAGCAAATTCGCAAATGCACGCTCTACTAGACACGGATAATATGGGGGAATTCATGAAGATTCTACAGTTCTTTGAGAATATTCTTCCTCTGTAAGAATTTTTCTGAGACAATGTTGCAAAATCTTGTACTGATGAACGGTTCCATGGATTGGTTGATATACTATATATGTAAACTGCCAGCGGTTAACTTCTTCACCAAGTGAAAAAATTCCATAAAATGAACCCTAGATGGATCAATTTAATACACAGAATTTTCGATACTTTCGAAAGACAGTTTAGATTTAGGCGCTTCGGATGTTCGTTATTTATTTCCTCAAAGCAACCATATTCCCCATTTCGTATTACTTCTTAGCATGGTTCGCCATTTTAACATCAGTGCTGACATTATGGAATATATTTATAATAGGTTAACACTGGAAACTGAAAACCGTATTAATTTCTTCAACATTATAATCCCTAATTGGGGAAAAGTAAAGGCCTTAGACCCTCAAAATTACATATGCAATCATTAAGGAGTGGGAAGTTTAATCGCTTTAATTTAGTATTTTCTTTTATAAAAAGCAATGAAAT
The DNA here is from genome assembly GCA_907164885.2 of Dolomedes plantarius. Lineage (NCBI taxonomy): Eukaryota > Metazoa > Arthropoda > Arachnida > Araneae > Dolomedidae > Dolomedes > Dolomedes plantarius. Next base: position 40,045,883 of record OU015491.1, read on the forward strand.
TTTTTACCAAAAACTATGTAACAAAATAAACAATTGCTTACCTGGTAATGATGCATTTTATTTAAAATAGCGGTTGTTCAGTATAAAAAAAGGTCATTCGAAAATCATGGCAAGAATACACTTTTAACAAAATAAAAAACCTACAGGAAAAGAACTAAAAAGTATTAAGATGTTTTTAACAATATTCTAGCATTTTATTTACATCAAAGAAAAGAAGCAACACCTTTTGATTATAAACATTAAAAAAAAAATCCCATTTTTAGCTACTAATTAGTTGAATTGGTTCTTTTTATCCCCTCCTAACGAACAATTTCTCATTTTCTAGAAAGGAGAACATTTTTTTTCTTGCTTGCAGTAATTGAATCAATTTTTACTAAAAGAAAATGTATTGTAAAGGTATAAAAATGTTAACCAGAAAAGTCCCTGTTTTCTTTTAACGAGATTTTTTTAACATCCTAGTTATTCTGCTTGGAAACTAGAGAAAATACTATTTGATTCTCATTTTTGATGAAACCAAATATAGGGGGAATAAGAATGATGATTTCATATAAAGAAATGCTGGGAAAAAAAGACAATATTATTTACCTGTGGATAAACTAACATGAATATTCATAACATGAATACAGATATACTTGATTGGTCGGTATCTCCTCATCTAAACATTATAACTTAATTTTCACTAACTATTTGCATTTGCTTAAACCATACTTTGAGAGCAACCAAAATCATTCGTTCTTGATCTTCTTAATATTCAACATCCCCTTGCATCTGAAAATAAGCTCTCGCATCCCCTTGAAAAATGTGTTTCTATTTGTTTATTTAGGAAAAGACATTAATTGCAAGATAAATTATTCATTGCATACATAAAAATAATTCATTTACAGTACATACTATATTATATATCTATATATATAAAACAGTTCCGTAACTGACTCATTCATTCATTCATTCATTCACTGACTGACTGACATACAACGCACAGACCAAACCGCTGGACCTAAAGGGCTGAAATTTTGCATGGCGATTCTTCTTATAGTGTAGGGGTGCACTAAGAAAGATTTTTCAAAAATTCTTCTTAGATTTTTTTAAATTAAATTTTTAAGCTGTTTTTTAAACTTTTTTTACGTTTGCATTTAAAATAATAATTTGAGGGTTATAAAATTTATATCACAAGAAAGATCATAAAAATTCCTTCAAAATGAAATTTTTTTCGAATTTTTACCTCCATTTCCTGATTTTTGGTGAATTTTTAAAGATTAATTTTTAGAATTTAATTTATTAAATGCTGATCACGTGACTTCCTTTTCTGGTACTTTAAATAAATTTATCGTCACGTGCATAAAAACTAAATAGACAAAAAATAATTTTTTTTTTCTTGCTAATGCGGCAGACGATTGGACATTATCCAAAAAAATATTAAAATACAGTAAAAGAAATGTTCTAGAAACTGTACTATATTAACTGTACTATATTCTTTAGTATTCTTTATATTAGATTTAATTTTAATATTTTCTTCTACATTATTTTGTCTATAAAAATATACCTTACAATTTTTTTATAAATATATATATATTTTACATCAATTATATACATTGATCGTCGTATTTATTATATATATATTGGCATTAATTGCATACATTGACCGATGTTTTTACTTTGAATGTACTCCGTAGCGAAGTGCGGGTTTTCAGATAGTATATATATAAAAGAGTTCCGTAATTGACTGACTGACTGACTGACTGACTGACATACAACGAACAGACCAAACCGCTGGACCTAAAGGGCTGAAATTTTGCATGGCGATTCTTCTAATAGTGTAGGGGTGCACTAAGAAAGATTTTTCAAAAATTCTTCTTAGATTTTTTTAAATTAAATTTTTAAGCTGTTTTTTAAACTTTTTTTACGTTTGCATTTAAAATAATACATTGAGGGTTATAAAATTTATATCACGAGAAAGATCATAAAAATTCCTTTAAAATGAAATTTTTTTCGAATTTTTACCTCCATTTCCTGATTTTTGGTGAATTTTTAAAGATTAATTTTTAGAATTTAATTTATTAGATAATGATCACGTGATTTCTTTTTCTGGTACTTTAAATAAATTTATCGTCACGTGCAGGACAACGAAATAGACAAAAAAATATTTTTTTTTCTTCTAATGCGGCAGCCGATTGGAAATTATCCAAAAAAATATTAAAATACAGTAAAATATATGTTCCACAAACTGTACTATATTAACTGTACTATATTATTTAGTATGTTCTATTAGATTTAATTTGAATATTCTCTTCTACATTATCTTGTCTACAAAAATATCCGTTATGATCTTTTTATAAATATATTTTTTCGTTTTGTTTTTACATCAATTGCATAAATTAATCGCTGTATTTATCATAAATATATTTATACATATTTTTGGCATTAATTGCATACATTAACCGTTGTATTTAATTTGTATGTACTCCGTACCGAAGCACGGGTATTCAGCTAGTTACATATAAAATAATATCTACATTTTTAATGGCTAAGTTATTGTTGTTTGTTCATAATTATCCTTTTAAAACGAGGCCATCAGCTGCATTAAGTAATTTCTGGATTTTGTTTTGATGTGCGAAAGTGATGAAAAACTCATTTCACAAAGGAAAGTGGTGGCAAATGGTAAAAGTGTCTCTAATGCTGTTTGTGCCACATTCTAGATACTCGTAAATTCCTAACTGCGTACACCAGAACTGTTCCAAGACCAGTTTTTCAAATTCCATTTCAATACGGGCATTAGCTCGTAGTGCGATAAGATAGTCTTGTAATCAAGCGGTAGTAGATCGGGTGTAAATTTACATATTTTTTTCGAAATGTTTTTGAAAACAATGACAGCAATCTAAGTTTATACGATAAATAATACATTACTTAATCATGTAGATAAAAGGTGCGGACATTAATTTCTAGGACTGATCTAATAACTCCAGAAAATATTACACGAAATACATGCCCATTTAATATGTTTCGAAGTAACTCCCACCTGCCGTAATGCACTTCTGTGCTCGGCTGTATTATTTAATTTGAATATTCTCTTCTACATTATCTTGTCTACAAAAATATCCGTTACGATTTTTTTATAAATATATTTTTTCGTTTTGTTTTTACATCAATTGCATAAATTAATCGCTGTATTTATCATAAATATATTTATGCATATTTTTGGCATTAATTGCATACATTAACCGTTGTATTTAATTTGTATGTACTCTGTAGCATACCGTAGGACTTAAAAAGTTTCGGAAATAACTTTTTAAGTCCTCTTTCGGAATGCTCTTTAATGTGGACGTCACCGTTTTCTTGATGACTTCGACATCCTCAAATCTTGTTCCCTTCAGCAAATTGTCCCACCATGATGTCGTGTAGATGCAGCATCCTCCATATTCTCTGAAATTAGCACCAACAGATTTTTTGTTGTTCTATTCTACATAAAATATTATTAAATTGAAATTTATTAGCGAAGTACCATTATTCCTTTATCAAAGCTTTATTTTATTTTCTATAAAAGAGTTTAAAAGAGGGTGACGATAACTGTTCAAACATACAAGGTGCGGCCATTAATTTCCAGGACTGATCTAATAACACCAGAAAATATTACATGAAATACATACCCATTTAATATGTTTCGAAGTAAGTCCCACCTGCCGTAATGCACTTCTGTGCTCGGCTTTATAACTTTCGGAAACAACTTTTAAAGTCCTCTTTCGGAATGCTCTTTAATGTGGACGTCACCGTTTTCTTGATGGCTTCGACATCCTGAAATATTGTTCCCGTCAGCAAATTGGCCCACCATGATGTCGTGTAGATGCAGCATCCTCCATACTCTCCGAAGCACCGGCAGACTTTTTCTTGTTTCCAAAACTGAAAGAGTTGCTGAAGGGAACAAGATCTGAGGACGTCGAAGCCAACAAGAAAACGGTGACGTCCACATTAAAGAGCATTCCGAAAGAGGACTTTTAAAAGTTGTTTCCGAAAGTTATACAGCCGAGCACAGAAGAACATTACGGCAGTTGGGAGTTACTTCGAAACATAGTAAAGGGGTATGTATTTCATGTAATATCTTCTGGAGTTATTAGATCAGCCTTGGAAATTAATGGCCGAACCTTGTATAAATCAACACAAAATGCATATCTATTAGTTGTTTACATGTTAAATGCCCTTTCATTAATTTAAGGATTTAATAAATTTTCCTACAAATAGGGAAAAAAGGAAAATTCACCATATAATATTCAGCTGTATTTCTACGTACATTCCTTTTGAAGCTTTGTATTAATGTAACAAATATTTAAAGAACAGATAAGGATAAAAAAAAAAGTTTGAATATTCTAGCCTTAAAATAAAATTTTTAACGCTGATATTAGATTTAAAAAAACGAGTAAGGGAAAATTTAACAAGATAATTACTTACTTACAAAATCTGTGACATGAACTATCTGGGAAATATGACAGGTGCCACAGCAGGGAGCAGGTTTCTGAAATTAGTTTTTATGTTATATAAATTATAAAAATATTATGAGACATATTTTCTAAAGTTTAATTTTAAAAATGTGTTCTTTAAATCTGCATAAATATAAGTTTTCTAGCCCTGAGGACCCCAAAAATATAAATAAAGGCTCCAAAAATATTATTTTTTTTGTTCAATAGTATAATAAAATATCAACTTAATTTATTTATTTAACAAAACTAACAGATAGAAAATTGTGTAGATAAGGCTTAAAAAAGTTTGATGCATGATGTAACGGAAAAAAAAAATCAGGTAGTCTCTTCTAACGAAACTACTGCGGGTTATTAAAGTAGGATTACTTATCGTTGCTTGCCTCTTTTGTATGTATATATGTATCTATATATATATATATGTACGTATGTATATATATACATAGATGTATGTCAAAATTTTGGCGCATCTTCGTACTTTTCTGTTTAACTTGTCCAAGCGATAGACTGGGTTTGGCGCGCTGCCAAAATTATAACATCGCGAGGACGGGCGGACGGACAGTTTTAGCGTCTGAAATTTTGCTTTCTGGAGGACCGTTATGGAGGAACGTGGTCCTACGTTAAAAGAATGAAAGTAAGTGTGGGTCTAATTCGGAGAGGTAAATAAAGTCTAAAATTTGAAGAAAACTGTTTTTTTTTAAAGAAATTAGATTGAAAGTTTAAAGACGGATGGATATGAACTTTTGAGGGGTATATTTAGGTAACTAACCCAAGGGGAGCCATCACATTTACACAAGTAGGAAAATTAGAATATTTGCTTATTTTCGAACTTCTATAACTTTTTCTGTTATTGTCAATTATACATGAAATTTTCAATATTGTTTGTCTAAACTTTATAAATTGTGTTACTTGAATTAATTTTATTAGAAGTAAATAAGAAACTTTTTATGCAGTAAAAAGTTAGCGCATTTTCTGAAAATTTCAAACTTATACTGATACACTGAACGCAGAACAACAGAACTAAGAAAGTTTACAGCAGAACTAAGAAAGTTTCAATGATAATTTTTCAGTTTTGTGAAGTGAAAACATTGGGTAAAATTCCACACATATTTAAATTTTAAAACACGCCAAAGAATATTTACTCCAGGACAATCGTATTTTAAAAACTGCAAACGCACATTAAAATTGCAAGTAAAATGTATAAATTCTTAGTAAAATAACCTTTTAAACGAATATTATATGCATATTTTTGGAAACGTAATTATTAGGGGTACGTAAATTTCGCAAAAAAATTACAATACATAAAATTTCGCATTTATTCACAAAATATATATATATATATATATATATATATATATATATATATATATATATATATATATATATATATATATATATATATATATATATATGTCTTGTAACCCACTGTTGGAATAAAAAACCTTTTGGAACATCGTCGGGAAAAAATTAATTCCATTTTAAAGCTTTCAAACCATTTTCTTTCCTTCTTTTCCTTCAGTGTGTATATATACACCGGGTGGCCATAATTAAACTGACAGTACTCACAGTGTTCTTTAGCGCGATCTATTTGCGAGAATGACGCCACATTTTGTAGGAAGATTAAACAAGACGGGGACGAAGGATTCCGCGAAAAAATAAATTAGTTCCAAAAGTCACCGCTAGGGGAATATTTGGCGCTGTGTAATAGAAAATAGAGTGTTAACAAATGCAAATTAATACGGAATAAAATTACCTTTTATTATGCACATTTTCTTATTCAGTTCAAGTGCAATATGGCAACACTTTTAAAAAAGCGTAAAATCTACATAAACACCGATAAAGTCTCGTGATCTGCAATATCATTAAAATTGCAAGTAAAATGTATAAATTCTTAGTAAAATAACCTTTTAAACGAATATTATATGCATATTTTTGGAAACGTAATTATTAGGGGTACGTAAATTTCGCAAAAAAATTACAATACATAAAATTTCGCATTTATTCACAAAATATATATATATATATATATATATATATATATATATATATATATATATATATATATATATATATATATATATATATATATATATATATACATATATATATATATATATATATATATATATATATATATATATATATGCATATATATATATATATATATATATATATATATATATATATATATATATATATATATATATATATATATATATATATATTCAAAAGTTTCTCATTTATTAAAAAAATCACAATTTTAATTACTTCGTTAGGTAAGTATCAAAATTATAAGTTTAAGGCTAATATTGTAGTAGTCTCCACATTCTCTTACACATTTAGCAAAAAGTATTGAGCAAATTTCGAGAGTGAGATCTCTCGATTAAAGACCGTGAATGGTCTTAGGTAAGCAATTACGATAATAAATTATTACTATTTTTACCTAATTTCGCTTAAAAAGCCGTTTTTCACCGAGTTTTCGCCGAAAAGTAGCAAAAAAAATTTTTTCGCATTTATTTGCTCATATCGGCACATTTCGCATCTATTCCCATCTATTCCGTAAATACGAAAATTACGTATCCCTAATGATTATCCGTTTACACTGAAAATTTCGAAAGCAATATTTACTGTAGTTTATTTTATAAAGTGCGGGGAAGTATGAAAATCATTACGAGAAAAATGCTTTTAAATTTTCCACACTGGTAATGTTTACATCAGAACTACTTCTTTTATGTCATAGTTTTGAACGGTCTAATTGGAATATTTAAATGTGGTTTGTTTTGGATCATTCAAAAATGGTCAAATATTCTAAAAATGCAAAAAAAAAAAAAATTTCGATTTTTTTAAAGATTTAAAAGTGATGACTTCCTTTAGCTTTTTATTTCCTTCCCTACATACTCTCGAATTCCCTCTCTGAAAGGACCAAGGACGAGAGAGGAGGTTTAATCGCAATTAGCTGTATTTTAACAAACTGTCAATCCAGCAGTTATTTATATAAGGGGCGTTTACGCGCACTCATCGAGTCTTGCGGTAGGGTGTTTCAAACTAATTTCAAACAGCGATTAGTTAGTAATCTCTCGAGTATTGCAGTTTCACAGGAGAGAGAGTTATTCAATTGTTTAATATGCAAGTTATATAATTTCTAAAGGTAACCATCTACAAAACGTATATAACGAATACTAAGCATATTACATGCAGCACATTAATCAATAAAAAAGGTTATTTTTCGTTTGAGAAAATAATTAAAAATTTTGTCGTTTACAAAGCTTTGAATCGGTAGTTTAATGTGTCTGGCCTATTTTGTTTAAATTCTATTTTTTTCTCCTAAGTATATTTAAGTATACTTAAGTTTAATTAAGATTGTTTAATATTCTCACATGCGATCCACTCCTCCAATTTTAACGAAACTTTTTTTTTTATGCTTGTTTCAAGGATACTGCAGTGTTTTTAGTAAAATGCTGCTACTATGGTTATTTTTTAATTGCATTGAATTACAGTGTTTTATGCTATTTAGATAAATATTCATTGCTATACGATGTTGTATTTATAGCTATCAGTTTTGTATATATTCAAGCTAATAAAATAATCAAAAGATAATTCAAGAAATATAATAATCAAAACTTCAGTACTCTTTAACTTTTTCATTATATATATATATATATATATATATATATATATATATATATATATACACACATATATATATATATATATATATATATATATATATATATATATATATATATATATATATATATATATATAATGGCGTCCTTACAAAAGGCTGTGATATTTCTCGTTCTAAAGAGGGAATCAGAAAAATGAGTCCTGTAAGCTAAAGGTTAATGTACTGATATATTTTTTTTAGAGACAAAATCTAGTAAACTAAGTGTGATATAGTTTATATTATTAAGAACATTATTTATGATAGAATAGTAAAAATATTACAAATGGTATATAAACTATTATAAAATATTTTACTTAGAACGATATTTTAATATTTTTCAGAATTAAATTAATTGTCAGTTAATAATTTAAATATCATAATCTAATTAAAGTATTATTAAGTATTAAAGTATTATTAAGAATATTGTAATTGAAGTATTTTAAATTACTTGAATTTACGCAAAGCAATTTGAATAAGTATATGTAATTGCATTCTTAATTTCCTATCAAACATCGATTACCAATTGATGAATTTTAGTATTAAATATTTTCTTATCTTAATTTATGCTATCAGATTATATTTAATACGTATTAAATAAAACACAATTTACTTTGTATTAAAAATGTATCACTAAAAATGACTGAAAAACACGAGAATATTTTATTAGTAACGGATTCACAAGAATAAAGAAGTATTTACAAATGTAAATTAATACCTAATTAAATATCTGGATTTCGTATTATCAGTCGACTGGTCCTGAACAGGGTCTACAAACTGGCTCAGTTATTTTCACATAAGTACTAATTAACCCTATAACCACTTCCTTTGTCAGAAATTTATTTTAACTTTATTGTTAAACAGTGCTTTTATTTTAAGTGCCTAACATAATTTTTTTTTACGTTATGGAAATATATCAAAAGGTGAAATTTCTGATTAATGATCAGACGAGTATCCTTTCACGACCTGGAACCTTTTCGCTGAGGCGTTAAAAACTTAAATATGCGATAATTAATAGTCATTCAATGTTACACGATTTTGTGGGACTATATTTTTCAATTAATAACTGAGATTCAGAAATTTTTATTATTTTAGATATTGTATATGTATATTTTAGGATAACTGAATAATTTAAATATTCTGTAATGCGATGCTTTTCAGAATATTCAATTTAAATTGTTCAGATTTTAATTAGTTCGATGACCAATAAAATACAAATTATGTAGTATGCATGTTTATATGTTTAGAAATTATTATACATATATATATATATATATATATATATATATATATATATATATATATATATATATATATATATAAAAGAGCTTGTCTGTTTGTTTGCCCGCTATAGAATCATAGACTGTTTCACCCACCGGGACCAAATTCTGCACAGTTAATGTTTTGGACTCGAGAAACTTAAATCAGGAAAAACGAAATTTGGGGCTCAATTAGCTTTTTTAAAATTAATTTTTTAATGTTTTTTGTGCCCGATAGAGGTGCGTCTACCCCCTGTGGATTCCTCTCGACCAGTTGCGTTAAGAGGGGTGGTTTGAGGATGACGGGGGGGGGGGGAGTCAAATTGCAATGAGCGGGAGAAAGATGGTTGGGAATGACCTTAAAATCAGACGAAGGTCCGCAGGCTCAAAGTTTCTTTCTTATTGTTTGCATATCATTTCAGTAGAAACGTGCTAAGCGCATTCTGTCTGGCCAGATGAACATGAAAAGCAGGAATGCAGCCCAGTATTTTTTTGATGGAATGCATGAAATATTTTATATCTATATATCTACCCGGGCAACGCCGGGCAATAATGCTAGTATATATATATATATATATATATATATATATATATATATATATATCTAATATATAAAAATGAATGTTTGTATCTCTGTAATTGTATAGAAATCCACAGTTTAGGAGCAACGATCGTGAAATTTTACATACAGGCGTCTTTAAAAACAGCCGAGGGTCTGAAGAACTTCAAAAATCGAAGTTAATTACCGTTGATTTTTAATTAATAAAAAACCAACAATTTGTAAGCTGTTACACTTTGTGGAATCACCGCTCTGAATATGGCGTCCACGTTAGGGTTAGCAAACAGCGAGCGAAAAGATAAAAATAAATAAAATCAAAAAGTTTCAAGTTATATATTAAACCAGAATAATAAATGAAAATAATAATCTTTCAAGTCAGATTTTATACTGTAAAATAAATCGGATCCAACGGCATATTGACACTCTCACACGCGATGGAAAATTCGAATCAACCACGCTAAATGTCACGATCTTTTTTAATCGCTACTGCAATCCTCCTAGCTTATGTCTCTGTGTCTATTGAAGAGTTAAAGACTAAGCTTCTATCCTGCTAACTTATTTCTCACTTAAAACTCCTCTTACTCCATAAATGTATGTATATTCACCAACCCATAGCAACTTTCCAAAAAACTCATTGCGTATATTTCTTACTTTACTCACCAGTGTTGTGCGTAATCGTGGCGTAGTAGTTAAAGCGATTCATTTGGTACCCCGTAAGTCTCGGGTTCGAGTATGGGATCGTGCAAATTTTGCTAAACCTGTATTTTCAGCTTTTTTATGAAGGCTTTTTTATTTCAGCTTTTATTTTTTTAATTATTATCTTTATTTTATTTTATTATTTTTTAAATTATTATTTTTATTTTATTTTATTATTTTTAAAAATTTTTTTTCAGTTTTTTTATGATGAAAGACCGAATATAGCTGAAATCTGAGGAGTTTATTATACATTTATATATTTTAATTGGTTTTCATATTATTAATGTGTATAACATTTCGTATGCTTTTTTTTCTATGTTATTTATAACAGAAAAATTAATCACGTGATCAGCGTTTAATAAATTAACCTTTTACATGCCAATGTTCCTTTTTTGGAACACCATGTTTAATATTTTTTTTAAAAATAAAGTGTGATATCTGTCAGTTTGAAAAAATTACCGTATATAATAGAAGGCATGATTGATTTTTTGACTTTTTTTTTTCAAATATGAATATTTTAGCGTAGAAAAATTTCTAAAAATCAGCTTTTTTCACAATTTTTACAGTACGCAAGAAAAAAATTTCTATAAAATTCCTAAAAATTCAAATCCACCCAAAAATTTCCCCATCGTACTTGCAAAGGACAAGTTTAACGAGTTAATAAAATAAATTAAAATAATAACAAGAAATATTTCCTCAAGACTGCATAAAAATGCAATGTTCCAAAAAAATAACAATGGCATGTAACGATATACAAAAGCAGTGATATCACACGTGATCAGTGATTCTGCCGTCTGATTACTTAGAAAATTCAGCCGAACTTACAAAGCTGCATGCCCTACAAAAAGGAGACTCTTTAGACGTCGACGCAAATGACATTCGGCAGTTTCTTGGATTACTGTTGTTTAGTGGCTACCACTCAGTACCTGATGAAAATTCATATTGGAGCTCTCAGGAAGATTTGCATATCCTAATTGTTAACAATACAATGCCCAGAAATAAATTTCGGATGTTAAAATTATTTCCACATTGTTGATAATAGTAAATTGAAACCAGGCGATAAATTAGGAAAAATTTCTCCCTTTTATAAAGAGGTGGGAAAAAATTTTCGTCAATTTAGATTTTTTCATGAAAATATGAGTATCGATTAATCCATGGTTCCGTGTTATGGACATCGTTCGGCTAAGGTATTCATACGTGGAAAGCCAATTCGCTTTGGTTTCAAAGTTTGGATGATCTGCTCAGCAAATGGTTATCCTTATGCTATGTCTATCTACGGTGGAAAAAGTTCGAAAAATGAAAATCTGCCACTTGGATCAAAAGTTGTCTCCGAACTATTTTCTTTTATTGACAATCCAGAGAAACGCAAAATATTTTTCGATAACTTTTTTTACATCGTACAGTCTGCTAACAGATTTATCTAACAAAGGCTTTAAGGCAATCGGCACAGTGCGAGATTCCAGAACGGGACAATGTTCTCTTAAAACAGCAAAAGAAATATCGAAATTTCAACGTGGAGAGTTTGATTACCGATGCGATGGAGAAGTTTATATGTGCTATTGGAACAATAGTTTTGTTGTAACTATTACATCAAATTTTATCACTCACGAACCATTAGGAAGAGCAAAAGATATGTCCGAGCTAAAATAAAAGTTGATTTTCCTTAACCTTACATTATAAAATTATATAATAAAGGAATGAGTGGAGTACACCTGTTGGACCGGCTTCCTGGAAGTTATCGACCAAAGTTACGCAGCAAAATATGGTACTTTATTCCTTGATAATAGTGTGGCATGTAAAAGGTTAAATTCTAAAAATTAATCTTTAAAAATTCACCAAAAATCATAAAATGGAGGTAAAGATTCGAAAAAGATTTCATATTAAAGGAATTTTTATGATCTTTTTCGTGATATAAATTTTATAACCCTCAAATTATTATTATTTTAAATGCAAACTTAAAACAAGTTACTAAAGCAACTCAAAAATTTAATTTTTAAAAAATCTAAAAAGAATTTTTCAAAAATCTTTCTTAGTGCACTCCTACACTAAAAGAAGAATCGCCATGCAAATTTTCAGCCCTTTTATTTCCCGCGGTTTGGTCTGTACGTTGTATGTCAGTCAGTCAATCAGTCAGACAGTCAGTTAGTTGCGGAACTGTTTTATATATATATATATTATTATTACTATCTTTATATCGTAACGTTAACTTCATGCGCACGCATTATTTTCCTATGCTTTTTTTTATCTTTATAATAGCGTAATTTTCATATGATTTTAAACAACAATAATTTTTAACTGGCATTCAATTCGATGTTAAAACTTTATATTTACACCCTATTTAAAAGAAGTAGGATGTAAATTTTCAAAGAGAATGTTTCAACACCCAACTTCAAAGAAGTAGGGTGTAAATTGTAGGGTAGAAAGTTGGTAAAATCAAAATTTTGTGCAATGTATTTAATTTCTCGATTAAAAGTAGTTTTTTTCTAAAAATGAATTTATTTCGCTTGAAAAGCTAAATATTTTATGCACGCGGTTTATATTATTATTACTATCTTTATATCATAAAGTTAACTTCATACGCGAGCATTATTTTCATATGCTTTTTTTATTATTATCTTTATAACAGCTTTATTTTCATATGCTTTTAAACAACTATCGTTTTTATTCATATCATGTTGGTTTTTTATTAATTAAAAATTAAGGGTAATTAATTTCGATTCCGGAAGTTCTTATTATCTTTATTTTCATATGCTTTTCCATTTACGAATTATTCAAATGTTGGTTAAAAAACTTATGTAATTGATACATTTGCGTGAGTTTAATTACTGTAATTAATAAATTTATATTTCTGGAGAGGATGTTTCAGGTTTTAGTGGTACTATGATGAAAGGCTGAATCTACCAAAATTCTGAGGAGTTTATTATGGAGAGAAAAGGAATTTAATATGTAGAGGATGTTTATAGGAGTTTAATATGGAGAGGAGTTGAATGGTTTGCAGCCCTCAATCAAACACTTCATTTTTTAAGAGGCAACGCTACAGTCATATCATGGTTCTATTGGAAATTTCAGCTAAACCTGTAATTTTAGCATCTTTTTTTGCCCAAATGATAAAAGGCTAAATCTAGCTGAATTCTGAGGAGTTTATTATAATTTTATATATTTTTTATTGGGTTTTCATTTTATTCATGTGTATAAGATTTCACATGTTTTTTTCTATGTTATTTATAACGTGTTTAGTTTTAAATTAATTTTGGTTAGCAAACATTAGACAATTTGACATTTTTACTTTTCGGATTTTAGTGCTTCAATGATGAAAGGCTGAAATTCCTGAATTCTGAGATGTGTATAACATTTCACATATACTATTTCTATGTTATTTATACTGTGTTGATTTTGGTTAACAAATATTGTTAAAATCCCGGGCAATGCCGGGTACTTCAGCTAGTATATATATATATATATGTGTGTGTGTAATGAAATATTTGTCAATATTTATTCACCTTGAAAGAGTAGGTCAGTGATGTTATTTTGAAGGGAAAAGCCTCCAAAGAGGAAGCTCAGTTCATTAGCCTTTATTGGGTGGTAAATGAAAATCACAGTTACTTGCTAAGAACAGTGTACAAATTCTAAACAACAGTTTGCATTTCCTCAATCAGTGCTGTCATTTTGCGTATAACTATTATGGCTTCCCCAACGGAGTGAGGCAATTTTATTTAGGTCAGAGTTATTCTATTTTTATTGTTATATAATTCTGAATGTATACGGAAGTTGCATTATTTTTCCTGAGGTTCTGTCCTGTTCTATTTTTGCGTTTACGCATCTTTGAATGAGGGATGAATGTTTCTTTTGTTTTGTAGACTGATGCAGCCATCTGTCGGCCGGGACGGGAACGAAATGTTAAATGCAAGTTAACTTCCAATTAACTTCCTTCTCTTTCAAGTTGATGGGATAATTCATCAAAAAAATTTTTAAAAAGTATTTATTAATACATAGAATTGTCAAGTTTATAATGATTCAACAGAAAATTTAGAAACATAGTATATAAAAAGTTATTTTTATCTTGTAATTATTAACACTTAGATATACGAGATGACCTCGAAAGATTTGGCAACTACGCATTTCAAAGTCCTGTTCACATAAGAGTCTGGTAGCGGAAGCGTTAAAGTATTGAAATATATTTAACCAATGATAAAACCTCCAAACGATTAGCAACGAAATTTGTAACGCCTATGATTGGTTTATTTCCGTCTCAGTGCCATCTTTCTGCACTCCTATGTGAAAAGGCCCTAACACTTACCAGTTGCATATCTTCATTGAGTACCTATTTTGCTGTACCCATTTCTGTGTTAACGGGCCTAGACATGGCAATAGTAATGGGACTCAGATATATGATCCTAGATGAATTCAAAGTCAAATTCATTCCTGTGAAATGGGATTCCATGCCTCCGTATGCATTACGTACGAATGCAATAAAACCGTTACATATCGATTCTTGTTGGAAACGTAAGCTGGCTAGGAGTGAAGTTCTTAAACTTTCAGTATTTTATTTGACTTTTAATGTGTTTATTGACATAGCAAACAGTGACATTTCTTATAAATTGAAAGGTTTCTTTTGTAAATATTATACTCATTACCAACAGCTGGACGATGGCCGAATGGATACGGCGCTAACTTTACGGTACTGGAGTCTGTGGGTTCTAGTCCCAATGTAGGTATGGATGTTTGTAGCCGTTCTGAATAGGATTTAAGCAGTATCCCGGTGAAATGATTCCTTGTGTTGCATAAAATGACGGTAGTGCTTTATAAACCAAAACACAACACAACTCATTCTACTATTATTAGTTAAAAAAAATTCATTAACACCGAATAAATAATATATATATTCTTTCTAATTAATTTTTGTCTAAATATAATATATATATATATATATATATACATACGCACACACACTTTTTTTCAGACTTTGGTCGAATAGTAAAGTAACTAACTTTACTGCTAATCATTTCGTAGTACTCTGTGTGCAAGTATCTGCATTTCCCCCTATTTTTACTATCAACGTGGAAAAGTGAATAATTTTGTCGCAATAATTGATGATGATAAATGAACTCAAATTTTAATCTTGTAATTAATTTGCTTGAAAACTTAGTAAATGCACTACCGAAGATTTATGTTATTATCTTTAAAAAGAGACAAATGATGATGAATAGCAGAGAAACAACAACAACAAAAAATTGTCAAACTTCACTCAAAGCTGGCCGTTAAATATTTTATAAAATTTATGTTAATCACTCTTATCTGAAGCTGATTAGGATATCGATTCAAACATGTGCGGCCCGTGAATTTTGTTACAAAGCAATTTCTTTTCTTTATGAGTATAAATATCCGTAATTCATCGACTATGTTCGAAAAGGGATTCCCATTAGTGTTGTTTTTAAATGGGACATTAAAACATGTACTGTTCGGGATACAAGCTTCCCAAATATTTTGAGTATAGTTTGAATTTTTATCCTTTTCTGTAAATCTAGGACAACACAAAATTGAATGTTAATTTATTAAGGAAGTAAAAGTTATGATATTCTTTTTCGTTAACGATAATTTTTTTTTCGTTTTTCCATTTTTATAAACCGACAACCTTTTTCTTCATTTATGCAAATTTAACATTCGTGGAAAGGTAGCTAGATATTTTGTTGCAGATAACGTCAGATTATATCGGATTTTCATGGGAAAAGTATAATTAAGAGAGTTTTAATACCATAATATACGATAAAAAGCTTAAAGCATGCGATAAGACTATATGTTATGATAAGATAATATATAATGAGAATTCTAGACCAGCCATGAGTCTATTTACACTCTTTGAAGATTGCCGATTTAAAAAATAATATGAAATTGTTAATTTCGGGAGAATATCATAGCAAAATCTATTCGTGTTATTTGTAATTCGAAAATTAGTATTAATTATTGTTTTTTTTTGGAATTTAACTTAATTTAAAACTTAACCATAAAATCAGTGAAATTATCGAGTTGATTGCAACTTGAAAATATCTTCAAACATTTGAGTCCGATATTTACTAATAAAATATCATTTTTCTCTCAGACTATAATTAAAAATTTAGAGTTCTTAACTTTTTTTTTTTGGCTCACAATTAGCGTTAGTTTCTCCCATGCAATATTATAAGAAATAGTTCCTACAACTATCACATTTTGAATAAAGTATAAAGGATTCAATTTTATGAAGGTTGTTACTATTATTAGTTAAAACAATTCCTTAACAACGAATAATATATATATTCTTTCTAATTAATTAATCTAATTAAATCTTCTCTAAATATATATATATATATATATATATATATATATATATACACTTTTTTTTACAAATAGTGATCAAAGTGTTTAAACGCAAGGTTTAAACATTCAATGATGTCGAGTAATGACCGTTAGGCTTCAAAAAAGGTAGTTTTACTGTTAACAAAATAGTCTTTAGTTAGCTCTTTTGTCAAACAAATTATATGAATGAAATTTAAATTTTACAATCTTTCGGTGCATTTGTCTTAACGTAGTAATGAAAACACAGCAATAAAAATTCTTACAGCACTGTAACATAAAGCCCAATTTTGTCTTGTTGCTTTATTCTGACTTTACTGATTACAGGTGTACCTTACTCTCATAAATATGCTGTGAGTATTTGACGCTTTTTCCGTGTTTAATTTAATGTTAGCATACACTGAGCTTCAGTACTGCACATAGTGTTGCTCGTACTGCGTACTGTGAGACCACCCGTTAACCATTAAATCGTCCACTCTTCATACCTGTAAAGAATTCCTGATAATTTCGACATTGCACCGAAAGGAAGGTTTGTTTTGAGATAGTTTTATTAAATATAACAAACTGTTCGTGAAAAGGTGAATACGAGAATTGGACAAACCTATCGCTCATTATTTTGACGCATCTCCCATTATGCTGCTTATTTTCGTTCTTTTAACCTTCTTAGGGTGTTCGTATCTTTTTTGACCCATAACAAATTTATTTCGTATAGATCTATTACATTTTGGGGAATTTTTCAAAAATATTTTGTGACTTTGTTTTTATAGTCATAATAAATATCCAACTATGTTAAATTTTTTTTTCAAATGGTAGTTTTTTAACAATAAAAATTCTAACACATAAGTCGTTCGGGTCATTTTTGACCCGTGTGGAATTCTCAGAGCATAGCAGCATGAGCACCGCAATTTTTAATATATTATTCAATTATTGCTGTGACAATGCATTAATGCTTTCGTTCACGAGTCAGACGGTGACTCTATTTAGCAAAGATGGTAAACTCGAAAGGAAATCTGAACCACAAGCTTCTTGTGGTAGGTGTGAGGTAGGAAATGTTGTGAACATGACTCCAGGGCCCACGAGATACGACACGTCTGTAGAATTGAAGACGAATACTCTGTGTTTATGTCGTTTTTTCCTCCAGCAATTGTGGATATATACTAAAAAATAATAACGTCGAAGGAAAAAAGGTGTTCGGAGACAGTTGGAAGAATATGAATAACGTTGACTTGGTAGCATTTATTGGCGTGTTGCTGCTGTCTGGCGTATATAAATCTAGTAATGAGTCTACAGAGAGTCTGTGGGATGCTACAACAGGATGGAATATCTTAAGGGCAACCGTGTACTTAGAGAAATTCAAAATAATATCAAAAGATTCTTCGATTTGATGACGGGCAGACCCGACCAAGAAAACAGGTAACTGATAAATTTGCAGCCATAAGAGAACTTTGGGACAAGTGGGTAGGTCTCAGAGTTGCCAACGATCAAGTTCAAGGCTTAAAAAAAACATAATGTAACATGTGATAACCTTTTCACGTCGTAAGACCCTTGTACAGCTTCTTTTGAAAAAAAAAACTGACAATGATTGGAATAATTGGAAAGAATAAGCCAACAATGCCTCCGCAGTTGCTTGCAAAAGGGGCCACAAAGTATACATCGACATTTGCATTCACGAATGATACAACTCTTGTATCGTACATCAGTAAAAGAAGCAAGTGCGTAGTCCTCCACAGTACTCTTCACCATGACAGAAAGATAGCAGATACAGACACAAAGAAACTTCAAATCATTCTAGATTGTAACAGCAGCAAAGGAGTAGTAGACACTTTAGATAAACTACCCTCCCATTACTCCTGTCGGAGAAAGACCAACAGATGGCCCATCGTAGTTTTCTCCAACATCCTAGACATTTTCACGTAGGATGTATTCGTATTATTCACCAAGATCAACCAAGAATGGAATGAACTCATTTCACAACTGGAGAATCTTCATAGAGAAGCTTGACATGACTGTGGTTACCCACCACATTGAAGAAAGAAAACATCTGCCAAGAGCAAGAGCTGCCCGAGAATTGGCGATGAGTACTCGAAACGCAGGACAACCTGAATCCCAATCTGAAGAATCCGGAAATGTAAGAACTACTGACAAAAGGGGAAGATGTCGCTTGTGCACACAGACTGACAACAAAAGTTGTGTGAGGTGTTTCAAATGTAGACAGTTTACTTGTAAGAAACATTTCATTCAAGTGTGTAACAATTGTATATAAACGAAATACCTTACAGGCTAACGAATCTAAAACTTTCTCTGCCTTTCCTTTATTGATTGTTCAAACGTCCAAAATTATATTGTTGGATCTAAACTAAATATTTCATAAATATTTAGTTAATGTGTAATTTTACTTCCGAAAATAAACAAATAATATACTCAAGTGCGAATTTTCTTGTTTTATCAAACGAACGTAAAAAATATGTGTAATAAATACAGGAAAAATCTTACATTATATTGTATTGGAAAGTTTACAGTGCTTTTAAGGGTTGAATGATTGAATTACAGCATTTTTATTTTATAAATATAGAGTGGTTCATTGAATTCAAGATTCCTTATGGTTATGAAAACTTACCTGTAAAACAATGTTAAATGATATACAAATGCATAAAGTGTAGATAAAATGATAACTAAATAAATAATTAAATTACTAATATAAATAAAATATGACTATAATACAATAACATTGAAAATTGCGCCTTGGGTCATTTTTGACCCGAACACCTTAGGTGTATGCTACATTGCAACAACGCAAGAAGGGTAAGAAAATGTTTGACATTTTTGGTTGATTTGTCACCGTTTTAAAATTAAATGGCCATTTACTTTTACTTTCTCTCTGAGATATATTACCGTGATAGCGCCCCTTTTCTGAAACGGAAAAAAGTTTTCACTGAAAAAGATTTCTTTCTTTAGTCGACAGATGGCAGCAGTGAAATTGAAAATGAAGCAATCTTTCGTCTTAACTGTATATAAAATGAATGTACACTGAAGAGTACGCATATGACTGATTTTGATTAGCCAGTAATCATATTTATAACATATTAGGGTTAAAATTTTCATCACGTCTGTCAATCCTTGAAATTTGTTATTTTTCTTAAATGAGGATCAGTATATATAACATGTTTACATCAGGCGTTTGTAAAAATTGACACAAATCTATACCGATTTCGGTGGTAGTAGGTACTGTTGCAAATTGAAATTATATATGTTTGTTTTTGGCGTACTGGTAGCGCCACCTGGCTGGTTTGCGTGAAGCGTGTGTAGTTAGTTTTTGTTGGACTCTTGAACGGAATAAAGCCTGACGCTTGAATTCTTGGTTGCATTGAATTTCTTGAATTCTTGGATATATATTTCTTGAATTTTCTTCAGGTACTATAGATTAAATCTGACTCGCTTTGGTTTGTTTTAACTTGCTTTATTTTGTACGTTAATGCATTTCAATGATTCCTTAATAATGCAAATCCTTAATAATGCACTATTGAGTAACATATTGAGAACCATTTTTTTCTGTAGTGTACTGCAGCTAAAGACATATTTTTTGTGTTATACAAATAGATAATGCTAAGGAAAAAATCCATCGAATGTTGCTCTGGTGACTTCATTCTAACTATTGCTGTGGCACATTCAGATTTTTAAGCTTCCGATTTTTATCGTCTTGCGAAAATATATGTCAGAGTGAAAACTGCTTTGTCTTCCCCATGATTGATTTTTGGTTCGTAATATATCCCAAAGCATCAAACGGTGCAATAACTCTCATTATGGCCAACAATAATATGTCCGAAAATGTTTCAATTATATGCTAATAAATTTTATATTAATTTCATAAACCGCAACGATTGTGTCAGCCTTGATAAATTTTTTTCATTGACCTCAAAAAACTAGACTGACTCGGCAATAGTCCCAGAACTCTTTCGCTTTTTAAACAATGATTAATCACATAATGTGAACGAATTACATAATAAAATTATGTCATTGCTTTCCCTAACGAAATTTACAACACATAATATAAATGTATATAAAGTTCGTTTTACTCTTAACACGAGTTTCGTATTCCTGTCATATGCTAGCACTTATTTCCCTTTTAAAGTTTTTTCCACATCACGTATGTTTAGAAAGAACATTTTGAACTTTTAAATTGTATTTTAGATGTACTCAAGAACTGAGTTAGGGGAAAATTTCACAAAATCCCCTTATTTACATTCTGAGCGAATTTTGAAATTCCGTGCTGTATTTTAATAGCGATGAACGGTTAGAATATAGATCCGTGAACTATTCGCCTTATGTCGTTTTTAAATATGACTTTTACATTATTGCATCCAGTCAGTTATCTAGCCGTTTAGAATTATTTAGAACATATATTATATTGTTCCGTTTTCCTGGGTTCGTCAGGATTGAATAAAATCTCTTCTTAAACTGCACACAAAATAAAATTTATTATTGAGTAAATTATTCAGGCGCATACATAAATTGAAGCAGAAAACACGTAACAACTGTCTTCTATACAGCAGAAGACTCTAAAACCACAAGTGAGGATACAGAGTCTATAATACAATTCATGTCTAACGCAGTTCAAACACATTCAGTTCTCAGTAGAAATTGAACTGAGTTCCAATGCCAATGTCAGATATATTTATAGACTTCCAAAGCGCTCTCTATCGGTCAGCCAGCTAGATATCCCCAGAAGATTCTAGAAAGGTCTAGACGCTAAGTTGGCGGCCATTTGGCGCCATATCACCAAATGTGGCGAAATATCGCCAAATTTAGCGACTAAAATAAGTCACCAAATCCATCGCGAATTTGGCGATAACTCTCATATTTGGCTAGATTACCATAGACTCGTAAAATACGCAACAATATTAATTGTGTAGTGCTTTTAATTTTATATTGATCATAGAGCTGCCATAAGGTTTTACTAGAATTTAAAAAATAGATATTTATTTCTCAAACTTTACAAAGCTATTTTTTGACGTTATATTTCAACTACGATTGCTAAGCCTTTGCTTGAATATCTCTCTTAAAAATTTACTAGTTGGTAGCCGTCAAAACATGACGGCTGTATAGTAAATAAATGTATTAATACGCACATTATACTCAACACATCATTGCCAAATGTTAAAAATCATAATATTAAGAATATAGAAATACACTTTAAAAAAATTACTATTCAACCCAATAAAAATAAATAAGGTTACGCAACAGCGAAAAATAAATAATTTACTTCAGGTTTACTTCTATATCTCACAAACATAATAAAAATAAAAATGGTCAGAGAGAGAGCTAGAGAGATTTCTCGGGGAAAAAAAAATAAAGGGACATACGACTCTTAAATGCTCGAATTCAGTCACATTTTCCCTTGTCTTCGATCCATTAAAACTTTTTACCTTTTCCCTCAAATAGTCTACATATTTTATATATAATAATGGATAATTTATACATTAATAATCTAATTTCGAAATATTCAGAATAATAATAAAAGTATATGCTTAATTATATGCATAATTAAGCATATAATTCAAAATTATATACTTAATTATACCCCTTTTTTCACCCTATCTTAAAATGTATTGGCTTGCGCGCATAAATTTAAAATAAGTAATGCACCATAATCTCTAAATTTTCTTTCATGATTAAAAAACAGTCTGGAAATATAATTTACGTATAAATATTTATCATCTAATGCATTTAAAAATTTTTAGAAGCATTTTAAATTGCATGTGAAATTTTTGGGAATTTTTATATATAATTACCCCTAATAAGACATGAATTTATACAACAAATATAATTATTTTAATTCACAATATGAACAATAGTTTCATGAAGTGCTGACAGAATTTGACGAAGGTACCGTGAATAAAATTTAAGATATCCTGGGTGAACTCTTGAAAATTCACGTTTTGAGATAAATGACTTAGAAGATAATGTTACTAAAAAACATGTGATTATTAAACATTTAGATGAAAAATAGTAGTGAAGATGAAAAAGTATAATCTTTTTAAATATGTTTCATTGATTCGTGTTTTTGCTACCTCGTGCTAGGTATCAAAAGCCAGATTTAGACATATCACTGAGCCTAACTTCATAACTGACAAAGTAAATTTTTAAGAGGGTACGGGGTACAAAATTCTCAGTGCTCTTTTTTTTTTTGGTTTAACACTAACATTTTAGCTTTACAATTAAATTTCCTAAACCTCCTGTTTCTAAGATTACTGTAAACAGAGAAACATATATACATACACACACACACACACACACACACACACATATATATATATATATATATATATATATATATATATATATATATATATATATATATATATATATATATATATATATATATATATATATATATATATATATATTGGCTGAACTGCCTATCAGAACTCTTCTATACTTATCTCAGAATAGAATTTATCATTTACTATCTTTAAAAGGATATATCAAAATTTCTTTACTAGCTGTCGCTATGAAATTCAGTGTAGTGTTACTCAGATTTTCACTCAACTGTACTCATGATTTTTGATTTAGAGTAAAAATTCTGACATTAATTTACCTTGAAGCAAAAGTACGCCTAAAAATTTTTTTACTTTTTAAAGGATTAAAAACTTTGTTAAAAATTTCTTTGTATGTCCTGATGGAGAATTATTTTGTAAACTTTAATATGCACAAGGGAAAACGTATGCAAGTAGTCCCTGCTTTAGAAAATCTATCAAAAATTATACATGTTTTAAATTTTGGAATTTTGAAAATTTATTGAACAAAATTACTGACCATTCAAGTTTTTTTTCAAACGTATGTAAACCTTTATGTAAAGGCAGTTATTAATTAGGAAAAAAATTACAAAATTGTGTCTGAATAAAATATGCTAGACTTCTTAGGTAATTAAATAGTCAAAGAACAGCAGAAATTTTAAGTGCTCGCAGATCGCTTGTAAACTTTTCGATCCCAGACTGGTCCCAGATTAAGTAGAATTCAAGACGATTTCAATATTACACGAAATAACGGGGTGCTGCAGATAGAACGTTCTGATTTGGAACGCCATTAATAAAAATACAAATCAAGAGAGAGAAAGAAATCTTTTATACCTCAGAAAAATAAAAATATATTAATTAATTTATGGATTATTAATTGTTATTTTATCATTATTAATTATATTTATTTATTAATTTATTTGTTTATACCCTCGGAACGTTCTTACTGCCGCGCCCTGTAGTTTGATTTGAAATAATTTCAATCCATTTGTGTTATTGAAATTTGAAGAATCGGAAATTAAAATTTCATATTATTCTGAAAAGTAACTGTCTTGTATTATTTTAAGAATACTTTTGATTTCAATATTTGTAATTGATTTGCTATATTTTGAAACCATTTGTACTTATTTCATTCTTTAAATTTGGTTTTGGGCTGCTCTTTCTACTCTGTATTTTTCAAGTATATAAAAACATATAATTAGAGTACTTATAAAAGTTATTTTCTCTAGTTGTGAATTTTAATGTTATAAGTTATTTACAAAATACCCAACACGTAAAATTCAGCGCGTTAACGTAATATTATGCATTATAAAGTATGATTATTCAGTTGTTAGATAAACAATCTAAATATTATTATTATATACCTTGTTAATTGTTTATTCATAATAAAACATTATCGTAACCGATCGTCTTAATTTATGCTGAAAATAAATCAGGTTTCAAATGTATGAAATGGACATGAATAAATTTAATAACATTAGGTTAGAATATTATCGGAAATATCAGCGGTAAATCTTCTGTTTGATTATAAAATCAGTTCTTATTTCCTGAAAAAATATTTTTCTATCATTTAACATTCCCTTTCATGGAATTCATCACACATAAAAATCTTTTTCATTATTATTCAACGCCGTAAACGAAGTTTTCTCTTAAATAATTAGTTTTTCCTTTTTGAACTCTGGCAGAATTTTTTTAGAGGTTTGAAAGTGGTTAACAGGGAACAAAGCTTTAAGGCAGTTAATTTAGTTTTTTCAATATTCTTTTCTTGGCGTATTTTTATGACATTTAACTTAAAATACGGAATACTGCATTAAACAAATCAGATGTTTTGTAAAAAAATTATGTCATTAAAAACAAAAAAATGTGAACATTTATTTAAATAATTTTAATGGTTTCAGATAAATATTTGTGGAATTTAAAAATAACTATATTTCTTAATATGCTCAACTAAATATTGGGAATACTTATAAGCAACAATACTTTTCAGATAAGATATGTTCCATAATTAAAAATTGGGTATAACAAAGACTCATGTGTATGGAAAAACAAATATCGCAAAAAATGCATTTTAATGTAACTAATTAGGTTTTTAATAATATATCGAAACCAAACAAATACATTTTAATTAACCGATTTCTTTTAAATGAGTTGAATATTAATCATATGAAAGCTTCATAAACATTATTAAAAGAAATCTCCTTTTTGATCTATTAGTGTTGCGTTCACTATTTCAAGAACACATAAAATAAAGTTCGACGGACCACAGCTGTTTTTTCTGCTTATTAATTAAAAAGACGACACATATACTATACACAATATATAAAGACAACTGAACATTAATGAGTTGAAGTAATTGTGGGTGTCGAGAAAAATATTAATTACCCATTTCAGGCTATTTGCTGTTAACTGTACAGCATCTTGTAGTCAAGAAAGGCACAGTTTGCACTGTTCTTGAAGCATGAGTGAACATTTCGCCTCTCTTCAGTGCTGCACATGCGGCAACAGTTGTTTTAATCTCATTTTTAGTTACAGTGTATTGCTTTGCTAAAATATGGGGAAGCGATTTTAATCTATATATATAAAACAGTTCCGTAACTGACTGACTCACTGACATACAACGCACAGACCAAACCGCTGGACTTAAAGGGCTGAAATTTTGCATGGCGATTCTTCTTACAGTGTAGGGGTGCACTAAGAAAGAATTTTGTAAAATTCTTCTTAGATTTTTTTAAATTAAATTTTTAAGCTGTTTTAGTAACTTTTTTTAAGTTTGCATTTAAAATAATAATTTGGGTGTTATAAAATTTACATCATGAGAAAGATCGTAAAGATTCCTTTAAAATGAAATCTTTTTCGAATCTTTACCTCGATTTTCTGATTTTTGGTGAATTTTTAAAAATTAATTTTTAGAATTTAATTTATTAAATGCTGATCACGTGATTTCTTTTTCTGGTACTTTAAATAAATTTATCGTCACGTGCATAACAACTAAATAGTCAAAAAAAATTTTTTTCTTGCTAATGCGGCAGACGATTGGACATTATCCAAAAAAATATTAAAATACAGTAAAAGATATTATGTTCCTCAAACTGCACTATATTTACTGTACTATATTCTTTAATATTTTCGATTACATTTAATTTGAATATTTTCTTCTACATTATTTTGTCTATAAAAATATTCCTTACGATTTTTTTCATAAATATATTTTTTTATTTTTTTTACATCAATTGTATACATTGATCGTCGTATTTATTTTATATATATATATATATATATATATATATATATATATATATATATATATATATATATATATATATATATATATATATATATATATATATATATATATATATATATATATATATATATATATATTTATTTTTTTGGTATTAATTGCATACATTGACCGTTGTATTTAATTTGAATGTACTACGTAGCAAAGTGCGGATTTTCAGCTAGTAATATTATATTTCCAGATCGTTACTGAGTTGAAATTTTGTCAATTGTTTGAGAGGACTTTCGATAATAAAAGTTTTTAATAAATAGTTTTAGCTATTCCCGTAATCTTTACTATATTTTTTAATATGAAAATTTAAACGTTCTCTAGAGACAAATAATCTATCGAATTGAATATTGAGGATTTTGGAAATCTCTTTTTTTAATGCCCCCTCCCCCAAAAAAAGAAAGATGCAGCTATTTCCACATTTGCACTCTGGTTTAGGGTTTAATTTAACTCTTAAAATGTCACTATAACTGATTTATTTTCTGGGTTTGTAGTGAGATATATCGTTTAAAACTTGGAAAAAGGTACTATTTTTCAATCAGATACTCTTCTGTGATGCATACTCATGCTGTAAGAAAATATCTTAAAAAGATTAATTCTTTGGACAACTTAAATTATAGATAATTACACAGGAAAAATAACATTTGCATTATGTAGTGTTTGGCGGAATTAAATCTCTTTATGCAAAGGCAGTAATAAGATTGCAATATCTCAACACAGCAATTCCTCTACGAAATTTCCATTTGAATCCACTACAACTTAGGAGTTAAATACTGACTAATGCAGATCCATATATGGTGGCGATTTAGTTCTAACTTACAATTCACTGAGCAATGCTTACAGACAGCGTAATTTAATATGAATGCGTTAAAAGTTATAAACATATCGTAAATTGGTCAATGAAGACTCATGCTTGAAAATACTCCTACAAACAGCTGCAATTGGAAGGAAAATGAGCAAACGCCCTTGAAAACGCAGGTTCAAAGTTAACAGTAAAATTTAAAAACCGGGTATATTTTATTTTCCAAAGCGTGCAATTTAAACGATTGACTGCATTTAATGTCATGTACTCTATAGTCAGACTAGAATTGAAGTGCACTGAAAGATTAGCATAATGAACAGAAAAAAATCGCTAGAAAGGAAAAAAGGGGATCGTGATCTGTAGCTTGATTCATGAGATGATGGAATCATTAGAATCTATATGCTAACTATGATCTTAAACTTAACAAAAGTACGTAAATGTTGGTACAAGGGCAAAAATATGCTTGCAACATGTTCCCTAAATTGTCATTAAACTTGTGTAGCCTACGTAATTACATGACTCCGGTACTTTTTATATCACTTTCACCGATTACTGAACTTACATTCGCTACAGAAATATAGAGCCAAGAAACCCACATAGTCTTAATTTAACACTAAAAATGTGGCTGTCGTCATTTTGACAGTTTCGGGCATACTACTGAGCGCTGTCTGTATTTATGTCTCCAGGCTTCTAAAATTTTATGACTTTTCCTAATTTTACGCGAAATATGCACACACATTTACAAAATTATAATCGATAGTAAAGAGGGGAAGAAAATGTGTTGTACACCTACTAAGACTAAAAGCCGTCAATTTGACGTCAATATAGAAAACAGGCAGAAATCTTTAAAATAATACCGAAAAATGTTAGTTTCTTTTCGTCTCTTCCCCATTTGCAAATAACAGAAATATTGGCTCTTTTGAAATATTGCTGTTCAAAAATAAGGACTGCACAAACCATGCATATATTTTAACGGATAAACCATACTAGGTTGTCAGTTCGGCATACCTGCATAAAAATATATATAAATATATACTAATTTGTTATATATTGGTATGCAATAGTTCAAAATTTAAAATATTTAACCGTTTAAAAGAGAAAACATTAAATATTTTAAATTATTGATTTTATTTTTAACCGTCAAAATGACAGCATGCAGTCTTTTTAGTAAGAAAAAAAAATTCCCGTCTTTATAGTGTTAAGTGTTACGCTTATCAATAATGAACGATAAAAGGTTTTTCAGAAAGAAGGACAGCATAAGCTAATGAAATGACCTATGATATGGCTGTTCGGTTAGAACATCAATAAGCAATACAAACGAAATTTCATCTTTCCACCAGCCAGAATTCAGCAAAACATATTTATAATTTATTGGCAAATGCAGTATAGGAAGACAGGAATTTTGTTAGAGTTTCTTGTATAGCACGATCAAACACCCAAAGTTCAAAATATTTTTTAAAAATCTGTAGCTAAACTGGGATTATTGTGTGTTAAAACAGAACAGAGAAGTCACAGTCATAGTAGATGTTTTGGGCATAATTTATTTCACTTAATATCTTAAAAATGGGGTAAAAATATAAATTGAAAATCTTTCTTGAATATTTATTTTAGTTTTACTAATACAAATTAAAAGTAATAATATCCAAACGTACGTTTAAAGTGACCTTCATCCTCGTTTTCTTTTAATTTTCAATATTTTACTCTATATACAAAATGAGATTAATGAATATTCTTTTGTACTACATCAAAAGACACTTAGAATGCGCAAATAAGTATTTTGTGGAATAATAGGAACTGCTTTTCAAAAGAAAATTTCAAAAATGCTAGCATTTTTCAAAATGCTCCTTGCGCTTTCATTTTCTTCGGATTTCTTCCAAATTTCTCAAGATTGTTAATGGAAGATCTGTGGATCATTCTTTGAAACCACACATATTTTCAAATTTATAGACCATGAAATAAAGTAAAAACATGCAAAAACATAAAAAATAACAGATTTAAAAGAAGTTTATGGCTTAGATTCTTACAAAAAATATTAAGGGCACAATTATGTTCAAATTCACTCTGTCATAAAAATATATGCACCCAGAACAAATCGAGCTACTATCATGGAACTTAGCAGGAATGTAGTCTGGTAAGAGATATGCAAATGATTAAAATTCCGACGGCAATGAGAGAAAGGTAAGCGCGCTATGTTCATATAAGATGCACAGCTGGGAGAGTTTAAAAGCATCATTGCTCGTGCCATAGGGTCATTCAAACAAATCTGTCGACTTGGATGGACGGTATTGTGACTAGAGATGCCTCTGAGGCGTAACCAGCGACAGTACGAAAAATTGTCGAACTTTGAGAGGGGGTGTATAGTAGGCCTCAGAGAAGCAGGTTGGTCGAACAGGCGTATCGGCCACCACCTAGGTCAGAGCGATATGGAAGTTGCACGGTGTTGGCAACAATGGATCACGGAAGGGATAGTCTACCGTCGCGAAGGGTCAGGGCGTCCCAGGAACACAAATACTCGCGAGGATCGCTCAATCATAAGAGCGGCCACGTCCGCACCAACAACGTCGCTAGAATCGGTTCGACGCCATTTACCACCTTCCAGACATCCGGTGGTATCAAGGGAAACCATTCGGAGGCGATTGGCCGACGCAGGTATAAAGAGCCGATGTCCATTAAGACGCTTACCACTGACCCCACATCATAGGCAGTGTCGATTGGGTTTTTGCCGACCTCGGGCAAGCTGGAGTGTGACCGACTGGAGGCGTGTGATCTTCAGTGATGAATCTCGATTCAGTCTCAATGCTGATGACCAGCGCATATGCGTGTGGAAGCGGCCAGGCCACCGATCCGATCCAACATTTGTTGTCGAGAGGCATACGGCGATTACACAAGGTGTGACAGTGTGGGGACCGATTTGTTGGGACACACGATCACCTCTAGTCGTCCTTTAACGAACTTTGATGGCACGAAGTAAAGTGGACGAGATTTTAACGCCATTTGTACTGCCTATGCTATCAAGTCGCCCAGGAGCCATTTTTCAGCAAGACAACGCTCGTCCACATACTGCGCGACTCTCCCAACAATGTCTTCAAGGATATGACATACTCCCATGGCCTGCCAGGTCACCAGACCTCTCGCCAATAGAGCACGTCTGGGACGTACTTGGAAGGCAACTGCAGCCGTCCTTGAATACTGGTTACTTAACTGTCCAGTTGCAAAGATTATGGCATGATATTCCGCAGGAGGTCATAGGTGACCTCATTGATTCGATGCAACACCGTGTCTCGGCTTATATAGCTGCCAGAGGTGGATTTACTACTTACTGATTTGTAATCTTTTTCATGCCATATCTTCTTAACGAAACAGTCTGTTCTTCTGAATTTTTAATCATTTGCTTATCTCCTCATACACTATATACAAGTTAAGTTTCGCGATTGGAGCTCGTTTCCTTCTGTGTGCATATATAGTTTTGTGATAGAGTTTATATATGGTAAACTTACATTAAAAAATTAAAGTTTTTTAAATGATATGGAATGCGTCTGGAGCATTTTTGAAACATTTTTTGAAAGACCGGCATTATTCTACGAGACATCTATGTTTTGAATTCTAAGGGTCTTCAATGTAGTATAATGTATTATTAATTATTCTGTGTATGAAGTTAAAAATTGAGAATAAAAAAAATCAAGGTTGAACATCCCTTATCTCCTTAATTACGAGAATTAAAATTATTTGCAATTGAGTGGGCTTTCAAAAATATATTTAGAGGATATGGAAAGAAAAAGTATTCAGAAATGAAATTTATGCCCTTACCAATGAAATAATTTGTTACGCAACAAAAAAAAAATTAAAACTCTCACGCGTCCTTGAATAAATTAACGAAACAACGGAAGTTTGGGTTTCTATACAGATATTTTTTTTCATTACATTTTTATCAAGACTCGTTAATAAGATGATTTTTGTTAGTCGTTTTGATTCATAAATATGTATTACTTAAAGGGAAAAACACGAGAAGGGATTAAATGAGATATTTCGTTAGTAAAGGACATATGTACTTTAATGAGGTGCCCGGGGAGCCGAAGTGCAGTTTCATTCTCATGGAATTCTAAATTTTAATGAATCTATTAACAATGCAAAACCATTAAAACATTATTAACATAACAATGAAAATAATTTCCTCCAGGTCTTATATTTTCACAATCTAATCACGTTCGTATAGAAACTTGATCTTTGTTGAATGAAAGTTTAAATAAAGTTGTCTGATGTTCGAGGTTAGGAAGGTTTTTCATTAAAACGTTTACGAAATCATAATGAATTTTGTTCAAGGCTAAAATTTTTCTTTTTCAAGATATTTTCAATCTTATGATTATTGGAAAAGATAAAAATAGAAATGGCCGACGAAAAAAATGGCAGTGAAGAGTTGCATTTTAAGACTTTAGCGTTCATTAAGATGCTCTTGTAAAGGCTGATGGTATTTGTTACAGAACAAGTAGTTGATATAGCTACAAAAACACTAATAATATGACAAATTCACTATTAATGAGGTGAGAAATACCCTTTGACCCAGGGGCGGATCCAGGGGGGGGGGCTGAGGGGGCTGCAGCCCCCCCTTTAGGTCATGTTTTTTAATTTAGAGAAAGAACTCAAAATTTAAAGAAAAGAAAATAAAGTAACAAATAATTTGTAGCGCTAGTGCCATGTTTTGGGGAAAGAAACGTTAAGTTTAAACGTGCTTGTCGATTAGAAGTGCGCCAGTGCAGTGCATTTCGCTTGAAGGTCGAGTCTAGTGTACAAAAATAGATACGCGATCGCCGCGCCCCATCACCAGTAGCGCCCAGATCCCTTTCCCTGCCGTCGCACAGCGTGAGTGACACAAATACAGGTTCAGTGTGTGTTGACTTGTGGTTATTGAATAACGGGTCGCGTAATAAAGGAAATTCAAACCCAAAACGAAGGAAATTTCAGAGAACTGGTGCGTTTTCGTATCGAATCAGGAGATGAGAATCTCAGCAAACACCTCCAGTCAGCATGCGCTAATGCAATGTACTCTAGTAAAATGATTCAAAATGAATTAATCAACTGTTGCGGAACTGAAGTCCGAACTGTGTCATACTGGACATACTTGTGTCATACTGGAAAGATTCAAAGCTGCAAAATACTATAGCATATTATTTGATGAAACAACAGATGCTGCTCATGATTCACAACTGACATTTTCCACACGCTACTGCTACGAAGGAAATGTTTATGAAGATTTCCTGGACTTTGTGGATTCCAGAAAACCCGTTGAAGCTTTTGCACAAGAAGAAGACTTAACTTATTTAAGTGAACCCTCCTTGACTGGTGAAGTGATAGGAAGTACTGTGATTGGATTAATTAAAAAAATAATTTTGACCCAGAAAACTGTGTAGGAATACCCACCGATGGATGTAGTAGTATGGTGTCTGAGGTAAAGGGAGCAGTAAATGCTGCGAAACATTGTACTATCAACGCCACCCATTGCCCCTGCTTAAACCATGCTTTGAATTTGACACTGAAAAAGGCCTCTAAGATTCAAGAGTTCAGAAGTGCAGTCGACACCATAAAAACAGTTATTCCTTTTTTTACAGCAAGCCCAAAGAGAAACTCTGTCTTAAAACAAAAATTAGGCAGACAGCTTATAGGGCTCTGCCAAACCAGATGGGTGGAACGCCACGATAGTATTCATTTGTTTTGTTCAAACCTTCCAAAAATTCATGAAGTGCTTGAAGTTGTAAGTACTTGGAAAGAAACCGAAGCAGCTACCAAAGCACTGTCTCTTTTAAATAATATAAGCACTAGTTCTTTCATAGTTTCCATAGCGTCTCTAGCAGACATATTCGCTATCACTCTTCCTCTTAGCTGGTTATTCCAAAAAAAGAGCATTGACCAAAAAGAAGCCAGTGAAGCTCTTCAATCTACTTGTTCTACCTTGGAACAGAGAAGATCTGAGTGTGAAGAGTTTTTCCACGATGTATACCTTGTAGCAACAGGTTTAGCTGAAGATATGGGTACGGAGGTGTCTTTGCCTCGTATTGCTCAAAGGCAAAAAAACCGAACCAACCCCAACATTGTCGAGCTTGAGGAATTCTACAGAGTAACAATTTACATTCCTATATTAGACAGGATACTTCAAGATATCAAAGATAGATTCCCCGATGACATTATGAAACTCCTTGAACTATCAACCCTGATACCCACTTCGGTTGTTAAAATGTCCCCAACAAACCTAAGAGAATCAGCTAAGGTCTTGTTTTCTAGATTTCAGTTTGCTATGGGAAACATTTCAAGTCATACTGGAGCTGTTTTTAGCAATGAAGTTGCCCTGTGGCAAAACAAGTGGTTAAATAAGCAACCAAAGACAAAAAATGAAGAAATTCCAGAAACAGGCATTGAAACTCCCATCAAGTGTGACAAGGAGGTTTATCCTGCAATACACGAATTGATGAAGATTTTTGCAACTCTGCCGGTTAGCAAAGCTACTGCCGAGAGGTCCTTTTCAACCCTTCGAAGGTTGAAGGACTGGATGAAAACAACCATGAGAGAGGATAGACTTGTAGCATTAGCACTGCTAAACATTCACAGAGGAATTGCGGACAAAGTTGATGCAAAAAAAAGTCGTTGATAGGTTTTCTAAAATGAAGAGAAGGAAGTTGGACTTTGTTGTTTAGGCCAAAACTTGTTTTTGTCACCTCAAACCTACATAAAATTGTCCAAATATCAGTTTCTTTTATATGATAAATTATCACAGCTTGGACAAAGGGAGCAATGTATTTTACTTTATTAAATATAACATATTAAAAGTTTTTAATAGGTTGAGTTAGATTTATAAATACTGTCCTTACGTAATATAGCCTGATATGATCCTTTGTCCTCAACAGTTTAAGATTTGAGACAATTTTGTAGCATTTAAGTTAATTAGGTCTGAAATTATTTACATAAAAATAACATTATGAAAAATGTACCAATATGTTATAAAACTGTACCAAGATGTTTATTAATTAAAATAAAAATCCAAATGTATCGTATTTGAATAAAATGCCATGGTTTTCATGTTACATTGGCAGAGAATGTACATTTCTTGGTTTAAAATAATATTTTAAGGTGCTTTTGAGGCACTTAAAATAGCCTAAGAAGTTTTCAAGCACTGTATATTTAAAAAAATTTCTGGGGGAGGCTCCTCGATCCCTCCGCTGAGCAGGGGATATTCCATAACCTCCCTTCTCCCCCCCCCGGGTGGAGGACAGCCCCCCCCCCCCCTTGAAAATCGGCTGGATCCGCCCATGCTTTGACCTGTAATGCAGTTTCAATCCTCTTGCTTAACTGGTTTAGAATAAACCTGAATACCACCTAATGGTTAATTTATTGTACCATATTTCAAGTAGCTGTTCAAGTTTCTTCGGATATGTTTGATGAGGGATATATATATTCTCTAAATTTTGAACTAAAGGAAGAAGTTGAAAAAAAATTACCTTCTCCGCCCATTGTCAAGAAAGAACAACACTTCGAATGAATACACATTATCATTTAGTATTTCTTATTAGCTTCGTTACTGAGGAGTTGTTCTTTGCGTCAGTGTTTGTCAATTTAACATAAAATACAAAGTTGAAAGTGCTAAAATTCATGTAGAATTTACCATTAACATTTGTGTGTTTTACTTTTTTTTACAAATGGTCCAAGGCTATTAATGGTTCAATTATGTTAATGGTCCAAGACTACTTTATTTTTCGTTGAGGCCAAGATGGTAAAGAGGGCAATGAAAGTATAACAGGAAAGTGATTTAATGGCACCTTCCAAAGGCTGAATGGGTTGAAGTAAAAGATCAGAACACTTTATAAAAGCTTAGGTACAAAATTTCTATTTGTTTCTAATCTTTGAAAATTTCGGGGAAGAAAATGAAATTCAGTCTTATACTCTTGCAATTAATAAAATTAATTTTGCTGAGTTTGGCCGAAAAATCTGCTGAATACTCATAAAATAATTTAGAGTATAGGACAGATGACCCCCCCCCTCTTTGTCTGCAGCAGAAGATACGTTAGGATTATTTTAGCGGAAAAAATACTCGAAATCACTGTCATCCTGTGTCAGAAACCTTTTTCACGATTTATGGTTGCAGAGTTTGAACGACCTTTCTCGTCCAATCAAGTAACTGACGTTTTCTCAACAACTTATCTTTAAGTAAGAGATTACCTTTTATATCCTTGGATATCCTTAAAAAAGAGAAAAAAACTGATGTGTAACCTTTCATTCCCAAAATTCATATTTTTATTAGATACATTTATGAACGGTTTAATGTTTTGTATCTTGTTTGAAATTGAATTTCTTGAATGTGTATTTTTCCACTAAACGTATAATAATATTACATATAGGTGAGAATAGAGCCTTAATAAATTGGTGAGTGCATGTGTGGGATGAGCGAGGAAACATAGAGAACTGGTCGTTATCATACTTTTATTAGACAATACTTAAAAATTATTTTCTAGCAAAATTAATAATAACATAAAGTTCACATTCAAATTATCAAATAATACATGAGGAATCCAGATGCAGAGGCAAATTCATCAGTCAAAGCAAAGATTTATAAGTTCTTAGGGGAGACACTTACGACTGTTGAAGAAGGCTGAAGAAGGCAGCTATGAACATGTCCGTTGACGGGTACCGACGTCAGTACAGATTCGGCATCAGAATGACAGACTCTAGGAACCATCTCAAGTCTCAGTGACAGCGCAATCGGATGTCTAGGGTCAGTCCAAGGGGATCACCAAGCGAAGTCTCTTAGGGCATGTTCACATAGGAGTCCGTTGCGTTGCGTTAAGGAAAAGATGACGTTGAGACGAAAATAAACCAATCATATTCCTCCAAACGATTAGCAATGAAATTTTTAACGCCTATGATTGGTTTATTTTCGTCTCAACGTTATCTTTTCCTTGACGCAACGCAACGGACTCCTATGTGAACAGGCCCTTAAGGGTTTTTTTTTTTAGGGGCAGGTGTCCGTCTTCCGGGGCCATTTTAGCCCGCCCCTTTTTTTTCTCATTGGGCAGTGGGCTGCCTTTATCTTAACAGTTCCTGCCCCAACTGGTTTCTTATTTTACTGCTCATGTTCAAAGTATACCAAGTGCCTCCCCACCCTAATTTTCGTTTGCGATACCACTTTGACAATGATTTGAAAGCCATTGTGGGCCATAAAATAACTTCGTCACCATCTACCTTACGTCACCATCTATCTTACAGCATTTATAGTTTTTTCAACGGTATTTATGGACACACAGACAGTTTTTCTTTTACGCCACCCTTTTGGCTTATAATTCAATGCCTTTTATGTTCCTCGTGTTTTTTTCTTTTGCTTCTGGAGTGGTTATAAAAGTTTTATTATTGACAGTCTCTCAACCTCACACCGAGGTTTCTACTTCTCGGAATTATATCATCCAGCGCTTCTACATTCCACACTCAAAGAGACTAAATATTAAGTCTTGACATTTTGATTCTATATACAACTTTGTAATATTTTACAACTTTTATGACGGATGTTCATTTTTAATGCATTAGAAACCTCAGTTATTTGTTTCTTACCATTTACGTCTCTTCTTCAACACCGTTCACATGTCTGTTCGTCACCGTTCACCTTTTCTTCTAAAGTTTTTGTTCTAATTTAAATCCTTTATAATGACGAATTTGGCATTTCAATTCTAGGAATTATAATCATAGAAGTAATTTAGAAATATGCTCTAATAAACTGAAATTCACAGAAAATCAATTACTTTTAGCAATTTTTTATTTTCAGACGTCTTTTACTATCGGCAATTTTCTTTAATTAAACTTTTTTTATTTCGTTATTTTCGGCAGGTTTTTTTTTATCAGCATAGCATATCAGCACAACATAACATAAAATATATCAGAAGTCCAATTAAAATATTGGACTCCTGTTATATATTTTTTTTCCAAAATAAAAAGCACCAAATAAAAAATGCCCTTAATTATTTCGATAAAAATCAGGGCTTTTGAAAATCTCCTGAATAAAATTTACCACCTTTTATCAAAGTTCTAGTTGTTAGGAAGATATCAGTCCCACAGTTCTGTGATTTTCGTGTAGGATTATACTTAATTTTTTTTTTCAAAGGATGAAATTTTGCCTTGTGAGGTAATGTATCATAATTCAGCAATTTGCGTAAAAATATTCATCTGAATATACTTACGTAACATGGATATTTTTTCTTTATTTTACGGATATTTTATAGATTATTTTTTAATGGATATTTTTGCTTTATTTTATAATACCGCTATAAATATACCAAATTTTCATTTAAACTCCATTTTTCATATTAAGTAATGATATTAAAGAAAATATATAATTATGGACAGCAAAAGTGTGCTATATATTGAGATAATGAAAAGTTTGGGTTCATATGCTTTGCAAACCCAATTTAACATTTTAATTGAAATGGTGAAAACGTTTTCAAATAGTTTGTACAACTGAAATTTATTTGTTTTATAGAAAAGTTAATTGTAATCTAGTACAAAATTTTACTGATGGAGAACTAATCATCTTACTGCAAGGAGTAATTAATTCATTAATTTTGATGACAGAATAATTAATTCATTGATATAAATATCCAAGATTTTTACAAACTGTTATCGATTATCAATTATGATTCTGCTTAATTTACTATAGCTAATTAAAGGTAGTTACGTATCTTGAAACGTATAGAATTGACTCGCGATTTAAAGAAGTTCATTAAAACCGCTTGCAAAAAAAAAATTCATTTAACGAGATTTTTAATAATTAACTTAAGCAGTAAAAACTTTTTTAACGCTTTTTATAGTATATTGAATCAGAAGTTATTCAATTCAAGCATCGGTTGTTTCTTATGAGAGGGAATATGTGTAAAATTAATTCGAAAAAATATTACGCACGAAATTTAATGCAATGAAATACCTTGCGTATACTTTTAAATATGAATAACTAGCTGAATACCCGTGCTTTGCTATGGAGTACATTTTACGATAATTACAATGAAAATATAAAAAATTGCTTTCTAGAGGATTTCCTTATTGACAATATTTTTCGTTTCTTTAATGGGTGGAACTAATATTGTCAGGCTCGTCTGCGAACATACGCTTGAGCAAGCTACGTAAAACTGACCATGGGTAAAGAAAAATTTTCTTAAATTTACGCCAGCGTATTTTAAAGTTTGCCCTTGAGACTTATTTATGATCATGGCAAAGCATACTTTGAGGGAAAATTGCAGTTTTTTATATAGGTTTAATTTAATATGCATAAAACATACTAATTTGAATTAAATTCTTAAAAAAACTTCCATCTCAAAGAGTCTAGTGCTTAAATTTTATCTTTCACCATATTTTAATAATTTTTTGTCAATTTATTTCGTTGTTATGCACGTGACGCAAAATTAATTTGAAGTATCACAAAAAAAAAAGAAATCTCGTGATTGGCATTTAATAAATTAAATTCTAAAAATTTATCTTTAAAAATTCGCCAAAAATCAGAAAATGAAGGAAAAGATTCGAAGAAGATTTCATTTTAAAGGAATTTTTATGATTTTTCTCGTGATATAAATTTTATAACCCTTAAATTGTTATTTTAGATGCAAACTTAAAAAAAGTTACAAAAACAGATTAAAAATTTAATTTAAAAAATATCTAAGCAGAATTTTTCAAAAATATTTCTTAGTGCACCCCTACACTATAAGAAGAATCGCCATGCAAAATTTCAGCCTTTAGGTCCAGCGGTTTGATTGTGCGTTATCTGTCAGTGAGTCAGTTACAGACCTATTATATATATATAGATTATCAAATACACTGCTGGCCAATGCAAATGCAACACCCTGAAGGAAACATGCAAATAACATGAAATTTACAACATGCATTAGCGGAGGTGAGATATGCAAATGATAAGAATTTCAGCGCAGACGCACATCACGCGCGCCTGTGGCGACACTTCAAAGCGCTATTTAAGGCTTGGAGATTTCGACGATTTCAAGTTCGGCAATTGTGTTTTTCTTGTGCTTTTTTCAAAAAAACGATCAATTATGCCTCGTCGAAAACAGCGATCATCTTTTGATCAAGTATCCGAGTTCGACAGAGGAAGGATAGTGGCCTACCGAGATTGTGGATTATCTTTCAGGGAAATCGGTAGTGCTGTTGGACGAAACCAAACAACTGTAATGCGGATATGTGATCGTTGAATGCAGGAGGGTACGACGGACCGGCGTTTTCGATCGCATCCACCTCAGCGCACCACTTCACGTGATGACAGGCAAATTGTGCGCATGGCAGTGACGGATCGCTCAGTCACATCACGAACCATAGCACAGCACATGCAGTCTGTAACGCATCATCCAGTGTCTGCGCGTACCATTCGACGCCGTTTACAGCAGAGTGGTCTGTCCGCAAGACGTCCATTGCTTTGTCTAGACTTGACGCAGGACCACAGACGTCTCCGCCGCCAATGGTGCGATGACAGAAGGATGTGGACGGCAGAATGGAATGAAATTGTCTTTACTGACGAGTCACGCTTCTGTCTGCAACACCACGATGGTCGCATTCGAGTCTGGAGACACCGTGAAGAGAGGATGCTGAACAGCTGCGTTATGCACCGCCACACTGGTCCTGCACCGGGTATTATGGTATGGGGCGGTATTGGATATCACTCTCGCACACCTCTAGTACGTATTGCCGATACTTTAAACAGCCAGCGCTACATCTCCGAGGTGTTGGAGCTAGTTGTCCTTCCTTACCTTCAGGGCTTGCCCACAGCCATATTTCAACAGGATAATGCGCGACCACACGTGGCACGCATTGTTCAACGGTTCTTCGTCAATCGCCAGATTGAATTGCTTCCCTGGCCGCCTCGCTCTCCGGATCTTTCGGCGATAGAAAGCATGTGGTCCATGGTTGCTCTACGATTGACCCAGATTCTATCCCCAGCTGCCACAGCAGATCAACTTTGGCAACGTGTGGAAGCTGCTTGGTCTGCTGTACCCCAAGAACTCATCCAAAGTCTCTTTGAATCAATGCCGAGGCGTGTGGCAGCGGTGATATCCAACTATAGCGGCTACTCTGGCTACTGATTTTGGCAGGAACCACACTTCACAGAAGTCTATAAATTTAATCATTTGATACTTGGTCAACATGTTATCTACAAAATAAATTTTGTTGTGATATCTCTTGTCTTTCTTGGTGTTGCAATTTGGGTGGCCAGCAGTGTAGTTTTTCAAAATTAACAAAAGTAAAATAAGATCGCAATAATAATGTCGTTTGTCAAAATTTCTGACATGAAAACTTGTTTCATACCTCAAATTTTGCATAATCCAAATATATCCAGATGCACACTTAAACAGATAAAAAACCTGCAATTTTGATCTATATAGGTATTGAACTAAACGGCTTCGTTCATTAAAGTTTTCACTTCATTTGTAAAGATTCAAAACACTCTTTTGGAAAATTTTCCTTTAAAATATAATCCACGTCGAATTATAGTACGTGCTTCTAATGTAGAAGCAATTGTTACAATTTAGGATTAATCTGCATATAAAAGCCATTTAATGTCGAGTTTTTACAAGTAACATTCTTAAATGGAAGATAGTTTTACGGGGGCGCTGCTGTTTGTGTTTGGCAGGGTTTGAACAGCTTTCCCACCAACGCACGCAATGCCAAAGGGAATTATCGAAGTTTAATAATATCCATTGTAAGCATGGTAAGATAGTGCTTCAGGGGATGAAATAGAACTTCGAATACTTGCTTCAAAACTGTAAATAGGATTAAAGAAAATATCTCGAGGCTGTTTGAAAGTAATCGATAGTGTAAATTAATCCATTTAGAAGGGTGTAATCCGCAACATTTGTTAAAAGAAGCGGAATTTTTAGTAAGAGCGATAGAAATTTTTGCTATTATATGTTAAACAATTCACGCACAATCCTGAAAGTGAGATTTTTTAAAGCAATTGAGTTAAATAAATATACGAATAACACATCACTGTGTGATTAATAAAGGACATCTAATTAACATTGAAAATCTTAGATGCGAAACATAGGATTAACACTTTCTAATGGTATAAGCTGTTATGCTTGTGATTAATAATTTGCATTCAGAATTTGCATTTGGAGATCTGGCCTTAAAATGTTGATGCCAGATATAACTATTCCACTGCTATAATCTGTTGCATCGTTAGAGTACGCATCCGATTATATCTGATTTGCATTTATGAGTAATTTAGTAAAATTAATTTGTAGCATTTTATTCTGCTTAAGTTTCTCGAGAATGTCAGCAAGAATTCATCAGCAATTTTTGAGAAATACACTGCTGGTCATTAAACTGGCGACACCAGGAAGGAAAGCAAATAACAAAACTTTACTTATTGTACGCATACAGCATAGTCGGAAGAAAACATGATTAAATGTGTATGCTTTTTGAGGGGATACAGGGTCCGAAATTAGTACACACAGCTGCCGCCTCTGGCAGCTAAAACGGCTCCAACCCGGTTAGGCATCGAGTTGAACTCGGCTTGAACGACAGATACGGGCAAGTTATCCCATGCTGCTTCAAGTCTATGCCCACTTCATCAATCGTAGTGGCTGGAAAGCGCTGGAGGCCTAGTCTCTCAGCAACCCATGACCAGATGTTTTTAGTGGGGGGAGAGATCTGGAGAACGTGGCGGCCAGGGCAACAGTTGAACACCCTCTGTGTAGAGGAACGTCAGGACACTACGGGCAACATGCGGTCTTGCGTTGTCTTGTTGAAAGAGGATGTCTCCGAGGCCTCGAAGATAGAGCATAGCCACGGGCCTAAAGAGCTAAGAATTGTAACACTGGATGTTTAAGGTTACCGACGACGAGCACAAGAGGTGTTAGTGTCACGTACCCAATGGCTGCCCAAGGCCCATATTACGATATCGAATGAGTAAGCAGTCCACGTGAGTTCTCCTCGATGCCTACAGATACGGGTACGTGTGGTGATGATAAATTACTGTAAATTCAAATCATTAATATAATAGTAAGCAATTAAATTTTAGTAACAGTTGTGCTTTGTTTTAAATCAATTTATTAAGCCTCTGCTAAATATACGATGAGTCGAAGGAAATATTCTTCAGGGGCGCGGTAGCCCGGTCGGGAAGAGCAGCGGGCCAGTGATCTGAACGTCCTTGGTTCGATGCTCGTCGCTGCAAATCTACCGCCGTGGTCACTAATGGTGGCCGGGGCACGTAAAATAGGGCGTGGCTACAATGTCCTCCGAGTTCTCAAATTTACCTCTGGAGGTGCGGGGTCAAGTGTTCGGGTCTCGTCACTTGACTCGGTTCAAAATTACGGGACCGGTCATTTAGCGAAGTCGGACTCCGACCCTTCCGGTGCTATTAAAAACCGGAGCCGCAACTTCATCGCCCATAGCCTTCTGGACTTGACCTGATGTTACATGTCGGTCAAGGGGCATAAGCAACAACAACAACAAATATTCTTCGGCTATTTCAGAATTTCAACGATTTAATCGTCCGAGAATGACGGCGCGCGTTGGAACTCCTTACGTCCATGCGTGGTCAAGAAGAGGTGATAAGGCTAACTCGGGAAGCGCGGGTGTTTTTGAAGAGGATTCGGATTCCTGATTTTGGAGCTGGACGGGCGTGGGATCCCGGCTTGGGGCTCCCTGCCTCGGA
This sequence comes from Dolomedes plantarius, assembly GCA_907164885.2. Classification (NCBI taxonomy): domain Eukaryota; kingdom Metazoa; phylum Arthropoda; class Arachnida; order Araneae; family Dolomedidae; genus Dolomedes; species Dolomedes plantarius. The sequence goes on from OU015491.1 coordinate 40,088,917, forward strand.
ACCGAAGCAAGGTCCAGTTTTTGGACGCAGAACGAGAGTTTCGAGGAAGGCGGGAGATGAACGATGGGCTCGACAGTTTTTGACTTGGAGTCATGGGCCTAACAAAATGGTCACACAATTTCCCCAATTGTTTTTTTTTTGCCGAGGCATTTAATTTGGTAATATAATTTTAATTTCCTTTTTTTTGGTTTCATGAATTTTTCTTTTGATTATTTTCTTCTAATCACTTTTCATTTAAACGGGTTTTTTTCTCACTAGCCACCATTTTTTTGTAATTGATTTTATTGCGACTTCTCTGAAATTGTTATACATACATAAATATATATATACAGTCGAACCTCCATATATCGAAGTAACAAAATACCGGAAAAAAATTCGATATATAGAAATTTCGATATATAGAATTGATCTTAGTTTTATCATAATTCTCCTAAAACATTAAAATTAAAGCTAATTTTCGTATACAAAACTCCATTTCTAATTTATATGCGAATCACATTAAATGAAAGTTAATAACTAAAAAATGATTTAATATGAAAAATTTATTTAGTACTATATACCTTTAAAAAAACAATAATCCAGATAGTGGTTACAGTGATCACAGTTACATTCTTTAAAAAAAAAACTACGAATATCTTGCTGAACAGCCAGTTTCGCGGAAAGTTCATCAAAGAAATGTTCGCCTTTATTCAGTCCATTAAAAACTTCATCAGGGACATTTTCCACGAGTTGAAGTCCACGAAGTATTGTTTCAAATGCCAAAAATTGGGAGATTTTATTCTAAAGTGGAATAAAATCTCCCAGTATGTTGTGAAAAAAAAATTCGATATATAGAAACAGTTTTTCTATGCAATGAACATGGAGATTTGTCAAGAGTTCGATATATAGAAAATTTCGATATAGGGAAGTTCGATATATGGAGGTTCGACTGTATATATATATATATATATATATATATATATATATATATATATATATATATACAGGTTACTCTCCTCTAACACGGTATATAGGTTCCTAGAAAATGCCGTGTTGTGGGAAACCGTGTTATATGAGACCCAGAGACTGTACAAAAAGGGGGCGGGGAGGTTACGTTCTGAAAACTTATTAAAAACAAGCTTTTTTTAAAATTCCATATAAACAACTTAATAAATTTCCTCCTCGTCACTGCTCAGTACAATCAAACGAGAAAGTTTTTTCGGTTGAATGATATCACCTTCACTTTCAGATCCTTTTTATTCATTTACAATTTTTGCCCATTTTATCCTCTGAAAATCTGTAATTTTGGTTTGTTTGCTGGTTCTTACAAGGTCATTGTAGATTCACGGTATGGAGATAGACAATTTTGCAGCTCCCTTTTGAATTTTTTTTGGCTTCTTTCAGTGGAAGGGTCTACATTCAGGAAAAAGGATTCAAGATTTTCAACTAAGCTTAAGCCTTCTTGTAAGTTTATAGAGTTATAAATGAACAAATTATAATTTGTTTATACATTTTCATGTAAAGCCACTATAGTTTATTGTTCCTTCCCGTCATTATTTTAAGGTAATTTAGTTTTTAAATGCGTTAAACAGAAATCATGATATCTAGTGCTGTAGAAGTACAGTGTATATATATATATATATATATATATATATATATATATATATATATATATAAATCATAAGAAAAATAAAAAAATAATTAACTCATAGTAGTAACAATAATAAAAACTAAATAAATAAAGGAATAATAGTCTTAAAATATGGTAACCTAAGTAAGTCTGTAACTGAGTATCCACTACCTCAATGGTTGCAAGTTATATGACGTCAGTCATCTTGCGGTTACAAGTTCTTAACTTCCACTCTGACTAGCGCCAGGCTTGGTGTTCTTTGGTTAAGTACTTTTATTCAAACTTAATTCATTTATTATTAAATTCTTCTGTTAATAATGGATTGTACGGTGTCTGAGTGTGTTTATTTAATAGATCATACTCATCAGAAACAATCCATTGGTTTTTAGACAGTATTGACACCGCTGATGAAGAAATGCTGTCAAAAACCTTATTCATACTTTTCTTTCCATGTTGGATGTTCCTGGCTTCAAGTAGCTTTAGAGCTATTACTGGTTTTCTCTTTCATCTTATTCTTATATATATATATATATATATATATATATATATATATATATATATATATATATATATATATATATATATATGTATATATATATATGTATATGTATATATATATATGTATATATATATATGTATATATATATATATATGTATATATATAATATATATATATATGTATATATATATATATATATATATATATATATATATATATATATGTATATATATATATATATATATATATATATAGTGGTAGACAAGTAGGAGGTATTGTGGTCTCTAGAAAAAAAAGTTTTGATTCTTTCAAATATACACTAAGATATTTTCACGAAATTAATGAACAACAATTGAGTATACGTGAAAAGTATGGAACTATTAATTTTCAGCATTTGTGATTTAAGTGCCTTACTTCAAATCAGATTCTGCCTCATGGTGATGTTTTCTCAGTAGCCAAAAGAAAAAATAAGCGCGACAGGTTCTTTTACCTGAGTGTTCTTTTACCTGAGAAAAGTGAGAGAGGCGATTAAATTAATTAATGTTCAGAAAAGTTAATCCAGTGTGTAAAAAAAATGCATTAAATTCAAAATAACCATAATTTTTCCAGGAACTCTGACAGTGAAATGCATCATCTTACGTTAAGCTTTTAATCTAATTATGTCGGAAAATGTGCCGTCGTTCGTTCCCAGGTATCCGAATGCCTTCTCTATGAATTTTTTTCTGTAGGTAAGTTTTTGATAGATTTAAAAAGTCATATATTTGAACTAAAGATATGGGCCACAACTTTGTTAAAGAAATATTTGCAGATGCAAATATTTATGAAAAATATGATCATATTTTTGGTACCATCATACATGCTTGTCTTTAGACGTTCTTCTTGAAGAATGCTATGATGAAACCCAAAATCGTAGAAAGGATTTCACTTGAATGATTATGGCATATCATTGAGAATCGCTGTAATTGTTACTTTGGTTTAGTGGTGTGGAGTTCCAAGACAATTCTCTACGATAAGAAAATAAAATATCTGTTTTAAAGTTTCAACTTAGAAACTTCGAACCATTCATCTCTCAATCAGAACTAGTCCTTTATGACTTTTTTACTTTTCATTACGCTGTGGACGTTTTTGAATGTAGTCGAAATGACGTAACAAATCTAAAGGTCTCGCATTATTGACCTTGTAGATTTTAAATCCCTTTATTTCAAATTAACAAATGCAGATTTGTTCCTAAAATTGGAAATTTATCTTTTATTTTCTTCAAAATTTACACTATTGAGATGTGATTTTAGAAAAAAAATTTAATGTGGAGTGTTAGACATCAATAATGTATTGCCTTGTAAAACATCAACTACTAAAATATCTAAAATTTCAAAAACTACGAGCTCTTTATTTAAACGATTTCATTCATATGCAAAACCAGCATTAAAAAATAGGCATTTGGTAATATGTGGCAGAACATTACCATGAGGAAAATTTTCCGAGGTCAAACATTGGGATCTTCGATGTCAACCTATGCACAGTCTAAAAAAGTTGTTCACCGACCCGGTGAACAAACACAAAAACATCCGACGTGTTGAGGTAAGAATGTGTTTGAATTATGGGGCAATAAACTTAAGGTTTTCTTGTGATAACTGATTTCTATACGATGTCTGCACGGTCAATCTATAAAGGATTGCAGAAGGTTCAGAATGTTAAGGTCTTCGTTTGCAACACGAGGACTAAACTGTCCGGGATCTGTGTCAATACACATTTGGAACGCTTACAAGCAACTATGTATACCAAGGGATTCAAACCCTCAGACCTCAGACTTTAGTACCGGAGACTAGCTAATTAAGCATGACTGAAGATGAACTATGTCAGTTATGTTACTACGTAGTACGTTCTATACGATGTCTGCACGGTTAATCTATAAAGGATTGCAGAGGGTTCAGAATGTTAAGGTCTTCGTTTGCAACGTGAGGACTAAACTGTCCGGGATCTGTGTCTGAATACACAGTCTGAATATACTGTGTCTGAATATTAAACATGACTGAAGATGAACTATGTCAGTTATGTTACTACGTAGTACGTTCTATACGATATCTGCACGGTTAATCTATAAAGGATTGCAGAGGGTTCATGACTGAAGATTAAACTGGGGGTTCATGACTGAAGATTAAACTGGGGGTTCATGACTGAAGATTAAACATGACTGAAGATGAACTATGTCAGTTATGTTACTACGTAGTACGTTCTATACGATGTCTGCACGGTTAATCTATAAAGGATTGCAGAGGGTTCAGAATGTTAAGGTCTTCGTTTGCAACACGAGGACTAAACTGTCTGGGATCTGTGTCTGAATACACATTTGGAACTCTTACAAGCAACTATGTATACCAAGGGATTCAAACCCTCAGACCTCAGACTTTAGTACCGGAGACTAGCTAATTAAACATGACTGAAGATGAACTATGTCAGTTATGTTACTACGTAGAAAAGGTGTTATGGGGAGAATACGTTTCAGTAGCAGTTGAAGACTGTCGTAAATGGTCCACACATGCAAAATTAAAAGTAAAGAAAAAATAGTTAATGACATTTTTCCGTGTGCCGTGACAATAATCTTTGAAAAGTATATTTCACAACAGTTTTATGATCTAGTGAAAGATAGAATTGTTTTGAATTTAACAATCTCTTAGTCATGGAAAGGAGGTATTCTACGGCTATTCAAAGGAAGAATGACTCTAAAAGCTTCGATTTGCTCGTAATATTCACTCCAAAACGGACAGACATTTGAAAAAAACTGGTGTTGAATTTTTGATATAATACATTAAGGGTACAGTTTTATATAAGGGATAAGAATTCCTTTTTAATTAAAGTGTTGCAAAGGTTCTTACTTTATTAATGTTAGAATATAAACAACACCTAAACAAAGGTTTTCTTATTACAAAATTTGTTAAAATTTATATTTAAATTATTTCCCGCAATAAAAATTAAACATGGTTAATTAATTCCGTTGAAGATAAAACTATAGTTTTATCTTCAACGGAAATAACAGGAATAACAGGAACAACGGAAATAACGGAAATAGTAAAAACATTCTATATTAGATTCTAAAATATTGTTTCAGTCATTATTATCTTAAACAACTTTGTTTGCCAATAATATTTTTTGGCAAAATTTAAGCTGTATGCAGTATATTTATATAATATTATATTTCTGTAATATAAAGCTATATTGTACATTACAAAGCATAATATTTCCTATTACAGCAAGTGTAGCTCAGCATTTATTATTATACGTCTAATTAAAGTTCTTTATAGATAGTTTCTATGAATACCCTGATTTATTTCCAGGAGAGAGATGCATATTTACTGAAACTATTTAAAGGAAATATTATTTCCGTAAAGATGAGACTTTCTTCGAATAAATTCACTCTCATATTTCCAATTTGAAGACAAAATGATACTTTCGATAAAACTTTTCATCTGTGTAATAAACTAATTAAACGGGGATTATGGATCACCGCTGAATAAATCCGAGCCAAAATTAAAATTGTCACATGTTTTAGAACACGGTTTATGAAAATAATCTTTTCTTTATTTTTAATCTATATATTTAATTGTGTTAGCATGATGCTGCTAAAAATAGCAATTTTTGCTTATTTTTATTGCAGAAATCTCACCAATTATCTCACATTCGAAACTTAATTAAAATATAAATCTTTTTCAAAAGCTTATAACAAACGAAGATATTAAATTTCTGCTATCTATAGGTAGATAAGGGCATGAAAATGTTTTTTAACCTCGAAATTCTTAAATAAGGAAAATCTTTGCTTCTTTTTCCCTCCTAATATAGATGCTTTATTGGTTTTAAATTTTATTAAGCCACTGTCTGATGAGGAATTTGTCTTGAATCCCCACTCGAAACTCAGCCTTTAAAAGCTGGATGGACTACATTTGTTAGTTCTTTCCCTCAGACTGGATATTCTTACGGGATTACCATAAGGAGCAGGTCGCAATCCTGTCGACTTCTATAAAAGCCGAAAGTTTTTCTTATGTCCCTTTTCATCAAAAAGTCAGCTAGGGTAATATATAATCAATTCATTAGAATTGACAAAAATAATTCTCATTTTTTTCACAATGAATTCAGCAAAATTCCTCACCGCAAGTTGATTTTAATGAACTTATGCGATTTCCATAATGAGCAGGTCGCAATCCTGTCGACTTCTGTAATGTCCTTGTGAACAGAGTTTTTCCTACGCATCTTTTCCTCAAAAGGTCAGTTAGGGCAGTATAAAATCAATTCATTAAAACTGACAAAAATATTCTCACCTTTTTTTTCACGGTGAACACGTCAAAGATCTTATAATTGCCGGTTACAAGCACTATGTATAATATGAAAAATATACACCTATACTAGAGAAAATGATCCGGGAATAGAAATAACTTTACAATTTCATTGTTAATAACATTAGTTTCTTGTGTAAGAGTTGTCTTAAAATTTTCCAGATAATAAAAGCAGTTTTTTCTTTTAAAATTAGAGTAGTCATTTTTTTTTACTGTCATTAACACAGAAATTACAAGTCCTACCTTCCAACGAGGCTGTAGAAACAGAGGAAAAATCCGATATAAATCGTCCTCATATGGAAGAAATTTTATAGATATGGGATTCATTTGCACTCTTCGCAGGAAGAATTATTAAATTACGTTTCTGAAAGAGCTTTTTGTGATTTTTCTATTTTAAGGATAGTTGTTAATATTAATAGTTATAATTTACTATAGAATATCGTATGGAGAATGATTTATTTTAAGGGAAATACTACTTCGTAATGGAAATATAATATGCTATTAAAATTGCACAATCCTTTGAAACTTCGTATTCCGTATAATTTATTTACATTCTCGAATTCGAGAAACTTCCTCTTTCAATTGCGACGTCTTGTTGCAAGTAATTTAAATGAATAATTTGTAAATGCTCCGAAATTAATGGACACAGCCCGAGTTTCCGGCTTTGTTTCTATTTACTCACTGGTACGTGCGTGAATTACGCTGTCACTGAGCAAATAACGCATTTCGTCTGAGGAGGAGGTACGTCTGTGTATCTTAACCTAAATTAAGCTTACTCAGCGTTACGGGGAAACCTGATTACGCTCTAAGTAATAAATCAGCAAATGAAAACTATTACACGCGTACAAATCGGGCTTCTCTTTTAAGTTAATGCATTCTGTTCCAGGAATGAAAACCCTGTTGAATAGTTACCATTAAGGATTTAAATCCGTAGGACTGAAATCGGATGCTGCAAATGCGTTCGTGTATTATTTTCTATACCTCAATATTTAACTAAGATTAGTGAATAATTTAATGGCATCCGCTGTTTTATTTTCTCGGATTTAACCATATTACAGAGCTTTTGGAGTGAAAATGGCCGAATGACTGTCACTGAAATTCGATAACATAGTCTGTGGGTTCGAGTACCACTGATTACGTGTGGGTTTGTAGCCGTTCAGAATCGGCTTTGTATAGTTGTTTCTTATCTAATTAGCCCTCATGCAAGAAAATATTTCCGTAGTGCTCCCACCCAAACATTTCATGGAACCAAATAACGCAAAGAATATTAAGATAATTATATTGTCAATTATAAAGCTGTACTGATTAAGCAAATACATACTGTACGTCTGCATTTTAGGCCTAGAGATCTCAGAGAAGAATTTTTCATGATTTGCCCTTTTTTATTTAAAAGGTCAAATGAAGAGTTCCTTGGGAATTTTTGCTAGGAAATTTGGCAGAGTGTTCTTTGGTTCTATTTTCATTAAGCTGTCTTCAAATTTTCGGTTTAATTTTGTAAGGTATACACAAGATTCGATTCACAAGAATCGAACTTTTGAGTGAATGAATTAAAGAAACTGCTTGAGATATGCTAATTTCAGCATACGCGCTTAGTATAAATACCATGCAGCGTGATTAAAAAAAAGTTTGTTAAGGTTGAAGAAAGGTTTGTTAAGGTTGATAGATAAGCGATAGGGAGCTACGGGGTAAGTAGCTCCAGGTGTTATCCTGCGCTAGTGCTTAGGGGGCCCAAAGTTTACGTGGCAGTACTGCTGGTTTGACTCTCTGCTGGTTTGTGAGCATTTGCAAAGTGTATTTCTATTGAATGTTAATATATATATTCCGTACAAGTAGTACGCATGCTTATTGCTGTAAAAGCAAATTCTATATGTGCAACGAATTCAATAAACATTGTTTCATGTATAAACTGTGTTTGCATCAAATTCATTTAGAGTGCCACTTCAAATTATATACACCAAAGTCTGGGTAGAAGTGAGCTATTTACTCTATAATTTTGATGCTGTTGTTGTTAATCTTCCTGTCTAGCCGCAGCTAGACCAAATCCACGAGTCCATTCACCCGCACAAAATCATAAACCAAAAGAGGATCCGAAGAAAGTTTCGTCGAGTATCGACCCCAGGTACTCTCGAATGTGTGCTTAGGAGTCCTGGTCTGATTTGCATTTAGGCAGACGGGATGAGTCTTGCGACCACAGTGGAGTATTTAACAAGAACAGGCGACATAACTCGTGAATAGGGGAGAAATGCAACCTCTGTTTATCACAAGAAGTGGAGCACCCGAGGGTAGAGGACTCGATTTAATGTACACTCTAGGATTATATTAAATATAACTAAGAGGGAATAACTAGTGGTTTCAGGTCTAAATCGTTAGACTTTTCACTAATGGAAGAGATAACAGTCCTGTTCAAAAATATATTTCATCTGGTGTGGTAAAGTTCTGTTAAATTCAAGCAGTAACTAGGCCAACGGCATCACATGCTATACAAAGACTGAGAGGAGACAAACTTACTATCAATGAATGTATGAGATTTTCAATTACACTGCTGGCCACCCAAATTGCAACACCAAGAAAGACAAGAGATATCACAACACAATTTATTTTGTAGATAACATGTTGACAAAGTATCAAATGATTAAATTTATAGACTTCTGTGAAGTGTGGTTCCTGCCAAAATCAGTAGCCAGAGTAGCCGCCATTGTTGGAGATCACCGCTGCCACACGCCTCGGCATTGATTCAAAGAGACTTTGGATGAGTTCTTGGGGTACAGCAGACCAAGCAGCTTCCACACGTTACCAAAGTTGATCTGCTGTGGCAGCTGGGGATGGAATCTGGGTCAATCGTAGAGCAACCATGGACCACATGTTTTCTATCGGTGAAAGATCCGGAGAGCGAGGCGGCCAGGGAAGCAATTCAATCTGGCGATTGACGAAGAATCGTTGGACAATTCGTGCCACGTGTGGTCGCGCATTATCCTGTTGAAATATGGCTGTGGGCAAGCCCTGAAGGTAAGGAAGGACAACTGGCTCCAACACCTCGGAGATGTAGCGCTGGCTGTTTAAAGTACCGGCAATGCGTACTAGAGGTGTGCGAGAGTGATATCCAATACCGCCCCATACCATAATACCCGGTTCAGGACCAGTGTGGCGGTGCATAACGCAGCTGTTCAGCATCCTCTCTTCACAGTGTCTCCAGACTCGAATGCGACCATCGTGGTGTTGCAGACAGAAGCGTGACTCGTCAATAAAGACAATTTCATTCCATTCTCCCGTCCACATCCTTCTGTCATCGCACCATTGGCGGCGGAGACGTCTGTGGTTCTGCGTCAAGGGTAGACAAAGCAATGGACGTCTTGCGGACAGACCGCTCTGCTGTAAACGGCGTCGAATGGTACGCGCAGACACTGGATGATGCGTTACAGACTGCATGTGCTGTGCTATGGTTCGTGATGTGACTGGGCGATCCGTCACTGCCATATGCACAATTTGCCTGTCATCACGTGAAGTGGTGCGCTGAGGTGGATGCGATCGAACACGCCGGTCCGTCGTACCCTCCTGCATCCAACGATCACATATCCGCATTACAGCTGTTTGGTTTCGTCCAACACGACTACCGATTTCCCTGAAAGATAATCCACAATCTCGGTAGGCCACTATCCTTCCTCTGTCGAACTCGGACACTTGATCAAAAGATGATCGCTGTTTTTGACGAGGCATAATTGATTGTTTTTTTTTGAAAAACCACAAGAAAAACACAATTGCCGAACTTGAAATCGTCGAAATCTCTAAGCCTTAAATAGCGCTTTGAAGTGGCGCCTCAGGCACGCGTTATGTACGTCTGCGCTGAAATTCTAATCATTTGCATATCTCACCTCCGCTAATGCATGTTGTAAATTTCATGTTATTTGCATGTTTCCTTCAGGGTGTTGCATTTACAGTGGCCAGCAGTGTATTTATAGATTCTCTGGTGAATTTCTTCATGAAGTAATCTGTAAAAATGAGCGGAAGGGATTCTTATAAATATTTTGTCTATAACTAAGGAGGGATTTTTAACGCTTTGACAAATTTACGTTGCTGATTTTTTTCACGTTCACCAATTTAATCAATAACCCCTTGGCACGTATTTTAAATTTTGAACCAAGTTTTTATCAAACCAAAAACTAATGCAAACCAATGAAAAAATTTGCACAATAGAAAATTATTGTAAAAATACCTATATTTCGCTAATCACTGATGGAATTTTTAACAATCCATATTTTATTCTTTCTTTGCTTATTTCAGGGCCACCCAAATCTTACTAATTTGGAGCCATTGGGAACTTTCTTCCGGTATTTAACAGGAGAAAAATTCAATTTTAATATTATATAAACTTTCTTAAAAGGGATTTTTATGGCCTCGTTTAGCCTTAACATAGACTGTAAGTTTAGGAAAAAATAAATCATACAAGGGAATATGCTTCTGGTTTAAAAAAAAAGAGCAACTTGCATGCCTGTCACGCAAACAATGAAATAGTTCTTTATTCAGTTTTTACTCTAACCCAAAACACTCGAAAGCGATATACGTGACCAAGTAATTGTATGATAATCCTGTAGTACCCGCCGATCTGAAACAGGTAGGAAAAATAAAGCGGAAACATTTGATCTTGTTATATATTGGCACGTGACTACGAAATCTGATAGACCAGTCAGCGATCGGATTTCCTCCTCCACTGAAAGATTTCCCAAATATTTTTATGGATGGCTTCGGCTTGCCGCCATGTACCGGTAAATTTATTTCGAATTCCTTTACTTTTCTGTTTGAATTTCATTCAGCGATGCGGAAATTCTTGCTCGTGGAACGAAGGATTGTATTGGATTCATTATATTGCTCTGCGCAAACTTTATTGAAATTCTAGAGAATATAAAATCCACGATGCGCTTTTCGTTGCTGAATGTCTAACTAACAAGTTTAAAGTTGCAATTTTCTAGAAAGGTTATAGCTCAAGAAAGAGCATATTCTTTGCTAAGGCGGCACATTAGTTGAACTCGCAGATCACCAATCCCTGTGATATGCCACGGGATAGTTTTCCCGTGTATCATGTTAATCTCAAATATTAGTAAATCCATATGTTTCAAATTCTGTTTTCTGCATTTGAAAATAGATCTTAAGGGAACAAGGGACCTTTAATCTCGTTCTTCTTTAATTTTCAATATTTTACTCTATATACCTCATGAGTATGATTAATATTCTTTTCTACTACATTGACGATTCTTAGAATTCACAAATAAGTATTTTGTTGAGGAATAAGACCTGTTTATCAAAAAATTCTTCAAAAATGCTAGAATTTTTCAAAAGGCTCCATGCGTATACATTTACTTCTGATATCTCCCAAATTTCTCAGAATTGTTAATTGAAGTGTTCGTCACAAAACTGTGCATAATTCTTTGAAATCACAAGTATGTTTCAAATTTATAGACCATAAAATAAAGAAAAAAAATAAAAAAATAACAGGTAGAATAAAAAAAATTATTTAAGACTTTAGATTTATACAAAAAATATATTAAATGCACATTTATATTTATATACATATGGTAAACTTATAAAACAAAATTTAAGAATTTTAATTAATATAGAATGCGCATAGATCAGTTTGAAAAAGTTAGCATTTTTGAATTTTTTTTTCAAAAACAGACATTATTCTGCCAAAAATTCGTTACTTTGAATTCTAAATGTTTTCGGTGTAGTAAAATAGAAAATTAATTATTCTCATTTTGTATGTAGAGTTAAAAATTGAAAATTTAAAAAATTCGAATTTGAAGGTCCCTCGTCCCCTTAAATTGAAATTGGCCGGTCTAAAAATCTTTTCCTACTTTTTTCTAAAAAAGTCTGAACTTTTTAATGATGGACATCAAAAATTTATAATACACTGCAAAAAATTAAATGATTTAAAAAAAAAAAATAGTATGCCCTTTTTTATCTAAATGTCTTCCTTTTTATGAAAATAAAACAAGATTCAATAACCGTAAAATCTTGACTATAATATGCATGCTTAATTTCACGCGAAATTTTCGGAAAAAATTAAAATTCGACTATAACACGCACCTATAACTTTTCAATATTTTATTTAAAATTTGCACAGATATTTATTAACAGAAATAAAATTTGTAATAAAAAGAAACGAAAACGTTACATTCAGTAGACCAAACTAAAAACTTAAATTTTTATTCAAAACAAACAATACTGTCAAATTATCAGTCTTAATCACTTTCACTAGAATACAGCTCATCTATTGTTCTTGAGTACATGTCATAATTGTTGGTGCCGTCGTAATATATATCGCCATCATCATTCTCATTTGATGACACCTGCCCATCCTCCCTTAATATAAACAGGAAATCCAACCTAAATAAAGCACAAATAGCAGTAAGAAGAAGCTCCTTTGCAGCTTCGAAAAGGCCGTATGCAAAATTGTACCTTACTGCTATTTGTGCTTTATTTACGTTGGATATCCTGTTTGTTCATCGAGCACAAAGGTTTTGTCTTTTCTTTTCAAAACTCCCTTAATATGTCGTTCCTACTGCCGTCTCACGTTAGTGTAGTTGCGCGTGCCCGTGTTGCGACAATGTCTTACTGCTGCTGTACGTTCGTTTATTCAATGTTTTAAACTACTTTTTTTTGTACACTAGGATAATACACACCCTCATTTTTGCGGACTAAAATGTGAAAAAAAAGTGCATATTATACTCAAGATTTTACGGTACATGTATTTACTAATCTATGTTTAGAAAAATTCCTTGTGGAAATTTCTCCATAATATAAAAGGAAAATTGAAATCAACTGATGTACTGTCTTAAACTTATAGGAAAAATAAAAAAAACTGAAATAACTGTATTTGCTCAATTTTTATCAAAGAGAACTTTTCTTAGAATTTTTTTTTTTACAAAAAAAATAAATAAATGAAAGTATGAAAACTACTCACCTATGAAATTCACTTTACCTTCAATATTTTTCGTGTTTTTGAATGTTCATATGCACCATCGAAGAATAAACAATGGCACGACAAAATTATTTAGGTGGTTGGATTTTGGACACGTGATGCCAAGATGGGCAGGTTCAGTTCCTACATTGGCCTCAATTTCCGATTGATGAGATTAAAATTATGTGTGAAGTGGGATTAAAATGATCATTACACACATTATTTTCAAACTTATGGTCGGTGTATAAAATTATATTTTGAATTCCAACACTCCCATACACAGATACAACATGTCTCTTAATTGAATAGAAAAAACCAAGACAAGAATCTTGCAAAGTTAAATCCTACCAACTAGTGACATGTTCAACCTCTATTCAAGAGTAGTGAGTCTCAACTAGATACTCTTGTAACAAAACTACACAAGTTGCATTGCTTCAGATATCATCATTTATTCCTTGCGAAGACTTGTATAGCACAATAAGTAATAAAAGCCGAAAACAGATACTTATTATTTTACAGTACCGTACCTTTGATCCTAAGACCTTTTATCCTACGAGCTACAATTTTCTTGTTCAATGAAAACCGGGAAACGGACAACAAATCTCGCAACACCTTCCCTTAAACAACGAAAAAAAGGTACGAAGAATAAAGAAGATGACTCATCAATAAACTATCCGCCCGAAAACGAAAACTTCCTGTTTTATATATATTAGGCGCAACTTGTTATTTGCACAGCCAATAGAAAATTTTCTGAAAAGAATGCGATTCAGAACCGTTTATCTAGTGCGGCAGGACAATTTCGAATATACTTTTTGGATGATATGTTTATACGTTTGGATGACCATACTTTTTAAAGTAAGCATTTTTCAACAGTAGCCGGGTATTGGAGTTTATGACATCGCGCGCGCTCTCACATGTATATAAATTGGGCTTAATCTCAGACATTTGCGAGTGCATTTTTCGAAGTTCTTAACTGTAATATCTCTATATATCACCTTTGAAAGTTTCATAATTTAACTTAAACGAATACCTTATTATAAACTATAATATACTGTCATGATGGCGTTCTGCTTTTAATGTGCAGCCCATCATGTGGGCTGGATGACTGCACTTTCTTAGTCATCTTTAAAAATTTAGAGAAATTTCGCATTTGGAATTATTTTTCCTAGCTTGTAGTTAACGGCTACGCACTTCTGAAAGCCCCTATCAAGGAGCAAGTGTAGTTACAAGGCAACGCTGGAGGCTTGCCTTGTAACTACATTTGCAAGGGTACGCTAGAGATAGATGTATGTACAAGGTGCGCCAATAAAGTAACCGGACAAATTAAAAGATCAAACAATAAAATAAAAAAGGTGAAAGAATAATCACCTAGCTAGAAAGAGTGACATTTCACCTCTTGTTAAAGCCAGTTTAAACTGGTTATTTAGTCGTTTACATATCAAAACGCCGTAGTAATTTTCATTTACTGAGAAGGCATTGTACAACGTTGTAACATTAAATTTTGTTACAAATTAGGTAAACCTGCTACCGAAACTTTAGAGAGGCTTCGAACAGTATATAGTGATGCATCTTTATCAAGAACACAAGTGAATGAGTGGTACAGCCGCTTTAAACGTGGGCGGGAAAGCATTGAAGATGAACCAAAGACAGGACGCCCTTAAACTTCAAAGGACGAGGAAAATGTGGAGAAAATTCGTTCTTAAAATCAAAGACTAATGCGATGCTGATTGCATTTTTTGGTTACAAAGGACTTATTCACCATGAATTTGTTCCTAAAAATCAAGCAATTAATCTGTATTTTTACGAGGAGGTGCTTTTTCGATTAAGAAACTGGATAAGGCGAGTTAGGAAGGAACTGTTTGATTCTCGGCAATATTTTCTTTTACACGATAATGATAGGCCGCGTACAGCAATTTCTGTACAACAATATCTTGTACATTCAATTAAAGTGATAAATCACCCACCATATTCTCCCGACTTATCGCCAGCTGATTTTTTTCCTTTTTCCGAAGCTGAAGATGACCATGAAAGGACAGATAGAGAGATTTAAAAACGTCTCGGAAATGTTACGCGTATTTTGCGAACGGTTAGTTCCAACGCCTATAAACAGTATTTCGATGACTTGGCGAAAAATTGTATAGACTCCTTTGGTAATTATTTTGAAGGAGTTAAATGTATTTGAAGGTGAGTAATATTTTTCTTATTTATAAAACATTGTCCGGTTACTTTATGGGTGCACCTTGTATAACTTTTGTCGTAAAAGTTCCAGGGCTTATTTTTCAATTCTTTGAATGCGATATTCAAACACAAAAAAGGGGTGTTATTCAGTCTCCTGATATGTGTTCTCAATAGACATGACCTTGGAAGTATTTCCATGTAAACTCAGTAGAAGGCAGGCCTGTGCTTAGCAGCCTACTGTTTGGCTTGTTAGCACATCTAGTTGGAAGTTACAAAAGTGACGTTGTAGTCACGGATTCCTCATAGAGATCTAACCTCCATATTCACCTGCCCTGTCACTGTGTGAGAGTGAAGCGTCATGAAGATATTGCAGCGGCACAAACTGGTGTGACAGATGTGCTGAGAAGCACTCGGACGAATCTTTCTCTGTTTGCTTGCACCATCTACAGAAATGGTGACAGCTGTGCATAGTTGGCCGAAGGGGCTACTTTGACAAGACCTAGAACCATTAGTTGCTAATCCGAATAAATTATTTTTTGTGAGCTCATTGTTGCAACTTTTCTGACAAAGGTTATATCTGCGATTGCGGCTCCTCCTCCAAGGTGTGTTTACCGTACTTTTTGTCATTCCGTTTGTGTTCATAAACGATCAAAAATGTATAGCTAATTGATGGACGCAGAGAATAATATTTACTTTATTTATTGTCTCTTCCTTGGTAAGATGATTTCTCGGACAGAAGAAGGGTAAATTTGTCTTTTGTTTCAAACGGGCAGTAATTTATTTGGATACTTAAATATTACCTAATTTTCTTTTGTTTGGCTTTATTTTTCTCTAATTTCTTTTTCAAATTATTTATTCAATTTATTCATTCTCATTTGTACTTTTTGGAATTTGTCCATGGTCTTTTCTCGGTCCATCCCTTGTACAGACGTTTAATCAAGATGGCTGTTACTTTTTGATTTATTTTTAAATTTTTGATTTGTATTTTAGACTATCACGTGTATGTCATTATCCACAGAGATTTGAGGATGGAATTAATATTAAGCAAATTTTGAAATATATGTAAACACACACACACACATATAAATATATATATATATATATATATATATGTATACACTCACTTCCAAAAGTTAAGCACGGAGCGGTAAAATGCGAAAAAATGGACAAGTAATGCTTTGATTGACATGAAATGCTGCAAGTAAGTAGCTCTATGTTTATTCATGAACCAAAACAAGGAATTACATACAGAGATAAAAAAAAATATTGAATTTTCATAAATTATAAGATGACGTCATATTTGCGTCATTAACAAAATGATGTTTAAATGCAAAACAAACAACAAAAACCGACATCAATAGGGTATGTTAGCACCCCTCACCTTCATACAAAGTGTACAGAGTGTGATCATGCTTGTTATAAGGTGATCTACCCCCGCAGAGTCCAGTAATTTCCATTCCTCCTGTAGGGCAGTTTCTAATTCTCTGAGAGTGGCTGGAGTTGGGAAACGTCTACATACAGCACGGCCTAGGGCATCCCAAAGATTTTCAATTGGAATAGGGTCTGGCGAGTAAGCCGTCCACTTCATACGCGTCAATCCCTTCCCTCTCCAGAAAGTCGGCAACGATGGCAGCTCTGTGGGGACGTACATTACCGTCCATTAAAACGAAAGAAGGACAAACTGCTGCAGCGTACATTTTCACAGGGGGGTCTAGGACTTCATCTCGATAACGTCCAGCCGTCACAGAACCTCGCCTGTAGATATGCAGGTCGGTGCGATAACCCAATGAAATCCCTGCCCAGACCATCATGCTTCCACCGCGGAATGCGTGTTGTTCGGTGATGTTCTCGGGCCGATTGCGTGTGCCTTGTTCCCTCCAGACCCTTACACGCTTATCATCGGGTTGTAAGGCAAATCTGAACTCATCTGTGAACATAACGTTGCTCCAATCAGACAAAGTCCAATTCACATGCTGGCGGCACCACTTTAATCATGCCCCTCTGGATTGGACGGATAAAGAAACACAAACTTGTGGTACCCGGGCGTACAGACCATTCGTGTGTAGCCTTCGACGAACAGTAGTGGCAGATTTCGGCCATTGGTAAGAGCCAATGGCCGCTACAACCATAGATGTCACACGTGTGGAGGTCGATCTTCGATACCTCTTGGCTACAACAGCAATATATTCATCTTCCGAGGGGGGTCGTAACCCTTGGGCGACCGGCTACAGGTCTTCGGACAACTGTTTGGCTGATTTGGAATTGTTCCCATAATCGTGAAATGGCGGAATGATGAACGCCGATGTAAAGAGCAACATCTGTGATAGACTGCCCTGCTTCAATGCATCCGACAGCCCGACAGCGTTCAGAATCTTCCATTCGTCTTCTGGAAGCCATAGAAACACGTCTAGCTTGAAAACAAATTGTACGAATGTTCTAAACACCTTTCATCAGCACTTACATGCAACTTCTGTAACCCTTCACAATGCCGGCTTCTTATACGACTGCCTGTTTTTCATATTTCTCGACGCGAAACCTAGATTGGCTGTTACGTAACATATTTGCATACTCCCTTTTACCTTTGCAGCAAATTTCAGCTTCTTTAATTCAGATTGGCTTACGGAAATTAACATTTTCCTCTCCGTGCTTAACTTTTGGAAGTGAGTGTATATATATATATATATATATATATATATATATATATATATATATATGTGTGTGTGTGTGTGTGTGTGTGTGTGTGTAATAAATTAAATATTAGGCCCTCCATTCTATCATTTAAATTCCCTTTCTTAAATCCAATCCCCAGTAACATTACTTTATATATATATATATATATATATATATATATATATATATATATATATATATATATATATATATATATATATATATATATATATATATGTAATATTTGCAGATGAGATGTTGGATGACAGGAAGAGTCCTCGAATCATTATTCAGTCGTGGAGAGTGGCTGGGAAAGGCGTAGGTAGATAGTCCACTCGAAAACACAAACATCCACATAGTTAGTTTCATAGGTCGTTTATTTTTCTTAACACTCCAATGATTTAGGTACACTTCATTATATTCCTACTGTATAATTACTATAGGACTATCATACGTAAAAATATCGTCCTGGGGCTGCCGGAACAGTACAAAATGAAACAAAGAACATAGAGCTAAAAGGTATGCATGTTTTCCCTTCAGTGACAGACACAGAAAAGTTACAGAAAACGCTGATTTCTCGCCCGAGTACGGTTGCGTTACACTTCTAATTGGTCAGATGAAGACACCTGACCTCTCACGTCATGAGGTGACATTGCGTCAGGCGTATGGAACTTTTGATTTTATATAAGTTTCCTCTTTACACGTGGCTTAGGGGAAAATATAATCGATTACTTAGTTTATTTCTAGGTCAAATTTTGGATTAAGGGGTGATACTTTATTGAGATAAAATGAAAGGATTTCAAATAGGCGTTTTACTTAATGAAAGTGATAGGTGATTGTTTCATATATATATATACATATATATATATATATATATATATTATTATATATATATATATATATATATATATATATATATATATATATATATACACTCATGGACAAAAAAATTAGCGCACCAAGAAATAATTGTGGGATCGTAACGAAACTTGCAATGAAGGTACATGTCGGGGATATATGCAAATGATTAGAAATGCAACGTGATTGCGCATTACGTATAGCCGGTAGAGGGCGTTGAACATCGTACTCTGTGGAGTATTGGACCCCCTCTAGCGCGAATGCACGATGCGATAAGATCGGGCATTGAGTCATACAAGTTCTGTATGATGTCTTGAGACATTTCGTTCCATATTTGCTGTAACCTTGCCTCTAGTTCGTTCAAACTAGTAGGATGCCCAACTCGTCGTCCCAAATGATCCCAGATATGCTCGATTGGACACAAATCTGGGGATCGGGCAGGCCAAGGAATGGTAGTAGCAGTGCGGAGACAGTCTTGTGACACCCTTGGCGTATGAGGCCGAGCATTGTCTTGTTGAAAAATGGCTCCTGGTAGCCGTTGCATGAGTGGCAACACATGTGGTTGCAGGATTTCATGAACATACCGGTGGGCTGTCATGGTGCCACGGAACAATACTAGGGGTGACCGTGTATTGTAGGCAATGGCACCCTATACCATCACACCAGCTGTGGGAGCGATGTGTCGCTGTACAGCAAAGGCAGAATTGAAGTGTTCACAACGGGCTCTCCACACACGAGCACGATTGTCATCAATGCCGAGATTGAATCTGGATTCGTCGCTAAAGACGACCTGGTTCCATTCCGCTGCAGTCCAGTTTCCTCGTGCACGGCAAAACTCCAAACGGAGGCGTCTATGGGTGGGCGTCAAGGGCAGCACACGTAATGGGCGCAGCGATACCAACTGTCCTTCAGCCAGGCGCCTTCGTATGGTTCGAGAAGACACAGAGGCCCCTAGTGAAGGTGCTACCTGTGCCTGGATGGCGGCCGATGGAGCAGTTGGCTGTACGCGTGCATTTCTTACGATGTGGCTGTCTTCTCGACGACTGGTCTGTCGAGGGCGTCCTGAGCCTGGTCTTCATGTACATGACATCTCTCGGGTCCACTGGTCCCAACACCTCCTCACAACACAATCAGAGCCTCCTAATTGACGAGCTATTCGCCTAGCTGACCACCCAGCTTCCATCATCCCGACGATTCTCCCCCTCTCAAACTGCGACAACTGCTTATATTGTCTTCGAACACGGCGTAATATCATGTCTATCTCAGCTCTTCCTTTGTAAATGATTCAGCACACTCAAACAAGCTTTGGTTACCTGTTTTCTACTCCACAGAGTACGATGTTCAACGCCCTCTACCGGCTATACGTAATGCGCAATCACGCTGCATTTCTAATCATTTGCATATCTCCCCGACATGTACCTTCATTGCAAGTTTCGTTACGATCCCGCAATTATTTCTTGGTGCGCTATTTTTTTTGTCCATGAGTGTATATATATATATATATATATATATATATATATATATATATATATATATATATATATATATAGAGAGAGAGAGAGAGAGAGAGAGAGGGAGAGAGAGAGGTAGAAATACAAAACATTTCATCAAATTCCAATATACTTAAAGAATTTCCGCATTAATCTAAGTAGCCGAACGTTAAAATATACCAAAGAAAATTTTTAAAATCCTTTACGACTAATTACGCCCGAAACCTTGAGGAAAAATTGGAATATTCCTCCATTAAATAGGGAATTAATTAAGTTTATATCAGTTCTTAATAGCTTTAGGTTAAAAATATCCATTATACTAAGTGTATTTATCCTAATAGTAACCAATTAAAATTTTTCTTGATTGTCCCAAAGCAAAGATTTTTCTTATTAAGAGTGGCACTCAAAATACTTTAAAATCCAGAAAATGTTATAAAGTGTCTAAATGTGTATCATATGTATAAAATCTCTCATTTTATGAGATGAGGCGATGATTAAGGAAATGCCTGGATCACTTTCGTAGAGTAGTCACTGCTTCTATCTGTATTTCATAAGGTACTCAACTAAAGCTATAAGGGATTGAATGTGTCTTATATCCAATTAAAGCGTAAAGTTATCAGAGGTAAGTTCCAGACACATTAATGTAATGTTAAAATATCATCGTGAAATCGCTGATCTCTCAAATTTAGTTCAGAAATAAATAAATAAATAAATAAATAAATAAATAAATAAATATATATATATATATATATATATATATATATATATAAGGGTTAAAATATAAGATATTGTCATTTTTAAAGTCCCCAGTCCTTAGGTTAGGCTTAGAAAAGGAGAATGAAACTGCACTTTGAATTTATTAATACAAATACTTAATGAAAGCATTACTTATGAAAACGGGTTTCGGTTGTGTAAATGACAAAGATTTATGCCCTGTGTTATATACCCGCGGGAGAAGAATAACAGGAACACACAGATATATATATATATATATATATATATATACCGGGTGAGCCAAAAGTTCATAAATCTTTAAAAATTTACAAAAAAGGAAGAAATTATGATAAAGAAGTGCAGTTTGCAAGAAAGTGCTCGTAAGGAAATCGGATATTTGTTAGCAGTAACAACAACAAAAAAATTAGTTTAAAAATTCACCGGTCTGCCGGTGACTTTTATGCTTGACATGCTTATGTTTTGACATGCGAGTGTGACATGTTGACTTATGTTTTGACATGCGACAGATTCAGCAGAATTATGCAAATCAATCTTGGAATAAAAGACCGTGATACACGATAATTTCTCATTTTCTTTTGTAATGTTATCATTACACAAAAAGCGTTGTTGGTCAAGCTGTTAAAAGTCGCCTTAGTTATGTCGTGCAATGTTCTGGAGGTCATGTTGAACAATTATTATAGCAAGAACAAATGAATGGAACGTACTGCTGTCCCGTTCATTGTGTTTGGGATCGTCAACGCCTTCTACCGGTGACTTTTTTTAACTAATTTTTATTTTGATGCTAAAAAATATCCCAATTCCTAGTGAACCCTTTCTTGCAAATCACACTTTATCTTAATTGCTTCCTCTTTTTTTTATGAATTTTTAAAGTTTTTACGAACTTTTGGCTCACCATATATATGTATATATAATTATATATATATATATATATATATATATATATATATATATATATATATATATATATATATATATATATATATATATATATATATATATATATATGTATATATATATATGTGTGTGTATGTGTATGTTCATGAGAATGCTTATAATGGAATATATCGATGTATGAACGTATATAACACATCAACACAAAACGCTGATTCATGATAATGTTTTAAAGAGTAGGAGAATTAAAAATCCTTTTCTGACTGACTGCAGACAGAAAATAATGCAGGAATGTCTCTGAAAATGTTGTCCTGGCGCCATCGATTTCAAATCGTCCGGACATTTCGAGATCCGATAACTGGAGTGAGATGGAAGTAGCCAGATAGTCTTCGGAGAGAGAAGAGCGGAAAGAAAGCTCGCGGTTGTTTTCTCTTTCGGTAATTTCCCCTCGGACTTGTGTGCGAGCGAGTGATAAGGTGTTTCGAGAGTCGAAAAAGAATCCAAGCGGAACCGCGAAAATTTTATCAGCTTGTCATTTCTTCCAGCTTCTTATTGACGCCCTCTTAGAGCGATTGATGCTAGGATATATGCGGTGTTGTGATACTGATGCGTCTAGAATTATGTTTGAATGTTGACATTTTTTTTTCTTTTTTATAAACGAGTCGGCTTACAAGTGGACATTTTCCTAAAAATGCAGTTGCATACATTTATTTTTTTAAATGTAACTCAGATAACAAAGGAAAAATACTCTTTTTACACGAAAAGGAGAAAATTATCTGGTGCAGTTTTCAAAGTATTGATAAGCTGATGGAAAAGTACCGAACTCTATGTTAATGTTTTTTTTTGGAATGCCTTAAGTATATCTTAATTTTAGATAAGACTATTGCAGTTTTTTCAGAGGAGGTTATGCTGCCGTTATTTGAAATGATATAATACGCTACATTTATTCAAATGTTTGACAGGCGATATTTTTCTGGATATACGCAACTTAATATGAATGCTAATATTGTAGATGAAAGTGGTATTTTAACAACACAACGAAATCTTGTCATACGTTGTATTCTTTTGAATGAAACAGAGAATAATTTTGAGATTATAAATACGTATTCCTGTTAAATGTAGCGGTGAATAATTTAATTACTCTAGAAATAATCAGGTGCATGCAACAAAATTTATTGTTTCTTGAAATAGAGAACAATATCTGATCTCTTTTTTAATTTAGCGTGATAAGTATTATAGGAAAAATGCTGTAGAGAACAATATCTGATCTCTTTTTAATTTAGCGTGATAAGTATTATAGAAAAAATGCTATAG
Source organism: Dolomedes plantarius (assembly GCA_907164885.2). NCBI lineage: Eukaryota > Metazoa > Arthropoda > Arachnida > Araneae > Dolomedidae > Dolomedes > Dolomedes plantarius. Next base: position 40,112,438 of record OU015491.1, read on the forward strand.
AAAACAATATCTGATCTACAAATTCTTGATGGCTGTAATTTTTTTTTATTTATCGCGGGAGCAACGTAGAGATTCAACCATGCCAAACTTTTGAATTTATTGGCGTCTTTATTAAAGGAGTACCGCATAGGGGAATCAACATCCCTCCCTACGATTGACGGTACAAATACGTCATGCCATTCTTGGAATTCGATCCCGGAAGCACGTGATGCAAAACACTATACAAAGTGGTCAGGGATAGTTATAAAACACGGTTTGTTATATAAATAATTTTTCGGATGTTTATAAACATTTGAAGCTGATACACAATTTCTCTGATAAAATAAAGCGTATAGAAATTCGTAAACTAGTAAAGACAATTTATTCCCTGTTCTCAAATTGTTAAGAATTATTCTAAAATATATAATTTAAAAATTTATTAGATTTAAAAGCATTAATAAAATTTTTTTTTTAAAAGTTGTGACATAATTTCTAAACTGACAGATTTCATTGATAAATGTAATTTAAATTATTTAATTTCAGAGCAGCGAAATATTTCACTTTATTACTTCAGGCACTTTCTTTATTGAAAAGAATGTGTCAAAAGAAATATATGGCATAATTTCTAAACTAGATCTAGCCCAAAGTATTAAATTATTTCAATTGCACAACGGTAATGAATTTAAATCTTTCCAGGAAATAAAAAAAAATTATTTTAAATAAATCTGAATTATTCCTTGTTGCTTAATATGTGACATTTAGGAACATAAAATATTCATTAAAAGGCTATAAATATGTGTGAGTTTAATTTTTCAACATTTTTTCTTTTGCCATGAAAATCTTAATTCAAATTATTAAAAATTAAACTGAAAAGTCAGATGAGTAATTTCCTTGCAATTTTATAAAGTTTATAACGAGAATTAAAATTCATATTCACTAGAATATTTAACAAAAAACTGATGATGTAGAAATTCTTACACTGAAAAATTACTTAGTCTTAAATAAAAATTTAGTTACAGAATTTTAATTATCACTGATATCTAGTTTATATAAATTCTTATGAAAACTATTTATGAGAATAATTTTGAGATTATAAATACGTATTCCTGTTAAATGTAGCGGTGAATAATTTAATTACTCTAGAAATAATCAGGTGCATGCAACAAAATTTATTGTTTCTTGAAATAGAGAACAATATCTGATCTCTTTTTTAATTTAGCGTGAGAAGTATTATAGGAAAAATGCTGTAGAGAACAATATCTGATCTCTTTTTTAATTTAACGTCATAAGTATTATAGAAAAAATGCTATAGAGAACAATATCTGATCTCTTTTTTAATTTAGCGTGATAAGTATTATAGAAAAAATGCTATAGAGAACAATATCTGATCTGTTTTTTTTTAATTTAGCGTGATAAGTATTGTAAAAAAATGCTATAGAGATCAATATCTGATCTGTTTTTTAATTTAGCGTGATAAGTATTATAGAAAAAAATGCTGAATAAGCGATGTGTGGCAACGAAGATGCTTGTGTATTGGGGTGTATTTAAAAGCTTATATATTATATTAACTTAATAATTAAAGTTAGAATTACTCTTTACAATCTTTAAATCAATTTACTTCAAGAGTTGCCATTTGGCCGTTAGTGGTTAGTACATTTTAAGATAGATGGTAAAGTTGCGTTGTGTTATTTTTAAATGCAATAACCCATAAACAATTAATAATTATAATTAACACTGGTTCGAACTGAATGCTTCACTGTGGTGAATAATGAGCCAAAAGAAAAATGAAATTAAATCTAACAAAAATTACTTAACCTTGGAGAGCACCTAGAAAATAAAATTATTTCACCTAAAAGAAAAAGCTTCAAATCTGCTGAAATAAAAATCTAAAGCTGAAAATCAGCAAATTTACTAAAAAGGCAAGGACCGACATGACAAAGATATACTTAACATAACAAATTTATTCCTTCCGATTACATTAACAATATTACCACCAATCTGGTAATCAGTTCTATTAAACATTTTTTTGGGATACCAATATTAAATCATCAATAATACAATTGCTATAAAAACCAACTTCTATATCCTCGCAACACAATAAAATATATACAATGACAATTCAAAATGAAATGGCTGGCGAATATAAAAAAAAAAAAAAAAAACCTGAATTATTCTATATGCAATTGCTCATCTTAATTTCAATTATACATTTAAATCTAATCTTAATGATGTTGCTGCAGCTTTAATCAAAGGTAGAGAGGTTATGGATAGAATTTATAGAAGTAAAGGAAGGAAAAGAAATTCACCCGTAGCGTCACTTCATCGTCGGGATCTTAGCGTTGTAGCGAGGCCAGAGCTTCCAGCCCCGACCCCTCGGTCTTTCGCCCTCGCCTCCACGTTCAGGATCCAGAAATCTTCTCCTTGTTTTCAAACTCCCGCGCTCCGAGTCAGCACCTTGTCACCCTTTCCATCAGTCCGGTGAAACCATCCTCCACACCAAATAGTTCTTTGATGCTCAGTGAATTGTAATGGCCGAAATGAGGGGGGAAGGCTACAGGTGGCACTCTTGCACTCTGCAATTGTTTATACAATTAATTTTTTTCCACCTCTCATCTCGTTCTTGTTGGTTATTGTAATTTCCTGGCGGCCTGGTCATCCACCCGGCGATGTATCAATGCGCGCCTTGCATCTGACCTTCCAAAATTTCTCCCCGTTCGAAAAAGGGCTTTGGCGGACGTATTGGGTTACCGACAGTGGGGGAGGCTATCAAAGCTGTTGCTAGGCGCTGGGTTACTTTTTTAAGGATAGAAGAAAAGCAAAGAATATTTCTAAGACTTTTACCATTTAAAATACAAAACGCCAGCCAAAAACAATAAAAAAAAATATGCCAACCATTCACAAGGTTCATAAATTAAACTTATTAATTTATCAATATTAACAATAAGGTATAACCTGTGATGATCTATTTCAAACTTAATTCTTCTCAATGTCAAAACAATTAGAGAAACTTGCGCACCTTCTCCAAATGCGATGACATTAATCAAATCAATTAATATCTGATCACCACAAGTATAACCCTTACATATATTTAGCAGAGGCTTAATAAATTGATTAAAACAAAGCACAATCGTTACTAAAATTTACTTACTTTACTAATTTAATTATCTAAATACCCGATATTAATATTAACTTTAATCACTTCCAAAACTATTAATTATCATCACAACAAATACCTCCTTTTCCGCGAGAAAAAAAAATTTGGCACAAATTTTTTTTTTTAATAAAAAAAACAGATCACCGTGGAAAAATTTCACGAATTAAAAGAATTGACTAAAGTATAAAATTACATTACACAATGTGATATATTGTTCCCATTCGACCCGGGTCACATAACAAAACACATATACATGAGAGATTACTTATTAAACAAAATTATAAACCATGGAATATCTAGCATAATACCCGAAAAAAAATTCATTACCACAATTGTATATAAAACAAGCAAAAATGAAACATTGAACACCTAACATATATCTAAAACAATTCATTACCACAACTGTATGCTCAACTTACAATTAAACAATATACACTAAAAAAACTGCATAGTAAAATAATCATCCTCGGTTAAAACAATCAGTTCAAAAACATTACACCCTGTCCACAGTTTATTTCCTTAATTTGAAATTGACAGTGCGACCATAGCATACAATCCGAAACAAATTTTAAAAAAAAACGTATGCTTAACACAAATAAACAAAACCTCTTCGAACAAAACTCAATACAAAATTCTCTCTTACTAAATTCATTATCACTGTTCAATCAAAATTAACATGTTTGCTGTTCAACCTCAAAAATATGTCTATGAAACATGTGAGACAGGTGTAAAAAAATTACCACTTTAACTGTACATATAACAAAAAAAAATTTAACCTCCCGTACACCCTAGTATACATTACAAAACCAGGTAATTGATAGAAATTTGAGACCTATCGTTAACTACACTATTTACTCCTACCAAACCAAAAGTAATTCCAGCCTGCGAAGAGAGACTCTTCGTCCCTCGCGGCAATGAAATTCTAATATGCTTAGTAAAAATAATGATTAACACAAGAAGCCCTGTCTAACGTTTAATTGCATAAACCGAACTGAACAGACCAACGCAAGCATACCTACTAAAATAACATAACCAAACTTATTCAAAAAACCGTATGCCCTACTTAAATAAACAAAAACCGGTCGAATCGAATCACAGTCGATCCCCAAAAGTCATGCTGATCCGTTCAAAACAGAATATGCACATGAAACATTGTAGACAAGAGCACCAAAAAAAAATTTAACATCAACCCTACACATAAACAAAATTTTCGGACGCTTTAGTATGCATTACAAAAGAAATTAAACAATATTAAATTAAGCTAAAAGTCTGCAAAAAAACTAAACTGGTATTGAATCCAACAAATCTCTGACATGAGAAATTGAACTTATTAGGTACTGAAAGACCACAACATTCAAATTTTCCCAGCCTGTGACATTGAAGTTGAATATTAACCCCCATTTTAATTAAATTTGTAAACAAACCCAACTGGTATTAAATCCAAACATATACCCGACATGAGAAACTGAATTTATTAGGTACTGAAATGACCGCAGCATTCAAATTTCCCAGCCTGTGACATTGAAGTTTGAATCTTAAACCCAATTGTAACTAATTTCGTGTGAAAAACAATATCATTAACTATTATATGAAAAAAATTTAATGTAATTTTCAATCTGTCCAAGAACCCAACTAAAACTACTTCCCGTTTTACCATGAGACCAGCTCTAAATGGCAAGAGGAAAGCAGAAAAAACTTAGCACCTGGCAAGACAAAAAAAACTCGTGATATGAAGCCCAAAATAACCAAAAAAACAATCTGACCTGTAGAATTGCAATTAAAAATTTATCAATACTTAGTATGCCAATATAGTATAGAAGACGTAAAACATACACAATTTAGCATCTCAAATCAAATATTATACTTAAAACCACTAGCATAGCAATAGAAAACGTTAATATAACAAAATACCAATTAAAATATCACTCAAAATAACTATCAATGTTTAAAGATGTTAGAAAAAATATTCAATATTCAATATAAATGCAAAATATATAGGAATGTAAAAATTCAAATCCAAAATGTATCCTTAAACGCCATAACAGAGCAATACTCTTAAGTAAAACACCAAAATACCAAATAATATTAAACATTTATATCGTTCAATAATTCAAAATGAAAAAAAAATCAATATTCAAAATAATTGCACAAAATATAGGAATGTAAGAAAAATTTCAATTTAAAATCTACATCATTTAAAATATCAAAAATAATAATAACCATAAACACACAAAAATCATATGAACCAAAAAAAATCCGTGCCAAAATAAGATTAAGCCTCCACTATACAAAATTTAATATGTCATGCCGTCTCACCGAAAGAAAAGATAATCGGAAAAAAAAATGGCTCATTTGCAAACAGTCTTCACGACTTGTACCATTTGAAGAAAAAAAAATGGCACAGCGTGGGTAGGACAAAGGCGCCATTTGTGGCAACGAAGATGCTTGTGTATTGGGGTGTATTTAAAAGCTTATATATTATATTAACTTAATAATTAAAGTTAGAATTACTCTTTACAATCTTTAAATCAATTTACTTCAAGAGTTGCCATTTGGCCGTTAGTGGTTAGTACATTTTAAGATAGATGGTAAAGTTGCGTTGTGTTATTTTTAAATGCAATAACCCATAAACAATTAATAATTATAATTAACACTGGTTCGAACTGAATGCTTCACTGTGGTGAATAATGAGCCAAAAGAAAAATGAAATTAAATCTAACAAAAATTACTTAACCTTGGAGAGCACCTAGAAAATAAAATTATTTCACCTAAAAGAAAAAGCTTCAAATCTGCTGAAATAAAAATAAAAACCTAAAGCTGAAAATCAGCAAATTTACTAAAAAGGCAAGGACCGACATGACAAAGATATACTTAACATAACAAATTTATTCCTTCCGATTACATTAACAATATTACCACCAATCTGGTAATCAGTTCTATTAAACATTTTTTTGGGATACCAATATTAAATCATCAATAATACAATTGCTATAAAAACCAACTTCTATATCCTCGCAACACAATAAAATATATACAATGACAATTCAAAATGAAATGGCTGGCGAATATAAAAAAAAAAAAAAAAAAAACCTGAATTATTCTATATGCAATTGCTCATCTTAATTTCAATTATACATTTAAATCTAATCTTAATGATGTTGCTGCAGCTTTAATCAAAGGTAGAGAGGTTATGGATAGAATTTATAGAAGTAAAGGAAGGAAAAGAAATTCACCCGTAGCGTCACTTCATCGTCGGGATCTTAGCGTTGTAGCGAGGCCAGAGCTTCCAGCCCCGACCCCTCGGTCTTTCGCCCTCGCCTCCACGTTCAGGATCCAGAAATCTTCTCCTTGTTTTCAAACTCCCGCGCTCCGAGTCAGCACCTTGTCACCCTTTCCATCAGTCCGGTGAAACCATCCTCCACACCAAATAGTTCTTTGATGCTCAGTGAATTGTAATGGCCGAAATGAGGGGGGAAGGCTACAGGTGGCACTCTTGCACTCTGCAATTGTTTATACAATTAATTTTTTTCCACCTCTCATCTCGTTCTTGTTGGTTATTGTAATTTCCTGGCGGCCTGGTCATCCACCCGGCGATGTATCAATGCGCGCCTTGCATCTGACCTTCCAAAATTTCTCCCCGTTCGAAAAAGGGCTTTGGCGGACGTATTGGGTTACCGACAGTGGGGGAGGCTATCAAAGCTGTTGCTAGGCGCTGGGTTACTTTTTTAAGGATAGAAGAAAAGCAAAGAATATTTCTAAGACTTTTACCATTTAAAATACAAAACGCCAGCCAAAAACAATAAAAAAAAATATGCCAACCATTCACAAGGTTCATAAATTAAACTTATTAATTTATCAATATTAACAATAAGGTATAACCTGTGATGATCTATTTCAAACTTAATTCTTCTCAATGTCAAAACAATTAGAGAAACTTGCGCACCTTCTCCAAATGCGATGACATTAATCAAATCAATTAATATCTGATCACCACAAGTATAACCCTTACATATATTTAGCAGAGGCTTAATAAATTGATTAAAACAAAGCACAATCGTTACTAAAATTTACTTACTTTACTAATTTAATTATCTAAATACCCGATATTAATATTAACTTTAATCACTTCCAAAACTATTAATTATCATCACAACAAATACCCATTTGTGGCAACGAAGATGCTTGTGTATTGGGGTGTATTTAAAAGCTTATATATTATATTAACTTAATAATTAAAGTTAGAATTACTCTTTACAATCTTTAAATCAATTTACTTCAAGAGTTGCCATTTGGCCGTTAGTGGTTAGTACATTTTAAGATAGATGGTAAAGTTGCGTTGTGTTATTTTTAAATGCAATAACCCATAAACAATTAATAATTATAATTAACACTGGTTCGAACTGAATGCTTCACTGTGGTGAATAATGAGCCAAAAGAAAAATGAAATTAAATCTAACAAAAATTACTTAACCTTGGAGAGCACCTAGAAAATAAAATTATTTCACCTAAAAGAAAAAGCTTCAAATCTGCTGAAATAAAAATCTAAAGCTGAAAATCAGCAAATTTACTAAAAAGGCAAGGACCGACATGACAAAGATATACTTAACATAACAAATTTATTCCTTCCGATTACATTAACAATATTACCACCAATCTGGTAATCAGTTCTATTAAACATTTTTTTGGGATACCAATATTAAATCATCAATAATACAATTGCTATAAAAACCAACTTCTATATCCTCGCAACACAATAAAATATATACAATGACAATTCAAAATGAAATGGCTGGCGAATATAAAAAAAAAAAAAAAAAAACCTGAATTATTCTATATGCAATTGCTCATCTTAATTTCAATTATACATTTAAATCTAATCTTAATGATGTTGCTGCAGCTTTAATCAAAGGTAGAGAGGTTATGGATAGAATTTATAGAAGTAAAGGAAGGAAAAGAAATTCACCCGTAGCGTCACTTCATCGTCGGGATCTTAGCGTTGTAGCGAGGCCAGAGCTTCCAGCCCCGACCCCTCGGTCTTTCGCCCTCGCCTCCACGTTCAGGATCCAGAAATCTTCTCCTTGTTTTCAAACTCCCGCGCTCCGAGTCAGCACCTTGTCACCCTTTCCATCAGTCCGGTGAAACCATCCTCCACACCAAATAGTTCTTTGATGCTCAGTGAATTGTAATGGCCGAAATGAGGGGGGAAGGCTACAGGTGGCACTCTTGCACTCTGCAATTGTTTATACAATTAATTTTTTTCCACCTCTCATCTCGTTCTTGTTGGTTATTGTAATTTCCTGGCGGCCTGGTCATCCACCCGGCGATGTATCAATGCGCGCCTTGCATCTGACCTTCCAAAATTTCTCCCCGTTCGAAAAAGGGCTTTGGCGGACGTATTGGGTTACCGACAGTGGGGGAGGCTATCAAAGCTGTTGCTAGGCGCTGGGTTACTTTTTTAAGGATAGAAGAAAAGCAAAGAATATTTCTAAGACTTTTACCATTTAAAATACAAAACGCCAGCCAAAAACAATAAAAAAAAATATGCCAACCATTCACAAGGTTCATAAATTAAACTTATTAATTTATCAATATTAACAATAAGGTATAACCTGTGATGATCTATTTCAAACTTAATTCTTCTCAATGTCAAAACAATTAGAGAAACTTGCGCACCTTCTCCAAATGCGATGACATTAATCAAATCAATTAATATCTGATCACCACAAGTATAACCCTTACATATATTTAGCAGAGGCTTAATAAATTGATTAAAACAAAGCACAATCGTTACTAAAATTTACTTACTTTACTAATTTAATTATCTAAATACCCGATATTAATATTAACTTTAATCACTTCCAAAACTATTAATTATCATCACAACAAGCGATCATATCTATTATAAATATAAATAACTCTTATTTTATAAAAAATAATCAGCTATCTTTATAAGTCATGGAAACTACAGGAGATAAAAGACAGCGTTTGAAAGTGTATTATGTGGGATTTAAGAAACATTTGACTTTATATAAGACGGATGAAAAATTAAATATCATATTTTTATTAAGGGTATGTCTTTTGATATTTGAGCCCTATGTTCAGTTTATTAAATTTTAACAAAAGATATGGACGATATCGAATCAAATAGCTTATGAAAGCAGATAATTTAATGGATAAACTGTCAAAAATGGGAATGAGAATATAGCATCCAAGTAACATTATGAAATTTATGAAATAACTCCATTTAGTTACTATGGAAACGACAAAAGTAGAAATACATTTTTTCGTCTAGATTTTTTTGAACAGGTCATCATTTTTCTGTGATGAAAGGGGCAAAGCTTTGGAAAGTCTTTTGCCAGGTAAGAATGTTTTTATTCTTACGAAATTCAGGGTTATTTACGTGTGTTTTCTGCATGATTTTATTTTCAAAATGAATATGAAGTAGTTAGTTTAAAACTCAGATAGCAGCATTATTTTGTAGAGCTTTTTACTTTCGCGATGAAATATTATAAAGTAGAAGTTTTGTACCTGCACAAGAAAATAAGTCAAGTATATTCAGAAACATTTTCTAAGTTCTTAGAAGCTTTAAAATGAATGCTTTGACTTCTTTGTGTGACACTACACCTGTTGAACCTGTTATTGAAGTAATGTACACACGGTCTTTAACGTGCTGTATTTTCAGAAAAGATAGCCAAAATTTTGCTTGGTTTAGTTAAATATTTATAATTTTTTGCCAGTATGTGCAACAGTGCATGTTTAATGTAAATGAAATTAAACTATAAACTTTTTTTTTTACAAATTTAACTTTTTCATAAATTTGACTTTTTCAATCTGTAATATTTCATCATTATTGCTTAGCCAAAAGCTACGGAAAACAGTTCTATCAAAACAGTTGTTCCTATCTTTTCGAAACGAAATCAGCATTATAGAGTATGAGTCTTTTCTTCTTGGATTAACTGTATTCTGAAAATGTCATGAAAATTCCTATATAGTTAAACGATTAAAAATCACATTATAATAATTAAAAAAATTAGTTATATCTATTGTATACGTTGTTACTTTTTAAAGAAGTATAAAAGCACTTAACAGGAAATATTTGATGAGATATCAAAAACATTCCCCGACTTTGTTTTTGCCTAAAGAGCAACAAATTACATTTCTATAAAAGTTTCGAAATTACCTTAAAAATAAATGAGTATATATATAACTCCAAAATTCACATTGCTTTTCATTGTAATTTAAGAGAGTCCAGGACACAAAATTCTTCAAATTTTCGAAAAAAAAATAATTGCATTAAAATTTTTTTGTTATTTTCCGCTTAAAATGACGTTCAAAGTTTATATCTTAATTAGAACAGGAGATATTAATTTTTTTTAAACATTCTAATAGCAGCCAATTTTTTTCAAACCTTTAAATGCGTTTTTCTGCATGAAGGGTTTTTTCACCATTTTTCGTCTTTAAATTGTTATAAGTCAAGAACTGTTACAGATAAATGGTTCAAACTTGGAACATGTCTTTTTCAATTAATTTGTTTTAATTGTGATTCAGCAAATTTGAAAAAAAAATTTATTTTTGAAAATATGACTTTTTAAAAATAAGTTACATCATTTTTTTAAAAATTTTTACTCTATATATTTTTAATTTTTTAAAAATTAATATTTAAAAAAATGCTGAATCAAAATTAAAGCTTAAATATTTCTGTTTAATTAAATGAAAAAAAATTGAAATTCGACAATTAATATTTCGAGTTACAGTGATTTTAAATTTCCCCACTTTTTTAAAATTTTAAAATTTAAATTTTTTTAAAACTTTTTGAGAAGTTTTATGATGTAATTTTGTTTACGAATTATATGGTTAACTATGACAAAAAATTCAAAATTTTAACACAATAACTAAAAAAAAAATTAATTGTGTCCCGTACCTCTTTAACACTGCTATAACGGTAGACATCAGTGATACAAGTGTAAGATTATGGTATCATTTAAATGGATGCAAGCAAAGTTCGTTAAATTAGGTCAGGGGCTACTGAGTAATTGAATTTTTAAGGCTATTTCAGACTTTATAAGCTACCACTAGGCTTTTATTTTTGTCTTTGGTCCAAATTTTGACGTATACCCTATAGAAAGTTGTCATTCATCGATTATCCTTAAAGAAAACAAAAAGGACGTTTTTTTATTTTATGAAAGCAATAGCACTTAGGCATATATCTATACACTATTATATGCCACTAAAATACAACAAGCACACAGAATAAACAAAACAAAAAACGAAATGGCATATAGAAATCTTGAAGCAGAAACAACAGTCTAATTGGGTTGATATCCATTCGTCCTCAACAGTTACCTGGCTTCCCAATATCTGCCATAAAGACAGTTACTTGATAATGCGGAGCACAGGGGCAAATGCTGTGCATCCATAGGCATTTCCATACCACAAAGAGTACAGTTTGGGCTTAAAAGAAAGTTTAAAAGTTGGTAGATTTCGGTGATAAATAGCCCCAAAAGTGATTATAATATAAACAATATTCAATGAGATGTCACCATTTTAAACCATAGTTTGAACTTATCATCTTTATGCGTAGACGTTAGATGGGTTCATTTCAAATTTTATGCAGTCTCCTGATGGCTAAAAGAAATATCTTATGTTTACACAGAAAGCACGCAATTTTAAGAAACAGATGGCCGGATGTCAGAAATTTGGTTCTTCAGGGAAATGAAAAGCCTCAAAATAAGGCAATACAACATTGAATTAATCAATTTTCTGGTGCAGTTAAAAGTTTTAAAAATTGATATTTATTCTTACCTAAATAAATCACGCTTAACAACAACAAAATAATCTAACACTTCCAATATTTGTATAAGTTATCAAACGTTTACAAAAACGCATTATTTATGAAAAGTTTTTTTTTTCCAAAAAATACTCAATTCTATTTCCTTTTAAGCATCCCATGATGTAACTTGACGACACCGACATCACAGTTTCATCTAAATTTCTCATCTCTCCTTTTTAACTTTTCCTTTTTTAATATTTGTTCCTAATTAACAAAACTGAATATTAATAAAAGCGTCGTGTTAAATAATATCTGACGCTTTAATTTTCCGCAAAGAAGAAATAGTTCTTTCTTTATTTAATTGTCAACGTTTCAATTAACGATTCTGCTCGTTTGATATATTATGTGTGTTTCCTCTGGAATTCTAATTAGTTTCTAAACTAATAAATTTACGTTTCTGTTGCTAATGGAGTTCAATTTATCTATCTACGCTATGCTCAGTAGTACCGAAATGGAGTAAAAGGATTATTCCTGCAGAAATGTAAGAATACGTTTTGAATTTAACTTTCCGCATGAGTACAAGGTAAACTATCGATGGGACGTTATTCCAAATGGTTGTTATGAAGAATGATAGATTTTTTTCGGATATGGTGAAAGAAGATAATGAAATTGATTTTAATAATGTTAAAAAGTTTAATATTAATTTTTTGAAGTTGACCCTCATATAATTTTCGAACATCCATTTCGTCTAAATGTGTTCGAAAAACTCCATAAACGGTTTTCTGTCTTTAAGACTTATTGTGTACTAACCCGATTGGATACGCTCACCTCAAGTTTAACCTATGCAGAAAATTTGTCCACGGATTGGCGACTTCGATTTAAAGATGTCTTTAAAAATAATTGTACTCCGTAATACAGAAGAAAAGTTTTACAACTTGTTGCATTTTTCGTTTTAAAAAAATGCAAAAATATTTTTTAATTTAAATTATTCGGGGGAAAATCTAGTGTACTGTGCTTTAAACGCTCATACATTCCTTTATCGGACGAAATTTATAAAATGAATCCTGTAGATAAGGTGCAGAAAAGTTCAGGCTATCTGTTAATACCATTTTCATTGGATTATCAGCATTCATGTAGCTGTAAATAGTAGACGCATTTTCTACATAGGTTAACACTGAGGTGAGAGAATCCAGTAAGTTTAGTAAACAAGCAGCCTTAACTGAAACTGCATTCCATTATATTCTGATACCAAGCAAACGTCTTAAAATTGGAGGCCCCTATAAGATGGTTACAGTTTCTGTTTAAACACCCGTGATTGTGTGAGAGAATATAGTGCATGCCATTTCGATAAAAAAGTTGGAATTACCAGCATTTTTATTAACTTTTTCAGGGGCAACAACCTTCACCGTTTGCAAAGAGCAGATCCCCCCCCCCCCTCCGATTTTTTTAAAGTAAAAAATCTTGACAAAATTCCCAATTAAAGGTTGCAAAATGTTTTTACTCCTTTAAACTGATAACAGATGGCAGCACTAGCCATTTTTCTGCTCATTTAACTGGAAAACATTAAATGCAAGTGAAAAAAAGACAAGATTTAGGCGTTTGCACTGCAAATGGCGCCCCTCAAAGGGCTAAGTGCAAAAGAGAGAGGGGCTGTTACAGAGATAGAAGGTGCATCGCCAGGGGTTATAAGAAAGGCTGTATTTCGTACAAGTTGCTGTTGCCTAAATCGACTTTAAAGAAGAATTGAAAAAAAACCTCACTTCTGTTGTTTTCAAATAGCAGACAATGGTTAACTTTTAACCTTACAATGTACTTGTCTCTGTTCCAAAAAATCGTTGTAACGACTTTTTCGCCTGTTTAGCAGCCGTTATATCGATAGTAATACAACGTTACAATTATTGGACAGTTACCACGACCTTCCTAATCAATCGTTATATCGCAGCCAGTCGCTACATCGAAAGATTATAAGGTGAGTGTGTAGTGTGACTTTTTTTCTAAAACTGAGGAATAATGTTCCGCAATTTTATTTCCTGATAATATTACTAGCACCTCTTTGTCTGCACCTTTAATGTAGTTGCAAAATTTAAGATTCGCAATTCCTCCAAAGTTTACTATACACAACTATGCATTATCTGACTTGCTACTATTTGTGTTAAGATTCTGAATGCCTAGAAAATTCTCCATACCCAACTCTGGATTATCCGTGTTGCGAAATATCTGCAGAATAAAAAATAAAACTTGAAAGTAACTGCATAGAATGTCACACAACGTCTAATGGAGGAATGAGACTTTTTCCTAAGGATAAGCTAAAAGTTTTATAAAGCATTACTTTAAAACGAGTTTATGTCTTAAACCTCTGATTTACGTAAATGCATTTTCAAAATCTCTGATAAATTCATTTTCTACAGAACTATTTTTGATTTATAGTGTTTTCCAGTTCCGTGCATGCTCTAATAAGCCGAGACAATCGGGAATTGAGGGTAAAATGTTAAATATATTTAATAATCCCTATCTTTACGTTAATATTTAAAGTGCTCTGCCCGTTAAAATATGTGAATCTTTCAACGTTTATAAAGTACTAATTTTCTAATCTTTTATTCTATTAGTTCTTTTGATGTATCCATCCATTAAGATATAAAATTGAACTGGAAATATTTTAAAACAGGCATTTTAACAAATTCTTTTTTTACCATCGATTAAATCGAGAAATACAGATAATTTACTCGCACACGGTCGCACAGCTCAGACAATCGCAGTCATATTTAATTAAAAGTTCATCGCATTTCTGTTAAATTGAGAAATACCTCTACTTTTATTTCGAAGAATGCGGAAGGTATTTACGATAATTCATTTCCCCCCCTTTTTTTTTGACTATGTGACTTGTGCCTTATGGTGAAAAATTATAATTTTTTTACCCATTTTATTTTAAGACTGCATCGAGGAGTTCTGAGACAAGGAAAACGTAGAAAGAAAAGAAATATTAAATAACCCAATGTGAAATTTTAAATACGCAGCAAGGTGTTTTGTTGGAATTCCTTATTTTTTTTCTTCCTCTATTAACCGTCGCCTCATTTCCCCCTATTTTTTTAACTATGCGACTTGTCCCTTATGGGAAAAATTACAGTTTTTTTACCCATCTGATTTTAAGACTACATCGAGGAGTGCTGAGACAAGGAAAAAGTAGAAAGAAAAGAAATATTAAATAATCCAGTTTGAAATTTTAAATACCCAGCAAGGTGTTTTGATGCAATTCCTTATTTTTTTATTCCTCTATTATTAACCGTCGCCTCATTTCCCCCTATTTTTTTAACTATGCGAATTGTCCCTTATGGAAAAAAATTACAGTGTTTTATCTATCTTATTTTAAGACTGCTTGGAGGAATTCTGACGCAAGGAAAAAGTAGAAAGAAAAAAAATATTAAATAATCCAGTTTGAAATTTTAAATACCCAGCAAGGTGTTTTGATTGAATTCCTTATTTTTTTATTGCTCTATTCACCGTCGCTTCATTTCCCCCTATTTTTTTAACTATGCAATGTGACCCTTACGGAAAAAAATTACAATGTTTTTACCCATCTTATGTTAAGACTGCATCGAGGAGTTCCGAGGCAACGAAAAAGTAGAAAAAAATAAATATTAAATAACCCAATCTGAAATTTTAAACACGCATCAAGGTGTGTTTGATTGAATTCCTTATTTTTTTATTCCACTATTAACCGTCGCCAATACATTGCTATAACTCTTGTTTTGTAGGGAATTTCGGTGAACCTGAGCAAGGCCGGCGGGTAAATTTGTCAAAGTGGTAACTTTAGCAACTTTGCGCAATTAAAAGCCTTTGCCTTTTAAACTAAGTACTTATAATTATAATTGTATAAATATTGTAACTTGATTGTAGGATTAATTAAGAAAATCCGTCAAAATACCAATACCTTATGTGTAAACAAAAAGAAAGTATCATCTTTAAATGTGGTTTGATTCTTACAACTCTGTTTTTTTACAGAAATGTGATATACATAGCTATTTAATTCAAATTCTCCAATATTTTCAATTAAAAATCCCCAAAGCATTTGCAGAACAGCATGATTAATAAAGTATATTAATGAGAAAAGAAAGGATAATTAAAAAGCTGTCAGGCTTTAAGAAAACAAGATGTCATTATAAATTAAGATTTGAAGTCAATGTTCATCAAGACCTTTTCATAAAAAACTGAACATTCTAATTAAATTATAATTCCGAAATAACTAAAAGTGTTAAATTTTAATATTTATAGCAATATCTCGGATTTCTAGATAATTTTTTAAAAGCTTTTATAAGGGTCTTTTCGCATTAATATCTAAACTAGACACACTTCACTCTTGGATGAACAATCAATTTAGTTTTCTTTATTTACTAAAACTGGAAATATAATCTTAATTAATTCCTGTTTTTTATTTTCCTTATTTTTTACATCTACTTACATAAAAGAAAGCTTTAAAAAATCCCTGTTTTTTTAACTTCAGTTTTTAAACTGTTAAATAAATCGATATGCTATGACGTCAAAAATACCGATCCTGAATGTACTGTAGCACATCCCATTTATATTCTGTATATAAACGTATAAAAACCTTTAAGTACTTTTTCTGTAGTTTGAAAAATGTCATAAAATATTGGATTTTGAAGATTTTGTTACATAAACTTTTGTAAAGAGTTTTCCTTTTTATTCATTAAATAATACCAAGTGATCCCAGACACTTTTTTCAAGAATATTTATCTTTAACCCTTCAGCGAGTTCACCCGTGAACAATGTGCAACGTTTTTGTAGTTTTTAATGGTTTGTTTTTACATGTAATGTTACATGTAATGGTCCCTAATTCTATAATATTCCTAGAGGATGGACCTCTACTTGAATTGAATATTGCATGGCAACTCAAATATCTTCTATAACGTTGAGATCTGAAGGACAAGGTGGCTAGTCCATGCTCCAAAACCCTGATGAACGTTCCTCAAACCATAATTTCGTGAAAAGAAAAGATAAAACCTTTCTGCTCGAGGAATAAACAGGAAGTTCAAAATAAATAAAGCACAAATACCAGTAAGGTGCAATTTTGCATACGGCCGTTTCGAAGCTACAAAGGAGCTTCTTCATCAGTGCAAAGAACTTAGTGGCAGCTCAAAAAAGCTGAAAACTAAGCCAAGGCTTAGTTTTCGGCTTTTTTGTCAAGGCATTTTAGCCAAGTCTTAGTTTTCGATTTTTAACAGGAATTCTTCTATTCAAAGTTCATTCTTGAAATGGTCGATCGTAAAAATCTAAACTATTCATGTTTCTACGAAATACCACGAACAATCTCACGAGTGCCTGCTATCGTACCTCTCTTATACCACTCTTGCTATCCCCACCACCTTTGCCTTTGGCCATGAAGCTTTGGCCAACATCTAATTCGTAAGATCTATGATGCTGCCATCTATATCCAGAAATTTGAGCGATTTGTATAATGCAATTTATACGTATATATATATATATATATATATATATATATATATATATATATATATATATATATATATATATATATATATATATACATATATATTACATTATACAAATCGTTCAAATTTCTGGATATAGTTGGCAGCATGATAGATCTTACGTAGGTTGTGACTTTAGCCAATACGCTAATCCCACAATGTGTGGGAATAGAAGCGGCCCTCTTATACTCGCCTAAGTTCTGATTACCTGCGATGTTCGCTGCGCAATCAGCTCTTTAACCCTTCAGCGGGCTCGCCAATTTTTGAACCCAAGCAGGCGCGCGTGGCACAAAGGACAACGCCTCTTTCAACCTTGATTATTCCTTTTGCAATAAACTTTTTTTTTTCAAATTGAAAATGATAATTCTGATTTTATGACAAGATATAAAAATGTTGAAAATATTGAGATATATTTATAATTAAAGGACACAGAATGTAGATATTATCGCCTTATTTCAAAACTGCCTCTTGTAATGCATCTGAGGACAACTTGCGAATCGATTCCTTTTATGTCCAAAAATCTATAAAACAATGAGATTGTCCACCTTCGTGATATGCAGAATACCGTGTAATAGCAGCACATTGGATCTACAACATCAACTCATAACTTTGTTGTATTGCAATTCAGTATAATAACTGGTCTACCACGGTTAAATCACGAATAAAAATGAATGGAAAAGAATACAAGGGTCAGAAAATCATACCTGCATTATAGAGGGTGTAGCCATAAATAGAAACTGCATAGAACATTTAAACCTTACTTGTAAAAACAAACCATTCAAATATTACGAAAACGTTGTACTCTGTACACAGATGCGCCCGCTGAAGGGTTAAACTTCTACATAGGACCATAGGACCATAGGAAATGGGTCGCAACTGCAATTCCTGGGCCACGCCCTCAATTGCAGACTTTCAGGTAATAAGCAGAGGGGAACCAATGAAACAGAGTATAGGAAAGGAGTGAAATGATTGGGCCGCTGCTAATCCGTGAGTTCATAGTATAAGAAAAAGTGAGTAAGCATCTTGCAGGGCAGTAAAACTTCTACAGATGTGTGTCTCTAAATATATACTACTGCTTGCGTATGAAACCGTTGACGAGAAAGTATGTGTTACTATGTAATTCGAATGGGAATGTCAATCCCATTTATTCTGGCACTTCATTGTATATCATTTTAGGATTAAATATATTGATCTTCTGAAACAGATCGATATCAAATTAAATTTCTTAAGTCTGGTGTGCTGAAATAGGTTTTTTCCTCCTCTGAAGTAGTTTTATTCTCTGCTGAAATAGATATTTTTTTTCTCTTAATAAAATTTTCTCTGAACTGTGACTAAAACTGCGACTAAAACGCCGCCCATAAAACGTTCAATTGTAACGTGTGACTTCTGCTTTTGCTTATTTTCCTTAAATCTTTTGCTTTTTTTCCCTCAATTCTGACAAAAAGCCTGTTTACGCAAAGATTTTAAATTAGAAATCGAATTGTAAATAATAATGTTAAAAAAGTAGTAAAACGTACAATTTCATTACCTTAAGGAGGGAAATTACTTGATTTCGCAAATGGTTCAACTCCTATATTAAGTAAAGGACAAATTTTCCTCTAAGTATTTTTTCAAGTTACACTTAAGCAATTGCATATTTTTGATTTTTTTTTTGTGCATGTGAAAATAGATTTGACAGTGCGATGTGCGTGGTCTTTAAAAAACTTTTTTTGTTTTAATTTTTTTCTGAAACCAATTGTAATTACGTCACACTAGACATCAGCAACGTAATACCTGCTAAAAAATGAACCATCTGGAAAGTTTTTAACCTCAAAAACTACCCTTTTTTTAAACGGCTACCTTAAAAAATTCTGTAATTTCATTTGTTACTTATATTTACTTTGTGTAAATAAATCGTCAAAATTGTTTAAAGGGGGTCAGTATTTTTACTATATGACACTAAGGGCCTGTTCACATAGGAGTCCGGTTGCGTTGCGTTAAGGAAAAGATGACGTTGGGACGAAAATAAACCAATCATAGGCGTTAAAAATTTCATTGCTAATCGTTTGGAGGCATATGATTGGTTTATTTTCGTCTCAACGTCATCTTTTCCTTAACGCAAAGCAACGGACTCCTATGTGAACAGGCCCTAACTCAACTGACTACATTTATTTGGGATAAAATATTTTGTAACGATATTTTTATTTCATTACATTCCACGTTGGCAACAGAAGTTTCATCTACTATTGAAAACTGTTCAACTTTCTATTTACTTCTCGTATACTGGTCCTAAAGACAGATAAGAATTACTTTATATTCACAAAAGCTACTACTAGTAATGGGGCTTTCACGGCATTTCGAAGATACTGTGTATCTAAGGAATCTTATAACTTTGTTTCTAAAATATTACTTCGTAAATTTTCCCCCTATAAAAATTCCATTTTCAAACTAACGATATTTGCTCAAACTATCTACACGCAAATCCTATCAATAGCATTGAACTCTAAAGTACATTTTGGTGCGGTTACAACGCAGGATCGAAAGAAAGAATTCAAACAATTTATCTTGCTCCATACACAAAACGTGACCATGGCGATGAAAGACAAAAGCTTTTTCCCATGCATTTCCTTTCATGATTTAGGCTTACAAGATCTATTTATTTTCAGCATATGCGGAAAAAAAATCTGCTGTCTAGACAAAAGTTATTTTTCTCTAGTTTTGCCGATTTATTTAGCCGTTTATATTCTGCATGGGCTGTGAGAGTTCACCAAGTGCATATTTAGAATAAAAGGGCATTTCGAAACTGATGTAAGTAAATTTATCACCGTTCACTGAATGGATAATTCTTTTGGGGAGAATTTCCTATAAATTATTCGTATCTTATAGGTATAATTTTTGCGTTACGTGATATCCATGCTCTTACCGCGCCTTTGAAGGCATTTAATTCGAAAAGAGTATCTTGTGTCTATTTAGATTTCAATTTGTAGATAGACATATAAGAACTACACTACACTAAATATCAGTGCAGAAAAATTTGTGAATCTGTAGTAGGAAAAATTTCATTTTAAAACAGTGTTTTTAGATATACAGGGTATCCGGGCTAAAGGTAGCCAAAAGTCATGACTTATATTTACGGAACTACCCATAAAAATTTAAAAAACATTATTTAAATAGAAAGAATATCTCAGTTTAAATATCAATCATACATTTCTATCATAGTCTATATATATAAAACAGTTCCGTAACTGACTCATTCATTCACTGACTGACTGACTGACTGACATACAACGCACAGACCAAACCGCTGGACCTAAAGAGCTGAAATTTTGCATGGCGATTCTTCTAATAGTGTAGGGGTGCACTAAGAAAGATTTTTCAAAAATTCTTCTTAGATTTTTTAAAATTAAATTTTTAAACTGTTTTTTAAACTTTTTTTACGTTTGCATTTAAAATAATACATTGAGGGTTATAAAATTTATATCACGAGAAAGATCATAAAAATTCCTTTAAAATGGAATTTTTTTCGAATTTTTACCTCCATTTCCTGATTTTTGGTGAATTTTTAAAGATTAATTTTTAGAATTTAATTCATTAAATGCTGATCTCGTGATTTCTTTTTCTGGTACTTTAAATAAATTTATCGTCATGTGCATAACAACTAAATAGACAAAAAAAATTTCCTTTCTTGCTAATGAGGCAGACGATTGAACATTATTTTGTCTATAAAACTATCCCTTACGATTTTTTTATAAATATATATTTTTTTCCTACATCAATTGAATATATTGATCGTCGTATTTATTATAAAAATATATATATATATATATATATATATATATATATATATATATATATATTTGGCATTAATTGCATACATTGACCGTTGTATTTAATTTGAATGTACTCCGTAGCGAAGTGCGGGTTTTCAGCTAGTAGTATCATATATTTCGATGTGTGCACCGTTTGTGGCACGACTAACGTCTAAATGGTAATCCAGTTCTCTCCAAGTGTTTCGTAGTATATAAGGCGTTTTTATACTTTTTTGCTTGAGGATTCATTAAATCCGTTGTCTAGAAATAAACAAATGAAACTGTGGATGAGTTGAAGAAGCGTATTAATCAAGCAATTCGTGTAATAACTCCTTATATGCTACGAAACACTTGTAGAGGACTGAATTACCATTTAGACTTTTGTGATGCTACAAAAGGTGCACACATCAAAATCTCTGATACTTTGATCGAAATCTATGATTGATATTAAAATTTGGTGAGATATTCTTTCCATTTAAATAATTTTTTAAAAATTCTAATGGGTAGTTCCTTAAAAATAAGTCATGACTTTTGGATACCTTTAGCCCGGACACCCTGTATATAAGCTCAGTCTGAAATAAAACTTTTGCACAAGCGTTAAAAATTTCTACCATTACCGAACAAAGAACGTAGGTCTTGTCAGTTCAGAACAGTCAATCTGGGAACTATCTCTGAGTTATATGGTGTCATGTTTATAATCCCATTTTTAAATGTTTCACCCCATTTTTACAATAGTGCAACGATGCAGAATTACAATAGTGCAACGATGCAGACCGTTCATGTTTTCTTTTTATCCTTCCTTAAATGCCACATCAAATTTCTTTTCACCTTTCGGGCATTACAAAAGCTGTTTTTTTTTTAATTGGGAAGTCAAACTCAGATCTCCTAATCTTGAGACTGAAAGACAAAGGCTCTTTCCGTTGAGTTACACCAAATTTATCTAGAACTAGCGGCCCGTCCCGACTTTGTCCGGGTTGAACAAAATATTATACCTATAAATTTCCAGTTGATAGCCAATAAAGTGTAAATCTTTTTGTACACCTTAAATGTCCAATAAAAAGTGTACTTCCAAATGTAGTTTTCTTCAATAAACCCTTTAACGTTGGCAGTTTCAAAAATCCTTTTTGCATTTATCAATACCTCCTCTACTTCAATCTTAAAAATATTAAACCTTTTCCTTACGGGGTTGGATAGCATATATCCGAAGCACATACTCTCGAAAAATACGGTGTGATGTCGGCAGAGATATTGTCTCGAATTCCACTTCGTTGTGACTTTCCTAACGGCTTTGCCCCCAAAGAACAATTGGGTGACATTCTGGGAAGGGAGGGTGAAACTTGCTGAAAAGGACTGAATAATAATCTTTTGTCGTTCTAGCTAGAGGCTATTTCTTTTCAGGCGAGAGACATCAGAAGGGCGGTTCACCCGCGGTTCATCCATTTTCTGCCTTTTCAGAGATGAAAGAGTTACGGAGTGCCGATGAACTACTATTGAAATTCTTCTTCAATAGTAAGAAAGCAATAAGAAAACAATTAACCACTCTTTGGTCCCCCACTGGGTCTACTCCCTGACCCCCCACGCTGAATGTCCCCCACGTAAAATGGGGATAGGAAGTAGATAACATTTTCCCATTGTAAAGAGCGATTTCGAAAAACGGACCCCGTAAGCTAAAGGGTGTTGCTATGGTTACTTGACTGTGGTTGACAAAGGAAAAGATGTAAGGTACATTTTAATGTACAAAAGTTGTACATTACCCACCACATAAAAATATGCTCTCTCTTTTTATATATTATTATAGAAGTATAGATACACATTGGTATCCCAAAATTAGAATAAGAGATGAAATAAAAATACAAAAATAAAAAAGGATTTTAAGTAAAGAATTGTTTAAAATTATTTTAAGCACCTAAAATAATATTCAAATTAATATTACGTTATTTATTAATTAAACTTAATTTTTTAAAAGAAAGAGGTGTGCTTGCGACCGTAGTTTTATTCAAAAATGAAAAAGGATTTTAAGTAAAGAATGTTTTTTTTAATTACTTTAAGCACCTAAAATAGTATTCAAATTAATATTACGTTAGTTATTAATTAAAGTTATTTTTTTAAAAGAAAGAGGTGTGCTTGAAACCGTAGTTTTATTCAAAAATAAAAAAAGGATTTTAAGTAAAGAATATTTTTTTAATTATTTTAAGCACCTAAAATAGTATTCAAATTAATATTACGTTAGTTATTAATTAAAGTTAATTTTTTAAAAGAGAGAGGTTAAGAGATGAAATAAACATACAAAAATAAAAAAAGGATTTTAAGTAAAGAATGTTTTTTTTAAATAATATTAAAATTTTTTCAAATAATGTTCCTAAATAATATTCAAATTAATATTACGTTAGTAAATAATTAAAGTTATTTTTTTAAAAGAAAAAGGCGTGCTGGAGAACGGCTAAGTTCGAACCACTATCGTCAGAACAGAAGCCCACCGCAGTAACACCAAGCTAAGGATAGTTGAAGACTTCGGCACAAAAAGCGGTAGAGGACAATAGCGGTAACAATGGAGATTGTTAGGATTAAGCCCCTAACTTTATTTCTACTGATCAGATATACATAATATATAGCCTATGTCCATCTGGAATAATGTACCTTTCAAACAGTGAAAGAATTTTTCAAATAGGTGCAGTGGTTCTGGAGATTACCCTCCACGTACAAAATCGCTCTCTCTTTATATATAAGTATAGATAGATAATAGAAAGAGGTTAAGAGTTGAGATAAAAATACAAAAATAAAAAAAGGATTTGAAGTAAAGAATGTATTTTTAAATATTCAATTTAAAAAAAAATAATATTCTTAAAATAATATTCAAATTAATATTACGTTAGTTAATAATTAAAGTTAATTTTTTAAAAGAAAAAGGCGTGCTGGAGAACGGCTAGTTTCGAACCGCTAACGTCAGAACAGAAGCCCACCGCGATAGCACCACGCTAAGGATCGTTGAAAACTTCGGCACAAAATGCAGTAGAGGACAATAGCGGTAACAATGGAGATTGTTAGGATTAAGCCCCTAACTTTATTTCTACTGATCAGATATACATAATATATAGCCTATGTCCATCTGGAATAATGTACCTTTCAAACAGTGAAAGAATTTTTCAAATAGGTGCAGTGGTTCTGGAGATTGCCCTCCACGTACAAAATCGCTCTCTCTTTATATATAAGTATAAATAGATAGCACCACGCTAAGGATCGTTGAAGACTTCGGCACAAAAAGCGATAGAGGACAGTAGCGGTGACAATGGAGATTGTTAGGATTAAGCCCCTAACTTTATTTCTACTGATCAGATATACATAATATATAGCCTATGTCCATCTGGAATAATGTACCTTTCAAACAGTGAAAGAATTTTTCAAATAGGTACAGTGGTTCTGGAGATTACCCTCCACGTACAAAATCGCTCTCTCTTTATATATAAGTATAGATTTAAAATGTATACTGTATTTTACATTTTACGAAAAAATGATGGCAGATAATTTTTACTTCAAATAAATGAAATGGTGTATCATTATAGTATACTAATTGACAATCGATAAAAAAAATTAAAAGCAACTTAAGTTAACGAAAAACTGATAATGGATTCAAAAATTTTCAACAAAAAGACTCTTAGTTTTAAAAATAATTTACTCTTTTGAGTATAGTCAATTTGACTCAGATTTCCAGGTCAAGGCCAAGATCTGACCTAAAATTATTATACTGTAATTAAAAGATCACATCAGAAATAACTGTTTGATCTTAAAATTAGAGAATTTGACATTGGGTTATTTTTACCAGAACGCAATAATTATCGCCATGCGAAATGCGCCAAACCCTGGCGGAAAAATGCAAGATGACGGCCGTGCACACAAATCTAGAGTATCCCCCCTAACTTTATTTCTACTGATCAGATATACATAATATATAGCCTATGTCCATCTGGAATAATGTATCTTTCAAACAGTGAAAGAATTTTTCAAATAGGTGCAGTGGTTCCGGAGATTACCCTCCACGTACAAAATCGCTCTCTCTCTTTATATAGAAGTATAGATTTATATCTGATAGGAAAATTGCGCGGTGCTTACTTAACGTGGCGATATTCGCCTTGTTTACTTTTATCTTGCCACTTCCTAACATTCGGTTGAGGTGTCAGCTTTTCAAACATCGCAAGAATGCGATGGTATTCAGCTTCTCGGCTATCGCAAATATGACGTCATAGTTTTTTTTTCTCTTACGTATTTGCCATATGAAACTACTTATTTTTAACGGACCATGTTTGGCCGTATGTAACTGTAGACCGTGTTTCTTATGCAAATGTTTGATTGTATAAAAAAACAGGTTTGTTAATGTCTGTCTCGCTCGCTCGCTCACTCAGTCAGTCAGTCTGTGGCATCTGTAAATCTCACACTCTCGGTTAGAGGTGTGGATATAGTATATTTTTCATGTACGAGCATATTTTTTCTTTGAGCAGTTGGATCGCTATTATGTTTTTCATTTGTATGTATTCATCTGTACATATTACATTATTTTAACTTCAACGAACTTTGTCATAATTCAAATGTCCCTGTTTTACTGCGTGCCCTGCACAACAGTATCCATTAATCTTTTTCATTTATTGTACCTCTCTCTATTTTTAGAGACGTTAGAAAGCAAAACTATATTAATATCTAAATTAATTAGTTGATTTGGGGGCAACGTTCGATTTCCTTGTACTCTTTAATAATACTATATTTTCAATCACATGTACGTCAGATAAGAACATAAGTAGAAATCGATACCTGGGATAGAAATCTGGTAATTAAAGACAGATATATTCAATTTCATATACCAATATTTTTTTTTTTTTGGGGGGGGGAATTTTAAATTTTTCACCAGCATTCAAAATCCTTCGTTATTAGATTTTTCTGTTAAAAATACATATTAAATATCTTGTTTAGTTAGTAATTTTCTTTCCAGGAAAACAATGTAAAAATTGTTTTAATTAAAATGTTTTTCGAACATGAAACATTCTATTGAAAATTATTCCAAGAAAATCGCAGTTGAATAATTCCTCTGATATAAGGAAAAAATAATATTCTTTTCTTAATATATATTAACTAGCCGCTGGGGGACCAGCATAGTCGCTTTTAGTTTTATATTTTCTTTTGCAAAGCAACTCAACAGAAATTAACATACGTAAGGAATGTTACCATTACCTGCCATCATAAATATACATTGTTAAGGGGTAGTGGGAGCTCAGCCAAAAAATTTATAATCATTGCTAAATTCACTATAAGGCTAATTCTAAAACACCGTGATTAAAAAAATGTGAATTTCCATTAATTCAGAACAGAGTTAAAGAAAATAGAGACGCCCAATATCAATGATTTAAAAAATTATATCCCTCTTTGTATGTACTATTTTTCAAAATTAAGATATCTAAACTTTATTATTACATCAAACAAGGAATTGTTGGAGAAAATTTTCACTTAAAAAATGAATTAAAAATTCAGCAAGAACTAAAATATATTGTGGATTACATCACTATCTGTATGTACTATTGTTCACAATTCAGATATCTCCACTTAATCCTATCAAATGAATAAATTAAAATTATTTCGTGAATAAATTAAAATTATTCAAGAGTAAAATTCAGCAATTAAATTGTACCAAATTACGTGTTAACCTCGAGCTATGACACACCCGGTTGCAAATTGCGGACGGCATCTAATGTTTACATCCGGTAGTTGCACCGTTGCCATGCGGAGTGTAGAAATATCGTCGATTTTTGAGCCGCATATCTACGCGTTTTATATATATATATATTTATTGAATACATCAATTTTAAACATTAACAATTTTATAAAATAAAATTATAGGTCATATGATTGGTTTATCAAAGAATCACCAAGTATTTTGCACCAATTCTAGTTCGGGTTTCCTCTTATTTATTTTCACCACTAGAAATAGGAATACAACCAGAGGATAATACTCCCCATAGGACTACCAGAAATAGTCTAATAGCTTGGAGACACGTTAATCTTAATCTGGTAGCCGGGAAGTTATGAAAAACCGTGGAATAACACATTACAACATTCCTACATTATAGGAGGTATGGTTTAAGGCGACAAGCGGCCTTCAAACTCGCAATTTTTAATTTTCAATTTTTTAACTTTATATACAGAATTAGAATAATTGGTATTCTTTTTGACAACACAGAAGACCCTTAGAATTCAAAATAAGGATATTTTGGCAGAATAGTGCCTTTTTAAAAAAAAAAAAAAAATTTAAAATGCTAGCATTTTTCAAAATGCTCCTTGCGCATTCTATATCATTTAAAAACCTTCATTTTTTTAATATATGTTTACCATACATATATTAACATAATTGTGCGTTGAACTTTTTATTGCACAAATCAAAAATCAAATTATTTTTTTCAAAAATCTGGCTGTTATTTTTTTGTGTTTTTGCCTTGTTTCATTGTCTACAAATTTGAAAAATATTTGTGGTTTCAAAGTATGGTGCACAGTTTTGTGACAAATACTTTCTTTGACAATTCCTAGACATTTGAATGAAATCAGAAGAAAATCAAGGCGCATGGAACATTTTGAAAAATTCTAGCAATGTTCAAGAATTTTTTTTGAAAAACGACTTATTCTTCCCCAAAATAATGATTTGGGAATTCTAAGTGGTTACAATCTATTAAAAAAGCAATATTATTAATTCTCATTTTCTATATAGAGTAAAATATTAAAAATTTAAAATTACGGGGTTTAAAGTCCCTTAATCCCTTAAGTTGGTATGGATTATTCAAACTACATTTCTCCTCTGTAGCTGGTGGTCTTTCTTTCCCCTTCGTTTTGAGGTAATTCGCTGACTGACTGTACTATCTCTGGAACCATAAGGGCTAGGAACCTAAAATTTTGTATGATGGTTCCTCTTAGGCCCTAGATGCTTACTAATATATCTGTTTTAAAATCCAAACTTTAAAGGAATTAAGAGGGGCTTCCCCCCCCCCCCCCCATCCTCAATTTCTAAAACTCGTATTTAATATTGGATTTTAACCGGATTACTTTTAAACGAAATTAGGGCTCGAGAAATATATACATACAGAGTTTCATTAAAATCGGCCCAACACAGATGCAGCTAAAAAATTTTGAAAATTTATTTTTTTGTCAAAGTTTGTTTATTTTGTTTAAAACCTCGTTTATCCGGACTAACAGGGACCATAGGCATAATCGAAAATCCGATAATCCGGGTTATATGAGTAATAAGCAAAGCAAAATCCTTAACTAAGCAGACTTACCGCTTATTACGACAAAAAACTATGTTTTGTAACAAAATTATATAGTATTGTTTACAAGACATTAAAAAATATAAAAATAATTTTTCAAATCATTTCTTAACAAATAATTGGTAAGTCTAGTAAAGCTTTCTTAATCTCAACGAAAAGAATTCTATTACCATAATTTATTGTACAATCTGTGAAGGAACTGTACATTGAATCAAACTAAAAAGCGAATATTTAGCGTACTTGTAGTTACGTTCTTGCCATCATAGTTAAAAATTATTATCTAGTGTGAACATTAAATAAAAAGTCTACAAATTTGATCCGGATCAACGAAGGCCGGATAAATGAGGTTTTCACTGTATGATCCATTATATTACGTTTTGCCGTTATATATATATATATATATATATATATATATATATATATATATACATATATATATATATATATATATATATATATAACAGCCAAATAACACTGAATGACCGACTAACTGAACACTGTATGTCTGGAATCATAAAACCTAGTAAGCTGAAATTTTGCATTGTGGCTCTTCTAATGGTTTAATAAGATTTCATTAAATAACCTCAACTTTTGCAGAGGTTTAAATAGGGGCTTAAATTCTCAAAATAAAAAGTAAAAACAATCTTAAATCCATATTTAATGCCAGATTATGGTCGATAAATTATATACTGAACTTCTCTGAGGAATGACAACACTATTTATAATATATATATAATATAATATATATATATATATATATTTAGATCATTTAATTTAAATTAACTCCTAAAGTTAATTTAAATTAAATTATCTAAATTACGTAATGGATGGTATTCATGTATTCCGTCACGAAGCACGGGTATTTAGCTAGTATATGATAAATCTTTAATAGTTAAATCTCCTATAATAGTAAACGGTAACTATTTTGGGCTGTACAAAATCGTGATAGTTAATATTACATTTAACGTTAAATTCTTTCTGACTATACAGAAAAAAACTATTTCTCGGCATACCTGACTTCCATTTCTTTTATTGAATTTCTAATGATTTCTTATACCTTTTCCCACAGAATAGCAAAAATGAATGATTCCTTCAATCTTACTCCTCGTAATTGAAGTAATTAAATCTAGCTTCTCGTTTAAATCAATTCTTTATTTTTTTCAACATATCTAACTTTTTGTCAAGCTTTTTAAAGGTTTGGCATTTTAGAAAATTTCCTACAAACGGAAGAAAATTTCTACAAACTGAAGCCTTATAACTATATTCCTTTTTTAACGACTGAAATGATTATTTTTTTCTGTTAAAGATGGTAGTGCACTTACAGACTAGACGAGACACGGTATTTAAAAAGCTGTGTCCCTAGAGGTATATAGCATATTTCGATAATTACTTAGCAGAGAAAGTTACTTTTACTTATATTAGAAATACAAACTGTTACTTTTATATTTAGGTTTTATTTAACTTTTTTGGTAATAACTCAAGAAAAAGAATGAAAGAAAATGGTTTCAAAGCTTTAAAGCGGAATTAATTTTTTCCGATGATGTTCCAAAAGGTTTTTTATTCCAATAGCGGGTTACAAGAATATATATATATATATATATATATATATATATATATATATATATATATATATATATATATATATATATATATATATATATGTGTGTGTGTGTGTGTGTGTGTGTGTGTGTGTGTAATATTGGCGCTACGGTGGTGGCGAAGCTCAACAGGCCTGAAAGTAATTGACACCATAATTCACATGTAACACTTAATATATAATAGTTGACCTCTCAGGGTAAGGAAAATATTGCCAAGCACTTAACCAGCTTGGACTTGTTGAAGTCACTTAGACTTCCGCAACCAGGGAGCTTCCCTATCGACTCCCCTTTTGCACAGTACCTTCAAGCTAGGCCGAAATCTCCGGGGTCTCTCCCCGTTCGCTCCTAGTAACTTAGCCCTTCAACTCTGTATCGCCTCCAAACCCTTATCTGACCAGTTCATTTCTCAGAATCCTAGTAGCGCTGTCGTCGCATAACGTACATGGCAACATATACCTCATAGCCAGAGCTCTCAGATAATACAACTCCCATATATATATATATATATATATATATATATATATATATATATATATATATATGCCGGTTGCTGCCAAAAATCGACCACCGACCACCGTGTACACTAATGGTGGAGGGTGCACGAAAAATCTGTCTGACTGCAAGTCTCAAGTGCTCCGATCTCATCACTTGACTCGGTTTGAAAATACGGAACTGGTCCTTTAACCAAGTCGGACTTCGACCTTTGAGAGGCCATTAAATATCGAAACTGCACCACTTCGCCCAGTAGCCTTTATGGACTTGAACTAAAACTATACTGTCGGTCATGGGGCATTAGTCACAACAACAACAAATATATATAATATATATATATATATATATATATTTATTTATTTATAATATATTATATATAAATATATATATATATATATATATATATATATACCGGGTGGCTATAATTAAACTGACAGTGCTCACAGTGTTCTGTAGCGCGATCTATTTGCGAGAATGACGCCGCATTTTGTAGGAAGATTAAACAAGACGGGGGACGAAGGATTCAGCGAAAAAATAAATTAGTTCCAAAAGTCACCGCTAGGGGAATATTTGCCGCCGTGTAATAGAAAATAGAGTGTTAACAAATGCAAATTAATACGGAATAAAATTACCTTTTATTATGCACATTTTCTTATTTAGTTCAAGTGCAATATGGCAACACTTTTAAAAAAGCGTAAAATCTACATAAACACCGATAAAGTATCGTGATCTGCAATATCACGTACGCTGAGCAGAAGAAGAAGTTCTTTATTCAAATTTCACGTTACATCCATTGGAACAGTGCCAGCTGCTTGGGTTTTAAAAGGCAATGTGTTACGTTTCGAATCAATCGGATTGAAAGTTTATGTGCAATGTCTCCTTCTTTAGTCGAGAGTGCGTTACTGGTCAAATTCTTTTACCTCAACCAGTGCAACGCGTCAGCCGCTCTTCGTGCTTTTAGAACGCACAAAAAAATGCGTAATGGTAACGGTCCTGTGTCAGTTAATGGGCTAAAAGCAATGGTTGCGACGTTTGAGAAAACAGGTTCTCTGAAGGTTCAGTCAGGCAGAGGACGAAAACCTGTACCACAGGATACAATCGAAGCAGTTGCCACGGCGATTGTCGACAGAGGACCAGATA
Source organism: Dolomedes plantarius (assembly GCA_907164885.2). Lineage (NCBI taxonomy): Eukaryota > Metazoa > Arthropoda > Arachnida > Araneae > Dolomedidae > Dolomedes > Dolomedes plantarius. The sequence continues at coordinate 40,144,158 of OU015491.1, forward strand.
ATATTGCTGCCACCTCTAGCGCTCGTGGATTAGCTCGGAATATGGATATGCCTTACAGTACGGTATGGAAAATCTTACGAAAGATTATCAACTTCTGTCCGTACAAGATCAGCCGTGTACAGGAGTTACTGTACCCCGACCATGATAAGCGATTGACTTTTGCTCTCACCTTTCTTGCCAGAATGGAGGTGGATGATGCTTGGCCGTGGAAAATCTTATGGGGAGACGAGGCCCACTTTTACCTGCATGGAACTGTGAATACCCAGAACTGCCGAATTTGGGATGACAAATCACCACATGCAGTCACAGAAATTCACAGAATTCCACTGTGCCAATGGATGTAACGTGAAATTTGAATAAAGAACTTCTTCTTCTGCTCAGCGTACGTGATATTGCAGATCACGAGACTTTATCGGTGTTTATGTAGATTTTACGCTTTTTTAAAAGTGTTGCCATATTGCACTTGAACTGAATAAGAAAATGTGCATAATAAAAGGTAATTTTATTCCGTATTAATTTGCATTTGTTAACACTCTATTTTCTATTACACAGCGCCAAATATTCCCCTAGCGATGACTTTTGGAACAAATTTATTTTTTCGCGGAATCCTTCGTCCCCGTCTTGTTTAATCTTCCTACAAAAACCTAAAGAACACTGTGAGTACTGTCCTAAAGAACACTTCCTAAAGAACACTGTGAGTACTGTCAGTTTAATTATGGCCACCCGGTATATATATACACACTGAAGGAAAAGAAGGAAAGAAAATGGTTTCAAAGCTTTAAAATGGAATTCATTTTTTCCCGACGATGTTCCAAAAGGTTTTTTATTCCAATAGTGGGTTACAAGACATATATATATATATATATATATATATATATATATATATATATATATATATATATATATATATATATATATGTATATATATATGTATATATATATATATATATATATATATATGTATATATATATATATATGTATATATATATATGTATATATATGTATATATATATATATGTATATATATATATATATGTATATATATATATATATATATATATATATATATATATATATATATATATATATATATATGTATATATATATATAAATATATATATATATATATATATATATATATATATATATATATATATATATATATATAGATAGATAGATAGATAGATATTCTAGAAATAGAGGTACCGGAACGCCTCAAATCTATCCCTATATATATATATAAAAGAAAAAACCAGAACCCAACAAACAAAAGCGAACTAAAACGTCCGTGAACTCAAGTCTCCTAGCTATCCAATATCTCTCATGTATTTTCTGCTGTAGGAGATTTATGTCTGGAAGTAAGGAATTGTGCATTTTAAGTGGCTTTTAACGTTTAAAGTTAAAGGCTTTTTAGCCTAAAGGGGCACAGAGGGGCAGCATATCAGCTCACAGAAATTCAAAAGCCGCTCCACGAATGCTACTTTCATCACATTAACAATATATGAACTGTCAGAGTATAAAGTTTATTTTATATTAGTAACTAATATATATGTATAAATAACTTTCTTTCTTTACCTTTTGTCAGGATTGAGCCATATTAATTAACTTACGATTCTAGTAAAACGCAAAATAACTCCTGGTCAATGTCTAAAACTAATGAATTTTCAGATATTTTTCGCTTCTTCTTGTCAAATATCTTTTCTATCTGGGAAAATTCTTGCAAATGATTTTTAATTAAATGTGTTTTCATACCGAAATAAAAAATAACTATGTTATTTTAGACATTTTAGGGGAATTCTAAAACATCGTATTTTAAAGTCTGTCGACATGAACTTTTAATTAGTATGTTCACATTATTAGTTCATTATTAAATGATTCTACAATGAATAAATCATTATCGAGACGTTTCTTAAATTCTAATAAAAAATTAGCTCTTGAAATATTAAAAAAATCATTCGGATATTCAAAAATGATATATATCAGCAATTATAAAAATTAGAGAAATGCGGAATCTCTCAATCAGACCTATAATATAACATATGGCATTATATGTACACTTTTCTGTGACCTATTTGAAGATGAAGTTCACATTTTTTGATCTACCGATTTGTTTTTGTTGTTTCTAATCCTTCATGGCACGAACTAATTCCAGACCAGGTCCACATAGGCTAGCGGGCTGAGGGGTTTAAAAAAGCCCCACAAGGGTTGGAGTCCAATTTAGTCAGGTACCAACTCAATTTTGACCGCCCCCCCCCAGGGGCGACATCGGGGGGGGGGGAGGAGGTCATACCCTCTCCCATCCTCACTAACATCGTAGAGTGACTCTCCAGTGTACGGATTTAACGTACTCATATACAGCCTAGATGCGGGGCCGATTAATTATTTAGTTTAATACATAGAAAGATACCTAATGAAAATCATTTTAATCACGGTTGTATAATCCATATACAGTTGGTTCTCTTTTTAACGACTTTCAAGGGACCGTGAAAAATCGTCCTTAAGTAGAGATTGTCCTTAAACAGAATTTGTGAAAAAATAACATTTCCCTTCACACTTTACAGGTTTAGGACTGTCAATGTATTTCTTAATATATTGGCGTGTTTAAAAATGTTATTTTTATTATCATCATTATTTTATTCACAAAAAGTTATTTTAAATTACATTGAAAAAAAAAAGAGTACAAACAATACAATAATTTACGTTTTAAAAAATTCAAAAAGTTTTGATTGCTTCATTCGCCTTGTTTTCGTTATTCTCTTTTCTAGATTTTCTAAAATGTTAAATGAGTCACCTTCCATTTTCGATGTAATATAGCGTTGGAGAACATCTAGAGCAGAAATTGCATGTGTGTAAGACGATGGCAGTGTCTCGTTTTCCGTGTCTTCAACTTCACCTTCTTCGTCTGAATCTGTGTTTTCGTTTACAATATCTTCATAAATTTGTTCTACATTTCTGAAATCTGTTGTTAAAACATATTTATCACAATTGTAGAAATCTTGAATTGAAACATCCTCATCTTCAACAAGACTTCTCCATTCTTCAGGAGTAATGTCATCTTCGTTGATTTCTACATCCGTACTTTGCAGTTCCACTACAAGTTCTTTGTGAATTCCAGCAACGCGAAAGCAGTTTCTTATTGTGGATGAAGAAACTTCTTTCCATGCTGATGTTATCAGGTGCATTGCTTCCAAGATTGTAAATTTTCTAATTTTTATACTGTCAGCCGAATTGTTTATTAATTTCCTAATTAAAGACTTTCTGTAGTATGCTTTCACACTGCGAATGATTCCCAGGTATAATGGCTACAACTTGCTAGTGCAATTATCTGGTAAGAAATGGATAGTGAAATTTGTAAGTCCGGGGATATTTGGAGTATGTGCAGTGCATCGGTCGATTAAAAGTAAAACTTTTCACTATTCTCGATGCATTTTTGCATCAAATTTTCTAATCCAGTCAATAAAAATGCGTGATGTCATCCACGCTTTATTGTTATTGCGGTACTCACAAGGTTTCCTGGTGATATTCTTAAAACACCTTGGTTGCTTTGATTTGCCTATAACTAGTGGTATAAATTTCTCAGATCCATCCGAATTAGTGCACAGTAAAACAGTTAATCGTTCCTTACTGTGTTTTCCACCAAAACACTTTTCGCCCATATACGTTAAGGTTTTATTAGGCACCATATTGTAGAATAGGCCCGTCTCATCTGCATTGAATATGTTCTTCTCATCATATCCATCTAATTTCCCGTTCAGCACTATTTTCCATTCATCCACTATTTTTTCATCTACGGAGCCACTTTCGCCAGATATGCTTTTAAATACAAGCCCGTATCTTTCTTTGAACTTTGTTAGCCAACCAGCCGAAGCCTGAAAATTTTGCATTCCAAACTTTTCTGCCAGAATAATAGCATTTTCTTTAAATATCACTCCGGAAATTGGAATGTTAGATGCTCTTGCTTGATGGAACATTGCAGGACCTTCGCAAACTCTTCTGATCGGCCACATTGAATTTTCTGCCGTTTGGATTTGGATCCCAAACCAAATTTTTGTGCTGCTTCAAGAATTTTCTCTTTGCTTGCTAAAATGCCTTTGAGAGTAGCTGAAATTGTCTTGCGAATTGGACTTTTGTTATTCCAACACTTTCTTCCCAGTTTTCAATAATTTTCACTTTTTCGTGTAGCGTAAGATGCTTTCGCTTTGATGCCATTTTGCTCTGCTCACCTCGTATTCGTACTGGAATGAGATCCTACACCCAACCATGAATTCTCTAAACATGAACACGTGCTTCCCAGAAGGAGTGAGAGAGGGGTGCTTTTGGACAGTTCGTAAATCACATGACAACATGGTAGGTACAATAGAGAGATCCTACACCCAACCATGAATTCTCTAAACATGAACACGTGCTTCCCAGAAGGAGTGAGAGAGGGGTGCTTTTGGACAGTTCGTAAATCACATGACAACATGGTAGGTACAATAGAGTGATTCCACACCCGCACTAGGAAATTCGATCCACCAGGGAAGAATCTTCGATCTTCCGAGAAACAGTAATCCCCCACCCCTCCCCCGGTTTTTTCCACTGCAACAAGTCTATGATTGCAACAAACATAAAGGAAATTCCGGGTCTGTTTTTGAAACCAAACTCCCCCACAGAAAGTAACCCTCCTAAAATGCTGAAGAAAAAGTTTATCATGTAAGAAAAAATCGTCGTTAAATAGAAACAAAATCGTCTTAAAATAGAATTTTTTTACGTCGGAGGGACCGGGACCGGGAAATATCGTCTTTAAATAGAGATCGTTAAGTAGAGCGTCGTTAAACAGAGAACCAACTGTATATAAACTGACTGACTGACATATAACGCACAAACCAAACCGCTGGACCTAAAGGGCTGAAATTTTGCATGGTGATTCATCTTATTGTGTAGGGGTGCACTAAGAGAGTTTTTTGAAAAATTCTTCTTAGATTTTTTTAATTAAATTTTTAAGCTGTTTTTGTAACTTTTTTTAAGTTTGAATTTAAAATAAAAATCTGATGATTATAAAATTTATATCACGAGAAAGACCATAAAAATTTCTTTAAAATGAAATCTTTTTCGAATCTTTACCTCCCTTTTCTGATTTTTGGGGAATTTTTAAAGATTAATTTTTAGAATTTATTTTATTAAATGCTGATCACGGGGTTTCTTTTCTTTTCGTGATACTTTAAACTAATTCTGCGTCACGTGCATATCAACGAAATAGACAAAAAAAATTTTCTTGTTAATGTGGCAGACGATTTGACATTATACAAAAAAATATTAAAATACAGTAAAAGAAATGTTCCTCAAACTGTACTATATTCTTTAGCGTGTTCTATTAGATTAAATTTGAATATTTTCTTCTTCTTTATTTTGTCTACAAAAATATCCTTTACGATCTTTTATAAATATATTTTTTCGTTTTTTTACATCAATTGCATACATTGATCGTTGTATTTATTATATATATATATATATATATATATATATATATATATATATATATATATATATGTGTGTGTGTGTGTGTGTGTGTGTGTGATAATATTATTAACAACCTATAATTGCCCTTTCTGAACTTTCTCTCTCATCTGGTAACACCTTTCTGACGCCTTGGCGAGATTTTTCGCCTTTCCACATTCTAACTCTACCCGCCAATTCTGGCAACCTCTCTGACCTAATTCTATTTTCGCGCTCTACGAGGGAGACGCTGGGTAGACTCGAAGTGAATAACATGTGCTACTTTATTCATAAATAAATCCCTTTGTTCCGGAAGCTGACTTTCTTATTTTCCGGCCTTGATTGCATTATTTTCAGGAGATGTCCATTCCGGACATTTCACGTATATATGGCATTAATTACCGTTGTATTGACCGTTGTATTTAATTTGAATGTACTCCGTAGCGAAGAACGGGTTTTCAGCTAGTTTGACAGATGTTTCCAATGTATAGTACGTTGCTAGCATAAAAGCTAATGGAATACATAATATTTAGTCACAGAGATTGCATGCATGTTGTAAGACAACAATAATAGGCTCGAACTTTAAAATAAGCGAATGAATTTGTAGTTGGATATTTATATATTCTTTGAATAGCTCGTTTTTTAAATTTTATCTAGTATGTGATTGCTTTAGGAAATTTTTTATTCATATGCTAATCAGCACTATAAGATTAATTTCTTTTAGAGTTCAGTGCATAAATAAAAGGCTTCTGTATTTCAAAAGAACTTACACAACTTCAGTTCCTTTTATACATGGCCTTTGAAAACTGTAAGAAAAAGGTGCAAATGCATTTCAATATCAGAAATAAGAAAATACATTCTATTTTAAATCTCATTTTCTCAAGGACTCGGATGCTTCATTTGTTTAAGATCCTGATAAGTTTGCTTATTTTATTTAGTGAAACATTTCGTTGTGATTTTTTTATATGGTTGGTTCTGTAGTAAATCTTGAGCTATGAAACGTAACGAGTATATTTATCACACATTTTGCATTTTATACTCAAGCTCTTACCCTATATCTGATTACCTCAAACTGTCCTGTGCTTTCATAATTTCCATTTTCAAGGGGTTTCAGATGTCCTGTTATCCAAATTATAACTACTCAGATACCAATAATTGTTGAGGTTTTTCTACGCGAAGACCACACGGGAAAGTTTACTGCCACCGATCAAAATCCAACCATCTCAAGAAAAACAAAATCCGATCGTATCAAGATCGTGTGAGACGGGATAGATTTTCACTAATTTAAATTTACTAGCAGGCCAATACACAAAACTTTCACCTGCAATGAAAAATAGTAAAGTGATTTTTTTCACCTCACCTCGTATGGTCCCTTTCCTTACTGTTTAAATGTCGAGCAGTCCAATATACAGGCAACGTCGAAAAAAACTTACTTTAGGCTTTTAACGAAACGCACAAGCAAATAAAACTACAGTCATTTTTTATATGATGTGAAAACCTGCTCTTTGAATCTTTGACAATAACTTACAGTGATATCGAGTTGTATGAAAGAATATGTATACAGATATTTCTCGACTTACGACCGAAATAGGGACCGACACGTTGATCGTAAGTTGAGTTGGTCGTAAGTCGAGTTTCAAAAAAAAAATTTTCTTTTTTTTTGTATATGAAAAGACATATATTTTTTTACTTTCATAAGTAATTTAAAATACACTGTATTTATAAGACATAAATTATTCTTCGTCATCACTACTTATTATGTTAGTACAATCCATTGGTTCAGAATTTGCGACATAACATACGTTGCAAGTATTTTTAACAAAGTTTTCCAACGTAGTTTGAACAATTTGAGCCTTTTCCTTGTATATTGTCTGGTAGCAAGCCAGATTTTCATGAATACGACGATTTAAACTTGTGAATATTTCTTCATTTGGATCCATTGCTTCTAACTGTTGTAGTCCTTTATTAATATAACGAAAAGCTGAAGCCATTTCTGAAGCCAATGAATATTTTATTTGATTGATTCAGTGGATATCGAAACTATGGCCTCATACATTTTTATTACTGCGTCATAAATTTTTGCAGTATTGCAGAATATTGCATCATATTTTTTTAATAATTATGTTATACATATAGGTATGTACCGTACATTCGAGGAAAATTCGTTTTAAGGGAAAAAAATATATTTTTTATTTTCAAAATTTCGGTCGTAATTCGAGTAATACCTGTAGTCTATTAATTCAAAAGCTTCATCAGTAGTTGTAACTATTATCCTACACCATTAATATTCTTTATCATTAGGTATGGACAAACTATTCTCTCCCAAATGAATTTTTATTGTTTTCTAAGTGATCTTTCCTTAATGCTCATATTAAAGAAAGGAAAATATAAGACTTCCTGGAGAGGCTGACCCACTTATGAGGGGATTCCTTGAAATAACCCTGTTGTCAGTATCTAGCTTACTGGAGGTTTTAGGCAGATATATCAGACGGATTTGTATGAATGCTATCTATACTTTATTTGTTACTTTGAAAATCCGGTAAATTTTTTTACAGTTCTTAAGAGTGGATAATTAGGAAAAAATTGTATTCCAAAGAGTTAGTAAATATGCTGTATTCAAGGAAATATTTATCTTTGTACAATTTTGCCATATATTCTCCACATTTTTGCTCTTTGTTTGCGCAAAACTATGAGGAAAAGCGTGGTTTCTTCAGATAAAGCGTTATTTATTCATCTTTCACGAGGTCATCAAAATGGAAATACTGATCCCTGCTACTGAATATTATATTAATAAACAATAGATCCACCATTGGTAAGCAAAACAGCACGAATTCGATAAAAGGTAGTGATAAAGTCCTGTACGTAAGATATTAGAATTCCACACCATTCATCCTGCAACGTATGCCCTAACTATTGCAGCCATGTTGTTGAGAGAAAACGTGATACGCCTACCAAATCATTCTGGCGGTCTAAATACGTTTTATGGTGTAGGCGTTACTCCGTGATGGCCATTCGTGTTTCTAAGAAGTCAACCCTGTCGTGCATAATCCGAGACGTATCAGAATGGGATTTTAAAAGCATAATGATTAGGTACAGCATCTACCCTGGACACCTCAGTAGCCTGACCTTAATGTTGTTTAACATTAGGGGAACTAATATATATATATATATATATATATATATATATATATATATATATATATATATATATATATATTATATATATATATATATATATATATATATATATATATATATATATATATATATATATATATATATATATATATATATATATATATATAATATTAAAAAACTAGTAATTTCTTAATTCAACACTCTAAACATTTAAAAAATATTAATTCCTCACTTTACTGTTCAAAATTACATACCCTTTTTTAATCCCTTAAGTTATTTAATTCCCTTTGGGCATTCGCGTTAAATTCCATTATTACAGCCTTCGGCAAAATCATTCAAGATGGCTGTCTTTTTTACGTAAAGAGACGCGGCGCGGCGTCAGTAGAAATTTAAATCAGCTCTGCACATCAACAACAACTTTAAACCAATCAACTATTAAGACACACCCTTTTGTCACGTGATGGATTGAAGTTTATATAAATCCTGACGTCCAAAAGTAGGACGGACTCCTGTACTTTCTCTTGCTGCATTCATACCGGCGGAGTCGCCAAAGGAAACAATAAACATGTTCTCGTAAATTACACGTATTCGTCGTTTTAGTCATGAGGTGAATTTATTTTCAAGCATAACTGCATCTCCTCACCGTAGCATGTGGGATTAGATATCTTCTGAGCCTGCGATCTGTCTCCCATGTTACACACACACACACACACACACACACACATATATATATATATATATATATATATATATATATATATATAACAATAAAAACTACATACCCCTTTTAAATTCTAAATTATCTTAAATCTCCTTGGGTGTTCGAGATAAATTCATTTCCCATTCTAAGTTCTAAAAAAAGCCCCAGGCAAACCATCTCAAAATGACGGCTTTTTACTCGAAAACTTGACCTGCGTGGCGTGGGTACCCAAATTATCCCTTTCAGCGCAATAATCACGCCTTAACCATAACTTTTAACCAATCAGCACTCTGCGGTCACATGATGAGATAAAAACTATATAAGTTCTGACATCCAAAAAAGAGCGGACACTCGTACTTTTTTCACCTGCTAAGCTACCCCGTTAACCTGTCTTTCCATGAATCTGATTTAAATAAATAGGTAGTTTAGGAAAGTCATGGTGTTTTGTGTGTCCCAGGTGGGAGATGATGCACGGCCGGGCGACAAGCCATCCATTTGCTTTCAGGTAGACGAAGCCAAGACAAAAAATAACCAGATATCTACCACTCCGCCTTCATTCTTCGGCCCGCGTCCGTCACATTTCATATATATATATATATATATATATATATATATATATATATATATATATATATATATATATATATATATATATATGTGTGTGTGTGTGTGTGTGTGTAAGTAACAAGAAAACGCGTCTTCCTAAATTACTTTACTTTAAAGCCTATTCTCTTTTTAAGAAAGCACGACCCCTTTTCGAAAATTGCAACCTAAAAGTAAAATAAGATAATTTATCGTAGTCCTGCAGATCATTAAGCAGGCATGTGAAGTATCTGAACTCAATAACATCCCCAGATATGAGTGTTCAAAGTTTATGAGATTTCGAATGTCAGTGTAATGTCAAAATTCCTGAAGAGCCCTCAAACCACTCTGGATTTATGTCTTTTTTAACGTCGAAACCACACTTTACAAGAACTTTATGGCCACTTTTTCTGCTCCCAGGTCAATAGGTCGCAGCTCTATCAAGCGCGGGATCTATCAGTCCCCGGGAAACTGAACTCCACGAATCTAAAATCGCCCAATTAAAAATTAAATAGTTTAGACCCTCTGGCGACAATATCGCAAAACACTCATTTACTATTTGCGTGAACGGAAGAATTTCTCTCTGCGTGTCTAACTCTCGTTGCTGTCGGATCGACTGTCCACAGTCCGGTGGTTACAACGCTTTTCTCTTAACTCTCCAATGTAAGCACTGCTGTTTTTACGTCCCGTCCTGGCATGGACGCTGGACAAGTCATGTGGCCACTGCAGCGAATACCTTCGTAACGCCTACTTATTGAATAAAGGTGATTTTTCTGGATATCGACTAAAATCTGTGTTCCTCTTCTCTGGCTCCATGTGTTTATCTCGTAAGAAAGTCTCTCGTTTAAATTTCGTAAGTGCTTCCCTGGATCAACACTACACCCGACTGCATCTTTCCAAGTTGTGCGCAGCGATTTAATGTATGATCAACACCCTCGTGCCGACTGCATCTCCAATAAGTTCAGCACATCAATTCCCTTGTGCTAAATTTTCCAAATGGGATTACTATCACACACACACACACACACACACACACACATATATATATATATATATATATATATATATATATATATATATATATATATATATATATATATATATATATATATACGCATGGACAAAAAAATTAGCGCACCAAGAAATAATTGCGGGATCGTAACGAAACTTGCAATGAAGGTACATGTCGGGGAGATATGCAAATGATTAGAAATGCAGCGTGATTGCGCATTACGTATAGCCGGTAGAGGGCGTTGAACATCGTACTCTGTGGAGTATAAAAAAGGTAACCAAAGCTTGTTTGAGTGTGCTGAATCATTTACAAAGGAAGAGCTGAGATAGACATGCCATTTCGCCGTGTTCGAAGACACTATAAGCAGTTGTCGCAGTTTGAGAGGGGGAGAATCGTCGGGATGATGGAAGCTGGGTGGTCAGCTAGGCGAGTAGCTCGTCAATTAGGCCGCTCTGATTGTGTTGTGAGGAGGTGTTGGGATCAGTGGACCCGAGAGATGTCATGTACACGAAGACCAGGCTCAGGACGCCCTCGACAGACCAATCGTCGAGAAGACCACCACATCGTAAAAAATGCACGCGTACAGCCAACTGCTTCATCGGCCGCCATCCAGGCACAGGTAGCACCTTCACTAGGGGCCTCTGTGTCTTCTCGAACCATACGAAGGAGCCTGGCTGAAGGACAGTTCGTATCGCGGCGTCCATTACGTGTGCTGCCCTTGACGCCCACCCATCGACGCCTCCGTTTATAGTTTTGCCGCGCACGAGGAAAATGGACTGCAGCGGAATGGAACCAGGTCGTCTTTAGCGACGAATCCAGATTCAATCTCGGCAGTGATGACAATCGTGTTCGTGAGTGGAGAGCCCGTGGTGAACGTTTCAATCATGCCTTTGCTGTACAGCGACACATCGCTCCCACAGCTGGTGTGATGATATGGGGTGCCATTGCCTACAATACACGGTCACCCCTAGTATTGTTCCGTGGCACCATGACAACCCAGCGGTATGTTCATGAAATCCTGCAACCACATGTGTTGCCACTCATGCAACGGCTCCCAGGAGTCATTTTTCAACAAGACAATGCTCGGCCTCATACGGCAAGGGTGTCACAAGACTGTCTCCGCACTGTTACTACCCTTACTTGGCCTGCCCGATCCCCAGATTTGTCTCCAATCGAGCATATCTGGGATCATTTGGGACGACGAGTTGGGCATCCCACGAGTTTGAACGAACTAGAGGCAAGGTTACAGCAAATATGGAACGAAATGTCTCAAGACATCATACAGAACTTGTATAACTCAATGCCCGATCGTATCGCATCGTGCATTCGCGCTAGAGGGGGTCCAACGGAGTATTAACTCCTCCGTTCTTTTGCCTTTTTATAATTTTTTTGTCCATGAGTGTATATATACCACGTACTTTCCACCACTAGTGCGTGCATATCCATAGAACTGTATGTCTATGTACGTGTATTATTTTCTGTTATTCTAGCTAATTCAGATTGAATGCTAACCAGTTTGAGTTGGTGATCGCCATTGTAATTATTTTAAATTTGCTTTGAATCCTTTGTTCGTTTTAAGTCTATTTTAATGATACTTTGTAATCCCAAAGCTTTATTATTTTCGTTTTGGATGTTATTAATATTTACACATCGTGCCTCGTAAACAAAAAGTTTACAAATTAATTTTAAAAACATTAAGAATGTTTGGTATAAATGTTGTTACATCCTTTACATATATATATATATATATATATGTGTGTGTGTGTGTGTGTGTGTGTGTGTGTATCACAGTGTTATATGTATTCCATATCACAGTGTTTTCATGGTTCGGATCTAAAAATGAGATATGGCTATCCTGAATGGGGAAACAGCTGTTTAATAACATTTAAGTTTTCCGAAAATGAAAATTGCATTCTTTTTTTCTTATAAATCCCGCTGTAATTTCCCATCAAATTTTATTTTTTTATATTTTATACCATTTTGTTAATAGGAAATATGCTCGCAAACACTACAAAACATCCAGTTTGATGCACCCTCTCATTTTGAAATATTTCTGTGCTTAAAATTCAACAAGAATTATTTCAGATTCAAACCTTGTATTTCTTGCCTTTCTGATAGATGTGCTGACAATTACTTCTCTGAGCCATGTCATGACCTACAATAATATGTGTCCCATCTATTTTTCAATGGAGTACAAAATCTGAATCAATATATAATCCGTATAATGATGTGAGATAAAGAGTCCATTAAATAGAAGCCGTGGATATCTCCTTTAACTATCTCCGTATAAATAGGCCCTATTTCCCTTAATCCTGAGCGTCTCTTTTAAGCCTTGAATTATATTGCCTATGTGGCATGAAACGTCTCCTACAGAACTCATTAAACTATCAGCTTTTGATAATATATTATACTAGACTGTTTCAGAATTAGTTTAAAACTTAACTATCAGTAACGATGTTTCATTTTCGTATGAAATGTTATGTTTCCAAATGACTTATAGTTTATTAAACCTGTGACGGATAACTTAGTTTTACAGAGGCTTTGATATATATATATATATATATATATATATATATATATTCATCTAATTAAATAGAAAAATCTTTGTTGCCTTTCTTTCAGAGTAGTGAATTTTCTACTCAAACTTCTTTATCAAATGTAACATATTTTTAGATTTATTTTAATTATTAAAATGATTACTTTATACATGCTCATAAAATGCATGTAGATTTTTGATTTATTGTTTAAGTCCTTTTAATTTAAAAAACATCTTTTTCAGTAATATAATGGAATATATATACATTTAATAATATATATATATATATATATATATATATATATATATATACATATATATGTAATATATCCATTACTTTCTTCCTTAAAATGCAACCTGAAAAGGAAAACTAGCTCATATTTACATGGCTGGAGCTAGACTCAGCCTGAAAGGAATTAAAATTTTGAAGCAGTCGGGTCGAATCGTTTTATTTCAGCGATAAAAAGTACGTCCATTGCAGACAACAGCTCGGAGAGATGTTGCTATGGGTTTTAAATCGCTAAAGTAATGTTAATGGGGATTGGATTTAGGAAAGGGAATTTAAATGATAGAATGGAGGGCCTAATATTTAATTTATTACACACACACATATATATATATATATATATATATATATATGTGTGTGTGTGTGTGTGTGTATATATATATATATATATAGAACGTCGCCCTGAAGCTTAAACTTTAACGTTAGTTGTAAACTCGGATCCCATCGTACACGGACCACGTTATATATATATATATATATACTAGAGGACCCGACAGACGTTGTCCTGTTCAAACGTTGTAATTCTAGCTGAAGTACCCGGCGATGCCCGGAATTTTAAGAATATTTGTTAACGAAAATCAATTTAAAAACTAAACACAGTATAAGTAACATAGAAAAGATTTACCCTTTATCATTGGAGCAAAAAATATATAAACTTATAATAAACCTATAAAAATCCATTAAAAAACTAAACGCAGTATAAATAACATAGAAAAAAAAGCATACGAAATGTTATACATATTAATAATATGAAAACCCAATTAAAAATGTATAAATGCATAATAAACTCCTCAGATTTCAGGTATATTCGGTATTTCATCATAAAAAAAGCTGAAAAAAATAAAAATAAATAAGAATAATAATTTTAAAAAATCATAAAATAAAATTAAAATTAAAATTAAAAAATAATAAATTAAAATAAAAAAATAATAAAATAAAATAAAATAATAATTAAAAAATAATAAAATAAAAGCTGAAATAAAAAATCCTTAAAAAAAAAGCTCAAATAACAGGTCTAGCAAAAGGTACACAACTCTGGATTCGAACACGGGTCGAAAGCACGGTACTTTTCTAATGGGCGACCTTCCGAATACGCCACGATTAGACGACGTTCGACTGAGTAAAGTGAAACATATTCGCTATTGGAAAGTTGTTGTGGGCTGGTGATTATAAATGTCAGAGGAGTTTTTACTCAGAAATAAGTTAGCAAGATAGAATCTTGGTCTTTAGCTCTTCAATAGGCACAAAGATATAGGCGAGGGGGACTGCAGTAGCGATTAAAAAAGATCTCGTGTGACTTAGCGTGGTTGATTCGAATTTTCCATCGCGTGTCGAGAATATCAATATGCCGTTGGATCTGATCTATTTTAGAGTATAAAATCTGACTTCAAAGATTATTATTTTCATTTATTATTCTGGTTTAATATATCTGACTTGAAACTTTTTGATTTTCTTTATTTTTATCTTTTCGCTCGCTGTTTACTAACTAAACCTAACGTGGACGCCATTATCCAGAGGGGTGATTCCACAAACTGTAACAGTTTCAATTTACCGGACGCACCCCCTTATAAATTGTTGGATTTTTATTAATTAATTAAAAATATAAAAACATTTTCTATCGGATCAAATTGTGAATCTAAACCATTCTCGAATCAACTTAATCGCACACACAAAATTTCAGAAAAATCAGTCCAGTCGTTTAGGAGGAGTTCAGTTACATACACACGGACAGAAGAAATATATATATAAGATATATATATATATATATATATATATATATATATATATATATATATATATATATATTCTACCATGAAATAATGGACCGGACATCAAGATGTGATAGTATAAGGGAAAGAATACGTGCTTTAATAGGGGGATGGTCCCCCACATGCTGCAATTACGCTAGCAACCCTTTTGGGCTTACATTCAATAAGGTTTTGATACACAGCTATGGGCGTTTGTGTCCATTCCTACTGCAAGAATGTCGGCAGTTCAGCTGTGGATTTTGGACGTGGTTCCCTGGTCCATAAGCGTCGCTCTAACTCGTCCCACAAATGTTCTATATTTTTTTGGTTAAAACTCTGAGCTGGCTACGGAAGACGTTTTACATCCATATCTTGATACCACTGCTTGACAAAGGCTACAATATGACATGGAGCGTTGTCATCCTTGAAGTAACATTCGTCTATTCCATAAAATTGCCAGAGCGTTGGAAGAACCCGATTCTCCAAAATGTTTATGTAGGTATCGGTGTTCAATTTACCACGAAAAACATGCAAAGGTCCCAGGCCATACCATGAAAAACACCCCCAAACAAGTACACCACCCCCACCGTTGGAACGATGCACTCGCTTAACAGACGTTCGCCTGGCATTCACCAAACCCAAGCACGTGCATCTGACTGGAAGAGCGTGTAGCGTGACTAGTCGCTCCATAAAACAGTTTTCCAGTTGTCTACAGTCAAGTTGCGACGTTGCAAATACCAAGCAAAACTGCCGGATTTGTTGGAAGGGGTGATGTTTGGTTTGCATGCGGCAACACATCCGTGGATATCGAGCGCGTGAGGTTCTTTCCGCAAAGTATTGGGGTGCATCGTAACCCCTGCTGCCTCTTGAAACTCACTGTTGATGAATTGGAGGGGTTTCTTGCGGTTTTTACGAACCTCACGTTTCAGGACATGCCGATCCTGTTCGGTAAGTTTACGGGAACGACCAACGTGTGCAGTTCGTTTCCCAACAGCATTAGTTTTCCATTTCTTCATGACATCACCAAGAGTTGACCGTGGCTGTGATAGTTCTACTGCAATTGCACGAATAGACTAGCTACTAATGTGACAACCAACTATAACACCTCTTTCAAAGTCACTAAGTTCTTTTCGTTTCGACATATTATCACAATTTCACACTGAACTAACGGCGTTATCACTTCGCGTATCGTATTTAACCTTAACAGGTCATATGCGAGCACTGGATTTTATGCAAATCCGTTGGCGTCCGGTCCATTATTGTAGGGTAGTGTGTATATATATATATATATTTATTTTTTCCCAATGGCACATTAAAAGACAATTGAACATCAAAATGACAACAATAAATCTATAAATGAAAGCGAGCAATCCAGTAGCGTTCCCAGATTGATGTCCGAGGAAGAGCAGGACATCTGGACAGGTGAGGCAAGTCCATTTCCTCTTGAAGATCACACAAGGTACAAAGAGGGTCAGGAACGACGTTGATGCGACATAGATGTTTACGCAGGCAGTCGTGGCCAGATATCAGACGAAACATGGCGAGAGATTTCATTCTAGGCCACTGAGGGACATTAAGAATCTGATTTAGCCATTGTTTATTAAAGTTGCGATTTTTGAGTTCTTCGCGAAAAGAATCCATGAAGATGTTCTTTATTAGACATTTGATACTATTAAAAGGAAGTCTGGGATTAGTTCTCTCAAGGACAGAGGCCCCCTTCTTTGCCAAGAAGTCAGCCGCCTCATTTCCCTGGATTCCACAGTGGGCCGGAATCCACTGGAGAACTACTGTCTTATTATTACTGGCAAGCCAGTTGAGGAGATTTAAGCAATTATCGATTGTTAAAGTTCGGGCGTGGCTGGGTGCTTCAATTGCTTGAAGTGCGGCCTTTGAATCCGATAGGAATACAACTTTCGAAAAGGAGTCCAGACGAGGCCGAAGTTGTGACAGGGCCTGGCAGATGGCCGCGATCTCACCATCGAAAGCTGATCTATGGATACCGACGGGAGTATAAAGGCAAAAAAGTTCACAGTAAACACCAGCACCGGCGTTACCACAACCGCTCACTCTTGAACCGTCAGTATATATTCTTAACCATTCCTCCTCAGGGTAAAATGATTCCATTGTCTTTGAGTTCGAGAGTTCTTAGCACTATGTCACTAGTCTCCGCTTTAGAGACATCCTTGATCAGTTCTAGGCGGATAGAAAATTTCTTATCAACAATAGGGCTGATGGGGGGAGAGAAATGTTGAACCTCGTAATTCAAATCTAGCTTAGATCTAATATCAGCAACTCCCTGGCAAAAACCATTTTGTGATTTCAAGTTTCTCCCACAGTTTTGAGAGTCCTGGTTCCACAGGGACAAACACCCAGGGATTCTAAGTATTCTCTCCCAAAGGAGAAGGGCTCTTTCTTGAATAATTATCTTGAAAGGCCTGTTATCAGTGCTGAGCAGCATACAGTCAATGGGTGTTGTCTTCACTGCCCCCGTAATCAATCGCAGAGCCTGATTTTGAAAAATCTCACAAAGGTGAAAAACTTGCTCTGATCCTGTAATCATCGGCTCGCAACAGTAAACAAGAATAGGTAAAATATACGTTTTGTATGTAAAATTCAAAGTGGCTCTTGAACAGCCCCATTTAGAACCCGCTAATATTTTTAAGAGATTAAGTCTTTTCATAGCACGTCGGATGATGTCCGCCACATGAGACCTCCATGTAAGTTTTCTATCGAAAATTACACCTAAGTATTTAAATCCATCAGACGATGGAATCTGACGACCTTTGTAGTAAATTTGTGGATGGAAAGGTTGATGATTACTCACGCCAGAGTTGTAGATCATTTTGCTGTATAAAACGTTGCCCGGAGTGCACCACGAGGAGATAGATCTACATTGCACTATTGTATATATATATATATCTTTAAAATCTATGTAGTTTTTCTTTTTTAGTAGCACATTTTCACTCTCTTCTTTTATTAAATGAGTCTTATAGTAATTATTTTCTTCAACTATTTATTTATTATATTTATTTCATGTAGGAAATATAGTAGTTTATATCATAAATAAAGTGCTTTACTTTTTTTATAGTACAGTTTCCTTTTCTCCTAAAAAATGAAAAGAAAAAAGGTGAATCTAAGCTTAAATAAAGTGTTTGCATTAAAACTCAGATGTAGAACTAAGAAAGAAACAAGCTGTACCTAAATTATTACTAATCCATATTGAATAAATATGTAACTTCCAATACAATCCATTGTATTAAAAAGTACTGTCCTATACACATAGTAAAAGCTTAAGGGACAAGTCGTTTCTTCTTTCAGATTGTTGTTACTCCCTTTGGATTAGTGTCGATAAAAAGTTCTATGCAACAGGAGCATTCTCTTTTCAGTATGAGAAGATTCTTTCCCAATAATACTTTTTTCAGCAAACTTACTTTTTTCAGTAAACATTCTTTCACATAACAGAAAGCAGTCCATAACAAACACTTGACGAAATATCCTGTTCTACATTTCAAATGAGGATTTAGTGTATATTTCGTGTATATTTTATTTCGAGGATTGACATCGTATTTAACATAGGAGAAATATTTTCTCTAATATAAAGGCTGTTCATATTATTGCAAAATACATGTCGCTGAGATTGTTTCAAAGGGATATTCGTATCTATGAAAGACAAAAAAATGTCAATTGGGGTAAATGATTTGATTTTTATTTGCCTTGAAAATGTATCGTGATACTTAAAGTTTAAAGGACAGTTAAAGTGTCATGTGACCACCTCCTATGATTATTCATGTGTGCATTCTATGAATAGCTTCCGGTCATACACGGCAGAGATCATCGAGCATAAATTTAACAAGAATCATAGACCAAAAAGTTCATTCCCGTCGGCTGAAAAAAAACTCGTAATGGTTTTAAATTTTATTTTCCGACTCCCATTTCCCGAAACGCTTGCGTGCTCGACTTTTTGGGGTTTCTGTTCAAACTCTCCGAAACGTCATCCACAACAGCATCGAAATCCCGTGATGGTCCAGAACAGAGGTTCCCAACCTTTTTCCTACATCGACCCCTTTAAAAAGAATGATTTTCTTCATCGACCCCCTCCTATTTTTCTCTATAATATACATCATACAACAAAATTATAATACTAATATTTGCACATGAAACACTTAAAGATAGCAATTTGACTAAGAATATGAACAAAGCATTAGAAAAAGTGGTTCATTGGGTTTATGTTTTAATATTTTTGTACTAATTTCATTTTTAATTTCACAAGTATAAACAAGACCAAGCATGCTTGGGAACTAAAGTCTAGGGGTCCAACGTCAGGTGGACCACCTGACGGAGACATATATTGTATGACACCCCAAGCCCACGGTCAAGAAAGCGGAAATGGGCACCGCCGGCCTTGGTCCACAGCGGACTGTTGCGCCAAGAGTATATATAAACAAGATTTCAGAACCACAGATTGTAATTTCACAAACATCGCCAAGAGAAAAAACGAAACTGCTTCTGATTGGTTGCATCGGGAGGACCCATTTGCTGTTTAATGTCCAGTGGATTTCCCCCGTTCTGCTTAGTGTTGGTATGCAAATAAAAGCCAACGTCGGCATTCGAGACATATACAAAAGCAGCATGACATTCGACTTCAAATGCATGGATCACTCCGCCTTATGCAAATCTGTATTTATACATATTAAAACGGATATTATTATCTAATAATTACATTTCTAAAAAATTAAGTCAAATTTTAACACAGAAAAATTTATCATAGACCCCCAATACAACAGAGTTATAATATTTATAATTACACATAAAACACATAAAGATAACTATTTGACCAAGATTATGAACAAAGCATTAGAAAAAGTGGTTCATTAGGTTTATGTTTTAATATTTTTCTACTAATTTCACTTTTAATTTCACAAGTATAAACAAGATTACCCTTGGAATACTATAGACCCTTTTTAAACTTCCATCGACCCAGGGGGGTGCACCTGCACTCCGTTGGGTATCCCTGATCCAGAATAAAGCACAGAATATGCTGTTTAAAAAAAATTCTTGTTTCCTCTGTATATATTTCCGGCCATATAGGAATTCCTTTGCGATACTGTATGTAAATATACATCTGAACTTCCCCCACAGAAAATTCAACATGCCATATTAATTTGCACGTAGATAGTAAAAAGTAAGATTTTTCTTGTAAAAAAGTTTAATTAAAAAATGTAGCAATTTTTATCCTCTATTGAATTATAATACCAAGATTTCTTTAAATGAAGTTAAGAAATTTAGCCTCATAATAATAGAATCTTACGAACAATGTGGTCTCTTTTTGGCAGACGTTATTATCAGTCTTAATTTCCTGAAGGTATTTAAAGGATATTCTCATAATTTGTTCCAATAATTAAAAGGATATAATATTTATCTAATTAATTATTATAGATTAGCATCCTTAAAACGTCCTATTGTTTAACTTGTTATAACTCACTCTTAAAATATTTAATTTTAGAATGATTGATAGCAAGCCTTTAAATAGCATATATGTACAGGTTGTTTTAAAAGCATCACAACTTTGAATTTCAATAGAAAATAAAGTGATAGATTAATAACTTTTATTGCCTTGTAAATGTAGTGCAGTTATTAACTTTTTAAATGGCTACGCTCCTTTAACCCTTCAGCGGGCGCGCCCGCATACAAAGTGCAACATTTTCGTAATTTTGAATGGCTTTGTTTAACTTGTAAGGTTTGAATGTTGTAAGCAGTTTCTATTTATAGCTACACCCTTTTTAATGCAGGTTTGATTTTCTGACTCTTCTATTCCTTTCCCTTCATTGGTTGTCGTGATTTTACCGTGGTAAACCAGCGATTATACTGGATTACAATACGGCAAAAGTTGGAGTTGATGTAGTCGATCCAATGTACAGCTATTACACGGTATCTCACATATCACGAAGATGGATAATCTCATTATTTTTTAGGTTTTCGGACGTAATAGGAATCCATTCTCAAGTTGTCTTTAGATCCAATAAACCGGACAGTTTTGAAATAAGGCGATTGTATCTGCATTCTTTGGCATTTAATTATAAATATATCTCAATATTATCAACATTTTATATCTTGTCATAAAACGCAGAATTATGATTTTCAATTTGAAAAAAAATAAAGTTTATTACAAAAGGAACAATCAAGGTTCAAAGAGACGTTGCACTTTGTGCCACGCGCGCCTGCTGGTGTTCTAAAAAATTGGCGCGCTCGCTGAGGGGTTAATTCTCCGGGTGTCCAGTTTGGAATCAAATATCTGCTGAAGAGGATTGGGGACGATAATTCTGGAGCGAAGCGCACCCAAGTTGACTGGAAATGTTTTTTTTTTATTTAGTTTCACGAGACTCACGTCTAGTTGACTTCCTAGAACTTTTTGCTCTATTTAGAGTACTTCCTCATCAGCAGGATTGGAAAAATGCAAATATCCGGGACCTTGGATCACACACAGAATCGCCAGTTTCCACAAAACTTTAGAGCCTCAAAACAGATCGTAGGGAATGACTAGTGTTCTAGATATTTGAGATAATATTCTAGAGATGTTTTCCAGTATCTACAACGTGATAAATCTGCAGCATCGGAAGTAGCTGCGAGGGGTATCTGGTCATTTAGTAATCCAATTTGATAAAAAAGCAATGAGACCAAAATTTGGTCTGTATCTCTACATTATGACATTCACTCTGCTTCCATACATTTTCTGAGTTATACTTTTATTCTCCTGCAGAGCGCTGCACTCTCTTGTATATGGTCTACATTATATATATATATATATATATATATATATATATATATATATATATATATATATATATATATATACAGTCGAACCCCGTTATAACGAACTTCAAGGGACAAAAGATTTTGTTAGTTTTATCCAGTGGTTCGCTATATCCGAACCGTTAAGAAATATGCTAGAGTTCACAAAATGTGTAATTCATTAGTTGCAATGTG
Organism: Dolomedes plantarius; assembly: GCA_907164885.2. Classification (NCBI taxonomy): domain Eukaryota; kingdom Metazoa; phylum Arthropoda; class Arachnida; order Araneae; family Dolomedidae; genus Dolomedes; species Dolomedes plantarius. The sequence goes on from OU015491.1 coordinate 40,166,620, forward strand.
TATTCAATAATGATGTATTAAAAAGTGATAAAATCTATTAAAAATGATCATTAATGAATTAAATTGACTAAAATCGATTACATTAAACTGACAGAATACTAATTAAATTACGTACAATAGGAAAACGGCGAGACCAAAATTTTCGTTCCTTATATCCGTGAGTTCGTTATTTAACGGGTTCGCTATACCGGAGTTCAACTGTATAAATATATTTATATATATATATATATATATATATATGTGTGTGTATATATATATATATATGTATATATATATGTGTGTGTGTGTGTGTGTGTAAGTAATGCCAAACCAGGCCTGACCTAGAAATTACCTTTATTCTGTAGTACATTTTTACCATGTTTTTATTAACTCGTTTTCTTGTTTGTTTGTGTGTTTGTGTGTTTGTCCCGTACAAATCTTGCAATCGATTTTTAACTAACTTCCCGACTAGCTAGACATTTGAAACTTTCAGATTAGCTCAGAACACGATGACAATGCATTATTTTGATACTTTTAGCCATCTTTAATTAGAATTAAATTCATTTTCAGATATTTTCAGTTAAATTTGTTTTGTAGACTGGTGCATCCATCTATTGGCCGGAACGGGAACGAAATGTTAAACGCAGGTTAACTTCCAATTAACTTCATTTTCTTTCATGTTGATGGGATAATTCATCAAAAAAATTTTTAAAAAGTATTTATTAATACATACAATTATCAAGTTTATATGATTCAACAGAAAATTTAAAAACATGGTATATAAAAAGTTCTTTTTATCTTGCAATTATTCTTAAATTATATATCCCTTTAAAAGTTCTAACTTGGAACGCAGATATGATCGATTTCTCTCAAGAGCGTGAGAATTGATATCTCTCCGAGCTTTAGAGTCAGCCCCCCCCCAGTCTAATGAAATGCACGGGGGAAAAATACATTTTAGACATTTGTGGTAAGTGATTTGGTCCCAAAAGTGCTGAAGATTATTTGGTGCTGATGAGACGTTGTTAGAGTGTGAAGTTATTGAAAATGGTAGGTAGGTGATATAGGAAGAATAAAGCATTTATTTTATTCTGGATGAGTTGAACTCTTCCTTATTCATGGCTATTACTACGACTACACCAGGAATTTAGGAATATGATTATGTAACCTCCTACACACGCATATAAAATCTCCACATCAATTATATCTTAGAAACTTTTATATAATACTATATTGAAAAAATATTCAGATTCAATTTGCTAGCACTATGCTTTTGCAACCAATTCTGTCTTTCGCAAACTCAGATCTTCCTTAAATCCTTTTACGAAATTTTTTTTATGCATAAAAGACATCAGTTTGGGGGAAGAGAGAAAGGGGGAAATGTCAGCTTCATTACTGGATACTTTTTCTCTAGTTCCAGCACTTACCTAAATAACAAAGCTGATGTTATTTTAAGTGCATTTTATTTTCTGAATAAAAAATAAGATTTCACACGCCATTTACTTGATCAAATTCTTGGAGGAAAATTCCTCCGGGGTAATGTCAGAGTCGTCTGTTAGCAAAGTAACCAAGGAAAGAAAAAGTTTTATGCACATTATAGGCGCAACTGTTTTCCCTGTCTTCCATTTTTTTTCCCTTAAGCTAGACAAAACATAGTCGCAGGAAAGGTATATTTTGGGCCCTATTCGATACTAGCAAAGAAGATTTGAATTTCTTCTCCAGTATTGAATTTTTCTTTTTTTTTGGCGAAAGTTTTGTTTTCTTTTGTTCCGAATGAAAGAAATGTTTGAACGAATATATTATTAATTTAATAGATACTTAAAGCCGGCGGATTTTGTTGTGTGCAGAAGAAACGATTGTTTGTCATTTTTTTCATGAATTATTGACTAAAACAAGTATAAGTTTTTGAAAGGAAAAAAAGAACAATAAGATGTTAACATTTAAGGCATTATTATGTACTCTGGAGTATTTCACGTTAAAAAAGTAATGGGTAACGTATTAATTGTAACTTAATTAAAACTATCACTTGGTCGTAAAGGATAAACTTCAAGATATAATGCTTAATTTTTTGGGCTTATCTCTTAAATAAAAAAAATATTCTATTATTACATTGAAATTGCAATAAACAGAATCATAGGGACCAAAGGTAGAATTAATCTATATATATAAAACAGTTCCGTAACTGACTGACTGACTGACTGACTTATTGACTGACAGATAACGCACATATCAAACTGCTAGACCTAAAGGGTTGAAATTTTCCATGGATATCCTTCTTATAGTGTAGGGGTGTACTAAGGAGGATTTTTGAAAAATTCTTCTTAGATTTTTTAAAATTAAATTTAGCTGTTTTTGTAATATTCTTTAAAGTTTGCATTTAAAATAATAATCCGAGGGTTATAAATTTTATATCAAGAGAAAGATCATAACAATGCTGTTAAAATGAGATCTTTTTCGAATCGTTAACCTCCATTTTCTGATTTTTGGAGAATTTTTAAAGATTACTTCTTAGAATTTAATTTATTAAATGCTGATCACGTGGTTTCTTTTCTTTTTGTGATACTTTAAATTAATTTTGCGTCACGTGCATAACAACCAAATAAATTGACAAAAGAATATTTTTTTCTTTCTAATGCGGCCGACGATTGGACAATATCCAAAAAATAATTTCTTTTACTGTATTTTAATACAGTAAAAGAAATGTTCCTCAAACTTTAATATATTAACTGTACTATATTCTTTAGTATGTTCTATTGGATTTCATTTCAATATTTTCTTCTACATTATTTTGTCTATAAAAATATCCTATTTTATATATATATATATATATATATATATATATATATATATTGGCATTAACTGCCAATAACTTGAATGTAGTTCGTCGCGAAACACGTATAGTCAGCTAGTACTCTATATAAATTTTTCCATTAAAAGTACAAAATTTTTAAAGCATCTGTAGCTTGTTTTTGTAGATGAGACGTAATATCATCTTATCTCTATATTTTTTCAATTAATCAAAAGAAACATACAATTATAAAGATAAATTACCATTATTTTATTTACTCGGATGAAGAATTAGTGTCTAGGGCGTTATCAGAGTTCACGAGCTCGACTCTTGTTAGAATGGATATTTGTAGCCACTCTTAAACGCCTTTAAATACTATCTTGTTGTCTGATTAATTAGCTAAAATGTAACAAGATAGGACAAAATTGCTAAAAAACAACCAGCCAACAAATTGTCCTCTTAAAGGTTAACTAGATATGCAGGGAATCAAAAATGTGTCTTTCTGTTGCTGGAGTCAAATAATAATTCACTTCAAATAAGCTAATAACCACTTCTTTATGTAATTGATTTCCATCAATTACTTGTGAACTTCAAAGCATTTTAATTCAAGATTCTTGCATTTCATTTTTGGTCCTTTGAATTTTTTTTACAACTTTGTTACCTGCTATCTTTTATAGGAAGCTAGCTGAAAACCCGCACTTCGTTACGGAGTACATTCAAAGTAAATACAACGGTCAATGTATGCAATTAATGCTAAATAAATAAATAAATGAATAAATAAATAAATACATGCATATATATATATATATATATATATATATATATATATATATATATATATATATATATATATATATATATATATATATATATATATATATATATATAATTTGTATGACGATCAATGTATGCAATTGATGTAAAAAAAATTATATATTTATAAAAAAATTGTAAGGGATATTTTTACAGACAAAATAATGTAGAAGAAAATGTTCAAATTAAATCTAATAGGACATACTAAAGAATATAGTACAGTTAATATAGAACAGTTTGAGGAACATTTCTTTTACTGTATTTTAATATTTTTTTCGATAATTTTTAATCGTCTGCCGCATTAGCAAGAAAAAAATTATTTTTTTGTCTATTTCGTTGCTATGAACGTGGTGATAAATTAATTTAAAGTACCAGAAAAAGAAATCACTTGATCAGAATTTAATAAATTAAATTCTAAAAATGAATCTTTAAAAATTCACCAAAAATCAGAAAATGGAGGTAAAGATTCGAAAACGATTTCATCTTAAAGGAATTTTTATCATCTTTCTCGCGATATAAATTTTATAACCCTCAAATTATTAATTTAATTGCAAGCATTAAAAAAGTTACAAAAACAGCTTAAAAATTTAATTTAAAAAAATCTAAGAAGAATTTTTCAAAAATCTTTCTTAGTGCACCCCTATACTATAAGAAGAATCGCCGTGCAGAATTTCAGCCCTTTAGGTCCAGCGGTTTGGTCTGTGCGTTGTATGTCAGTGAGTCAGTCAGTTACGGAACTGTTTTATATATATATATATATATAACAAAATTACTGTTACTCCTATGTGTAAATTAGAATTCATGGTTATGATAATAGCTCAGAAGACAAGAATCTTAAAGTTCAGATTGAATTAGATCCACACTTTTAGGAAAATATTTTGATACAAGCATATTACATTTATAAATGTGTGTGTACTGGTGAAGGTAAGTTTGTAATTACGTTCATAGAAGATTTTGGCAAGTTCGAGGCCACAATAGGGTTAATATAAAATACGTCCATTTGATGGAGCAGAAATGCGAAGACGAAATATAAACATATTCTAAATTTGTTTTTATGACCATTAATTCCCTTTACTCAAACTCTACCAGTGTCAATAATTTCATAACTCTAAGGTATGGGATATGATAGTGATTAATAGTTCTATACTGATTTTCAATAGCTTCGAGCATGCAAATAATATGGAGTGAATATTAGTCAAGCTTTGAATAATTTAAATACGTGTTCAGAATAGCTCCAACAATATTGAACGCGCATCCATATTAACCAGGAAAGATCTACATCAAGTTAGCTACATAGTGCTTGCCTATTTCCATGCACATATATCTCTATGCGCATACTAACCAATCGCATATCTTAGAAAATGCATTAAACTCGTAAAATTAACCGAAATTTAAGGACTTAGTTAATGCTGTAATTAAATGGTAATCTACATTTAAAATAGTATTTATAGGTTTTTTAAACTATCATGCTTTTTCTTTTTACGGTATGACGTATACATCATTTTATAATTCATATGATATGTAATATAGTTCAAATATACTTGAATATATATATATATATATATATATATATATATCAAACATTATTGAATTTTATGCATTTAAACTATTACCTACGCACTGAACCCACTGTTACCTGAGTAAAGAATGATTACGAACGGAACTCTGCAAAATACAGGTAATCCATAATTATGACTGTGCCCTGAAACGTGTATGAACTACTCAGGGGTTTTAAATTAGCATCATAAAATGCGAAATATAAGATTCAGTTAAAATAATAATTAAAACTGCATATATATTTAGTTTTTGTTTTGAAAAAAAAAGAGTGCTCCTTTATCTTAAATGCGATGTTTACATCGTTATGGATGTATTGTAGTTTGAAAAAAATGCACAAAGCATTTAGATTTTCACTATTGCATTAGCATTTCCTGTTGGGCTGTGCCTGTTGCAAAAATATACATCTCCAGGGTACCAGGTACACATGGATATTGTGCTACAAGACCAGGGACGTGCTTAGGGGTGGGCAAATTGGGCAACCGCCCAGGGCCGCTAAAAATTTAGGGCCACCATTTTTATTCCTCATCGCAACACTTTTCTAAATGTTACGGTTTTTTTTAAAGAAATCCCTCCTTTTTCTTGGTTTTTATATTTCAATTTATAAAAAAGTATGTTTCGATTTATTTTAAAAGAATCGTAGAAAGAATCTTAATTGACAAACTACCCTTTAGGTTCGAAAAATTTCTCGGTTAGAAAAACACGATTTATCTTCAATTCCGTTAGAGTAAAACCTTGATTATCAATCCTTTTTATCAATATCAGTTTCTACTATCTGTCAGTCACTACATACAGTCATTTGAAGAATTATAAACTGTCTTCTTGGAATCTGTCCGTTTTCACGGAATAGTTGTAAACTGAGAAAAACGAGGACAAATCTATGTGAACTAATACCATTTCGTCAAATGTTTAGTCTTTTCAAAGCACACAATAGACAAGACATTTCTCCAGGGAGTGTAAGACAAAGTAAATGCGCTCCAAACATGTTGGGAAGAAAGGGGTCTGAAGGTTGAAGGAGTGAGGTAAACAAAAAATGGCTTTTACTAGTTCTCTCTATCATTGTAGTGGGTTTTATTTCACACTTCTCGAATAATTGAAAATATTATAAAGCAGGTACAAATCAGTATGCTTTGAATACGGATTGTACGCCTGTCCTCCTTGGCACTTATTTCTTAATGAAAATGATCCCTCGTCATCTTTGGACTTTTCACTTATAATAGACAATTTTGCTACTCAGAAAGCAAGAAAAATTGCTTTATAACCAACAAATTCATACACGTAAGTATTTGTTTTTAACAATTTACATTTTCTAAATCGTGTAAATAATTTTTCCATTGTTTCATTATTCATACAAATTGATTAATTTTATATTTTAGTGGACCAATTGTAATTTCATGTATAATTCTCTTTTACGTAGCTAGAATGTAAGGTTTTTAGTGTCGAAACTTAATGCATTAAAAGTAATAATTACTAAAATCAGTAGTGGATGTAGTTTTTTTTTTTTTGGGGGGGGGCGGAATCGTGGTTGTCTTACAAGATTCATTACTCAGTACGTAGAGAAATTTGATTGCCAGTAAATGTGGTTTTCCCAGGACCTCTAAAACTCTAAGGCTTGGTGCACACGAGCGATCCGGTGTCGTTGCGGTACCGTAGTTGCGAACACGGACTATTGCTTGATCGCAACTGCGGTGCCGCAACGATACCGGATCGCTCTTGTGCACCGAGCGTAAGCATCACCCAGGGGCGCTAAAACCCTAAGCACGCCCCTGTACAAGACAGTTAGTTAGCTTGCTTTTTTAGCTGAGCTGTAATATTATATTATCTCTATACTTTTTCAATTAATCAAAAGAAATATACAATCATAAAAATAAATTACCATTACTTTATTGCACTGGACGAGAAATTAGTGTCTAGGAAGCTATCCTTCTATATCCGAGTTCACGAGCTTGATTTTTGTGGCTATCACGGGTATTTGTAGCCGCTCTGAAAAGTATTTAAATACTACAGTGGAGTCCCGATTATCCGAAACGATTGGAACCAGACCCTTTTCTGATTAAGCGAAATCGTTCTTAAAATATACTTAAATTACACTGTAACGTGTGATTACATAATTAAACATATTACGTGTGATCACACAGTTCATTTTATAAGGTCTGTCTAAACATTACCAAATCTCGGGACTAAATGGGAGATAAGAGAGCGGAACGCTGCCTAGTGCAGAACAGTAGAGTGTAAGTTGTTCGCTCAGTAGAGTGTAAGATTTTAGACGATAAGTAGATTTTGAAATGGTTTTGAAAGAACCTGTCAGCGTCTCAAACGAGAGTGAAGGTGAAACAGACGGTGACAGCTAGCAGAGGGTATCCTAGTCAGACGCCGTTGCTGCATTTGATGTAGCTCTACGCTACGTAGAGCAACACTTCCCCGCAACCTCAGCGGACACCATTTTTCTGACTCGTTGGAGCAATTTGGCTTCAAGGGAGAGGTATTCGTCTCTTCGACAAAAAAATTTAACAGATTTTTTCAAACAAATGTAGTTCAGTAATAATTAGTTCAGCATATTGTCTAACTTTGATTTCTTGTAATTTTTAGAAACATAGTTTATATTACTTAGTATCACTGTGGTTTTATTGTAACCTTAGTTCATTTTGACTTTTGGTTTCGGATTAAGCGGACTTTTGGATTACCGAAGTTCGGATTATAGGGACTCCACTGTATCTTGTTTTCTGGTTAGTTCTAATGTAATATGACAAAATGCACAGATCATTTGTATTTTGACAATTGCACTAGAATTTCCTGTTGGACGGTGTATCTTGTTGTCTGGTTAGTTCTAATGTAATACGACAAAATGCACAGAGCATTTGTATTTTGACAATTGCACTAGCATTTCCTGTTGGACGGTGTATCTTGTTGTCTGGTTAGTTCTAATGTAATACGACAAAATGCACAGATCATTTGTATTTTGACAATTGCACTAGCATTTCCTGTTGGACGGTGTATCTTGTTGTCTGGTTAGTTCTAATGTAATACGACAAAATGCACAGAGCATTTGTATTTTGACAATTGCACTAGCATTTCCTGTTGGACGGTGTATCTTGTTGTCTGGTTAGTTCTAATGTAATACGACAAAATGCACAGATCATTTGTATTTTGACAATTGCACTGGCATTTCCTGTTGGACCGTGCCAGTTGCAAAAATATGCATCTCCAGCGCACCAGGTAGACTTGGACGTTGTGCGACAAGACAGTTAGAAGTTAGTTTTTCTACCAGAATTCAAGCCAGACTGTGATTCTTTCTGATGTGGGCTGAATGACTGCCCTTTGTCAGTCACCAGTAAAAAATTGAGAAAAATTCAGCTTCTGGAATTCCTTTCCCTCTGACGTACTCATCGGTTATACCTAGCTCAAGAACCCCATAACGAAGCCAAAACCTAGGTAGAATTCTACTTGGTAGGCTGGATTTGTAAATTTTTGTAATTTGTATTCTATACTTTACCTTTTCCGTATGTGATTCACAAATTATTTTCAGTCAGAAAATACTATATCATGAATGCTAAATTCTGAGATGAAAATATAAAGCTTAACAAAGTCGTGCTTAACATTTGATTCGGAATTTTACCCGTAAATAGAGAAATATATAATGTTTATAGTGAGTCATAAACAATTATATTTCCGGATAAAGTGTGCTGTGTACGGTACCGGTTGAACTCGTGGGAGGGGGGGGGGCAAGAAGGGTTAGTGGGCAGTGCCGCCTACTGTAGTGGACGGTTTCAGCGTCGTATCAATCGTCTGTCCTCCCCAAACACTAAAAAAAGGGCGAAATTTTCAACGAGCTTTAGAAAAATTCAAGTGCTTTAAACAAACTCAGTTAATATGCAGTCGCTATATGTTCCTTTAGAAGTTTAGACCTATTTATTATCTCTCTCAGGTAGGGTAGAATCTATATATTTAAGTTGCTAGGCCGACTTTTTGGGCAGACCGTGAGAGAAAACTAATGCATCAATTTACTGCATTTTGGTCTTAAACTAAACATTGTAATCTGTAAATTTGTCAAATTTGGTTTTAGTAACCGCGATTTCGATTAATTAGCGATAAATTGCAATTAAAAATTGATTTCTACGCATGCTCAGTGGCATGTTTAAATCTGGCTTTAGAAACTCACTGTTTCTGCGCAGGCTCAGTGACATGTTTTAATGATTGTGACATGTTTAAACACGTTTATACCGAGGAGTCTCTCTAGATCTCTCTCTGCCATTTTTATTTTTATTATAATTATATTTGTGAAATATAAGTGTAAACCTGATGGAAAATGCTTATTTTGCGCTGTTTAATTAGCGATAATTTATAATTAAAATATTTCTTTCTGCGCATGCTCAGTGACATTTTTAAATCTGGCTTCAGATACTCACTAAGCACAAGGACACTTAAACACATTAATTTGTTTCTGCGCGTTATTATGATTTTCATCATTTGGCAATCATGTGTTGAGTATCATTTGTGTATTAGCACATTTATTTACTTTCTAGCCGTCATGTTTTTACGGGTATCAGCTAGAAAAAAATAAAAACGTGTCAACTGCAACATTGCCAATTGGTAAGATGCCTTACCCGAAAGCTTAAAGTCCCGGTTTGAGAGTAATATTTTTAATGGAGAGAAAGTTTGATGAAGGAGATTTTGTGAATTCATTATAATTTGAGCTTTAGAACTAATTTTACTTTTAGAGAAATTCGTTTTAATTATACAATCAATTTTTTAATTCTTTACAACTGTAGAAATATAGGTAATCAAATGAAAATTGATTTTTATAAATCACCCGACCTTTTCCTAAAGATTTTTATATTTTCCTTTTAAAGTTGAGTCCACCAAAGAATTTTTTTGCTTTTAAAATACACTAAGGTACATTTTTCCCTAAAATTTTTAATTTAAAAATATTATTCTCCTTTGAAAATGGAAAATTTTACGTTTGTAAAGAATTTCTCCCTTTATTCAGAGTTACATTTAAAAAAAAAAAACTGAAATAAGAATTAAAGATCCAAATATAACTTAAATTCATCCAATGTCACCAATCCAAGTACGATTTCTTTTCCGTTTTTATGAAAGATATTCTTAAAATACTGTAAAACCGTAAACTAACAATTCCCTCTGAGGTGATGAAATACAAAATTGGGAAACTTTTCATTTTTACGAAGGTGTTTTTTCATTCTCCCAAAACTTTGTTACACATTGATACACTCAGATTTTACTGTTTACTTTCTAATTAAAATGTAGCTTTAAGATTAAATTTATCTATATTTACTTGTTTTTATGTGTGTCGTAAATAATTTCTAAAATAATTCTTACGCGATGTCCCAGCTGTTGCAAGAAATGCTCGCCAGACTTTTTGTCTTTCTAACTGCATAAACAGTGGTATTTGCATTTCGTTGAGTTGTTTTTCTTAAAATATTTAAATACTGCGACGGGGAAAATATAACTTCTAAAGCTGTTGTTTACGCAAGAATATATCAATAAAATTACTTGTAAAGCATGGACTCAAAAACGAAACAAGGTTATTTATACCAGAGTTTTACACTTGATAGTTTAAGTTATAATAAATTGTTTTAAACTTTCATGACCATATTATTCTGTATGACACCTCTGAGAAAATAAATCTATTTTCTATCAGTAAATCATTTAAGCCTTCTTGTTGGAACATAATGCATTAAAATGTCATTTGAGTAGAAAATATTTCTCAATGCATGGCTGTTTTTTTTCTGATTAATTAAATAGCCGAACAGAAAATTAGAAAAGATGGGAAGAATTTAATAAAGTTTCCAGACTTACACTATCCTTTATGGAAAAAACAAAACATGATATTCAGTGTCGATCGATAATGTTGTTTTAGAAAAGGACGTGTCGTATACATCAAATCTAATATATATCACGTCTAATGTTATATTAAATAGAATGATATTGTTCTTCAAAGGCGATATAATGGTGGCCATTATCGATATGAAATTTTTACGAGGTACCTTTCAACTTTTCCAACTTTTTAAAAACTTTTCTTTTTTGCTGAAATATTTATGAATTTTTGTAGCCTAAATGAAAGTTCCATTAAAACTTCAAGAATCAATAAAAAATTTTGCCGCATTGTAGTAAAAATGTCAAAATTTTAGGTATAAGACTATGACTATATAATTAAAATATATTTAGGAATTATAAGAGTATAATTATTTTTAAAGACCCAAATAATTTTAAACACCCTAATTATTTTTAAAGACCCAAGGCTACAGAAAATCTCTGCCATAAAATTTTCTTTTAATTAAAAATACAACTCTCAAACGCGGGATTTTAAGCTTTTGGGGCATAAGTTTTTCCATTTTGTAATGTCACGGCCTACAGTTTTTTTAAATTTTTATAGCATTCCCCATCTGACAGATATGAAAAATATATGGAAATATCCAGAAGTATATAAGTCGACTGCCTAAGGTCTCTGTCATTAATTGAACGTTATCTCATTGAAAATACATCTGTTAAAGCCAGAGTATTAAGCATTTGGGGAAGGTACTTTACTATCAGGCGGTGTTACAGTCCTCCCTTACTTATCGCAAATGCTTCCCCACCTCCGAGACAGCCCTTAATCCCGTATCGAATCTACATGTTCCTCTTCAGGAACCTCTTTAACGATCACTTTGCCCCCAGCGTCTCATGCTTATAAATCTTTTTCTTCTTTTAAGTCCAACTAGATATACCAAGAATGAACATTTCGCTATACGGACAAGATAAAAGGAAGCGTCAAATGTTTTTGCTTTAGTTATCCTCCATCATCCTGGAATTTACCGTAAAAGGGAAATTAGACAGCGACTAAAAGAATTAATTTGCAGACATGAGTGCATGTTACACTTCTGCATAAAGCGTATGAAATGAAATATGTAAAAGAATGTAAACATTAGTGTTTGGGTAAAAATATTTAAAGGAAAAGCGCGTCGCGTTACATTACTGAGCATATACTATTTCCTAGTATTAAAGCAGAAATGTTCTTACAGTCTAGACTACTATGGGATCTGACTTAAATTAAACACCCGTATGGCTGCACTGGGCCTTAATGAAAATAATTTTAGAATTCCTCAAGTTAACTGGACGGTTATCTCGAGTAACGAGAGTATTAAATTCATTGAAATTTTAATATTGAAAATATTTCTATCATAAAATAATGCATTTCCTTCCGCAGTATACAGAATTCCAAATACAGAGATGCTAAATAAATTTCATTGAATACATTCTATGCAACTAGTTATGATTATCTTTTCATCCTTCTACAATAGGAATATGAGTTTTAAATTTTTTGCATTTTATTTTCGAAAGATATTCTCACTGACATAATTTGATCTTTTTAAAATAATTGAATTCAGGAAGAATTTTGAAAAGAAATTTTGTTTAAAAGCTACACGAAGATAGTAAAATATTTATTATAATATCATTCTTAAAATGTATAGTTAATAATTTTTTGTGATCTGTGATATTACTTATCTATAATTTTAACAAGAATGATTATTCCACTATTGTGTTAATTTTTTGGCAATATTTGATTCGATTTAGCAAACTGGCTTTTAACACTCCATCGGGGGCGTTGATCTGACAGATACACGCCTGTCAATATCTCTGCTTTTGTCCCCTAAAACTTGTTCTTACGACGTTGACCTTATCAGTATCTGTCCATCTGACCACCTGTTCCTTTGGAATGCAGTAACGACCAGTTCCGTTTAGGAGTATTCCCCGTTTTGAAGATTGTTTGGAGTTTTGTATCTGTAGGATACACGCGCCCGATAACGTTTGTTTCTTGAAGCTTTACAGAAGTATCAAGATTCCCTGTACGTTTTTGATTTATTTTTTCCCATGATGAGTGCTAAACTCTTTTTAGATTTGAATAATCAAAAAGACCTTGAGCTAGTTCATAGTATTCTATTTAGTGATGGAAATGACGAATTAAATGCTGAAGAATTTGATGAAAGTGATGATGACAAAGAAGATATTTTAGAAACATGTGAAGTTGATTCTGATAGCAGTGAAAGTTATTATAATGACTCAGAATTCGATGATGATGCTAATAATGATGACTTTTACGTAGGAAAAGACAATAGTATTAAATGGGCAAAATGTATCGGAAGAAAAAATGTCAAAGGTAGATCGCAGAATATTATCACAAAATTACCTGGAGTAATCGGAAGTGCGAAAGATATAAAATCTGTATACGGCTCTTGGAACTGTTTTTTTTTTCTGACGAAATATTGGAGATAATTGTGAAATGCACTAAAGAAAGCATTTTTGCGGTTTATAATCTATGTAGTAGAGAAAGAGATGCAAGACTAACAGATAATATTGAATAAAAGCCTTTATCGGTTTACTTCTATCACCTGGTGTTTTGTCAAAAGTAAAAATTGTAAAAAAAATTTTTTTAATTAAAAAAACGTCCGGGTGTAAAAGCCTGGACCTAAAAAGGATAAAAATAAAAGATTTAAAGTAATGCAAATTAACAGAAAATACCTAAAACAAAGATGTATCTGACAGATACACCGCGCCCGATGACGTAAGTTTAGAGACGCGCCCGACGGAGTTTTAACCCTTTTAGGGGTGGCGTTTGCACAGTGCAAACTCCTAAACCTAGTATTTTTTTCACTTCCATTCAATGTATTCCGGTTAAATGAGCAGAAAAATGGCTAGATCTGCCATCTGTTATCAGTTTAAAGAAGTAAAAATATTTTGCAACCTTTAATTGGAAAAAATTTCAAAATTCTTTAGATTAAAAAAAATCGGGGAAAATTCTGCCCCGCGCAAATGGTGATGGTTGTTGACCCTGAAGGGTTATTCCTACTAATTTGTTTGGTGTAATTAAATATATTTTTAGAAAAATTAACCCTGAAAATTGACCTTTAGAAAAATTGACCCTGAAGGGTATTCCTACTACTTTGTTTGGTGTAATTAAATATATTTTTAGAAAAATTAATATTTAAAAAGCCCAAGTAATTAAAAGTAATTGAAATACAAATTCATAAATGCATAATTAACAAATCCCCTACACGAGTACTTAAAATTATCATTATACACATTCATAAAAATATATTTAACAATTTTCCTTCCTGTACAAGAAGTGATGGGAGTAATTTATAACTGTAAAAAAAAGTTTCTTCTGTTATTAAATATAGTGTTGTGTGTATTTTATTAATACAAAAAAGGTGTAAGAATAGCAAGTGATGAGAGGCACATACTTATAAAAGTAGTAATTTCTCACTTATATGAAATATTTATAATTGTATTATAAATGATAATTTCTGTTATTTTTAATGTGATGATGGGTGTTTAGTCGAGTAAATTTGAATTAAAAATAAACAAATAAACCGTCGGCTATTTACAAAGATACATTTGTAAAGCTTAATCATCTTCCACCGGGAATTATAAAATAAATTATGTATAATATTCCTACTAATTTGTTTGGTGTAATTAAATATATTTTTAGAAAAATTAATATTTAAAAAGCCCAAGTAATTAAAAGCAATTGAAATACAAATTCATAAATGCATAATTAACAAATCCCCTATACATTTAATTTTTTAAATAATATAAGGTTAAGGCATAGTTTTAATTTAATGAAATACGTTTATGATGGCACGAACTAATAATTTACTATCTACTAGTGTAAAACAAACCAACGGAAAGTAAAATATTTAAAAAGTTATACACATCCCTGAAGATATATTTTTTTCTAAGGATCTAATAAAATAAATTATTTTTAATTTCAATAAATGATGACTCTGCCGATGTGCTATATATTAATGCATTTTATATTACTTAAAAGTTTCTGGAGGAAGAAAACGCTTTTATTTATTACAGTCTATGTCCATTTTGCCAGAGATCTCAAACTTCAACCGCATAAATTTATTAATTATAGTCGGCATGATAGTTTTAACTTTCGCGATGGACGAAAAATATTCTACTATTAAAAATTCAGTTTTCCATTAAGTATTTTTAAACGATTATTTCTAAAAGTTTTCTTCTCCTTCTTTCAGTAGCGAAGAATTTCAAAGTAAGGAATAACTCGGTCACATTACATTGAGTCATTATAAAGTTTTATTAGTACCAGGAAATAAAATGGATGCATTGATCGGAAGCAACTCGTAAGATGTATGAAAAATGTTTTAATCAAACGAAAACATTACCGGTATTTTAAAAATGATAAAATGGGAAAACAGTATATAACAGCTACAAATTTTATTCTTCTTTTGCGAATAATTCTAATAAACGTTAAAATGTACATTTCCATACGTACCCGAAACAAAATATTTAGTCTTATTTAACGTGATATAATTGCCAGAATTTAACGCCGATTCTCCAGTTAGTAAGTTCTGACAGAAATGAAAATCACAGGGAGTGGGGAAAACTAAAAGGTGTATTTATTAACAATTGTTTATTTCGTTATATAGTTGGGGGTGAAAAATCTAATTGTGTTTATAAATGAAAAGTCTCTTGTTGTAGCTGATGCTCCATAGGAAGTGTTCCAGACCAGGTCCATATAGGCTTTGCAGGCTGAGGAGTACGGCTCTGGTTTACCATAGCACCACAGTAGTCGGAGTTGTCTTAACTAGGTTCCGCCTCAATTTTAACCGAGCGACCCCAAGGGCAACATCTGAGGGGATCGTACCCTCTCCCACCCTTTCTCACTTCATTGAGGGATTTTCCGGATCTAAGAATTTAAAGTGGACATAGCCGGCCTAGACACGAAGATATTTAACCCCTTCCATGCCAGCATATCTTATGAAGATTACATGCAAAACCAGATTTTCGGGCATTTAGATTTAAAATATCAAGTAGTAGTTTTCAGATAAATGAGATGCTTTTATTCATATTAATAAGAAGAGATAGAGGTATCGATATTTAAATCGATATATATATATATATATATATATATATATATATATCACAATATCTAAATCGATACATATAGAAATATAACAATATCTAAATCGATACACATAGAAATATAACGGTATATAAATCGATACATATAGAAATGTAACGATATCTAAATCGATACACATAGAAATATAACGATATCTAAATCGATACACATAGAAATATAACGATATCTGAATCGGTACACATAGATATATAACGATATCTAAATCGAAACACATAGAAATATAACTTCATCTAAATCGATACAAATAGAAATATAACGATATCTAAATCGATACATATAGAAATATAACGATATCTACATCGATTTATGTAAAAATTACATAAAAAGTTAATTTACAGTTCTGTCACCAGTCGATCCATACGTAGATCCACTGGTACAGAAGGGGTTAACACTAGAATTACGGCATTTCGGATATACCTAGAACTACGGAGCGGGGTAATTTTGACCCCTCGCAAGAAAGGTCTTCATAACCTTATTTCAAATAATGTGAATAAATATAACAAAGTAAGGTTCTTTTTTCTACATTAGCATTACTTTAAAATAGTTTTTTAAGAATATAGCAGGCAAGACATGATTTTTGAAACCATATTCATCAATGTACATAAAGTTTATTGAGACGTTTTTATGCATATACATTTAAAATAATTATATTTTTAAATTAAAGACGTGTAAAAATGAAGTATAGCACCATAGAAAGTAAGTTAATTAATTAAAAGTATTTTCTTAATTGAAGATGCGTAAAAATAAAATATGACATCATAGAGAGTTAATTTGTTAATTATATTAGTATTTACAGATTCATTCCTTCTTACAGCAATTTACACTGCAGTTAAAGCGCTCCCTTTCTCTTGTACAATATCCACATACAGCTAAGTTACATTTAAAACAGTTCACAGAAGTTATTTTTTCCTTTACATTATTTCATTTGGCATTTTTTACGTTTGAGAGATGGTTGAGAGTCAGTAATCATCCTTGGTGTGCGTACGGCAGACGCTTCACGGTTCTTCAAAAAACAATTTTCTCTTAGCTCTTTAGCAAGTAAGAGAATAAAGTCTCGGCGACAAACTGTTTTTCCCTTCACTTCCTTGAAAAGTACCCATGCACGTATAGCTGCTAAGTCAAGAATTTCAAAAAACCACATGTACTGACCAGTGACGTTAGGGGGGGATTTTTCCGAATACTTTAGGGTCATTTGATGTACGACATCCACCCCATATTTAGTCGAGTTATGAATTTCGATCACTTCTGGTGTGTGTTTGGTATTCTGCGATATTTTGTTTGAATTGTGTAGGGTGTTTAAAAGAAGCGCATTTTCGCTCTTTTTGCATTGGTACGATGCAAGAAGTTTACTATCGTGTTTCCTTTGTAGTTGAATACAGTGGAAATAGCGTCTTCTTCAAAGATATGGGAACTTCCTTTTTATTACCATGTTTTTATTAACTTGCTTTCTTGTTTGTGTGTGTGTGTGTTTGTCCAGTACAAATCTTGCAATTGATTTTTAACTAACTTCCTGACTAGCTAGACATTTGAAACTTTTAGAATAGCTCAGAGCACGATGACAATGCATTTTTTAAAACTTTTAGCCATCTTTAAGCATATTTTTTATCATGTTTTTATTATTTTCAGTTAATTTTGTTTTGTAGACTGGTGCAGCCATCTGTCGGCCGGAATGGGAACGAAAAGTTAAACGCAAGTTAACTTCAAATTAACTTCATTTTCATTCAAGTTGATGGGATAATTCATCAAAATTTTTTTTAAAAAAGTATTTATTATTACACAGAACTGTCAAGTTTATATGATTCAACAGAAAATTTAAAAACATGGTATATAAAAAATTCTTTTAATCTTGTAATTATTAGCTCTATTAAACTAAACGCAGACTGTCATCTCGGGGTTTCTTGTCAAGTTTCATCGACGTAAAAATCTTTCTGTTATTACATTTCTTCCAGAGTTTTTGTGTGGCTGAAGTAGACGGATAACAGTAATTTCTCGAATGATTTATTCTTCTGACCTGTTAGACTCTTTGCACAAGTATGTTGTTCCATTTATCAGGTATTTGAACTTAACATCAACAGCCAGCCAGAATTTTATTCCGAATTTGTACGGTTTATTAGGCATTTATTGTATAAACTTCCATCCTATCTTTGTTGGAAAAAGTTCCTCATCTATCATTATATTCTCAGACGGTTTGTAGCACAAATATCATTTCTCGATAAACATATTCCAGACTTCAGATAGAGAACAAATCTTTCATTTTGTACGCGCTGGGATCTCGAGGATTTCTCATCAAATCGTATGCACTTTATGATTTCTACAACTCTGTCTCATAATTTCTGACTCATAGATTTCAACCACAAACTCCAATCCTTCCCCAACATTTCATCTCCCCATGCTAGTACCGAATTCCAGTAAACAAAATATCAGGTGCTATTCCAAACAAGGTGCCTATCTACAGAATATGAAACACATAAAACAGAAAACAAGATGATCTCTAAGAATTAGAAGTCTAGTGTTAGGAGTCAAACTGACCCCTAGCCTTAATTCTAAGAATAAATAGTTACTTAAGGGGACAGTTGACCTTCAAACCTAACTTTTTTTGTTTTGAATGGATTTGCTTGAAATTTCAATATGTGACTAGTACCATAGATATGTAAAAGTGGTTAAATTTTAAAGATGAAATATTAATAATTTATGAATTATGAATTATGAATTATGAATTATATCAAAATTTGGCTTAATTAAAAATGTTCCATGCGCATTTCTTTTTGCATATAATACTGTAATTTTTATTTACATGATACCTTATAGAACTAACAATGAAACTTATTGCTTATTTTAAGCATTCATTAAAAATATAAAGAGAAAAAATAATAATAGTGAAAACACCCATTTTATTACGCAAAATACCTATTAATCGTCTTTTCAAGTACAAAATTTAGAAATTCTAAGCTACGAAGCATAATTTTTTTTCAATAAAATTTATTTGATATACAGTTAAGTATATAAAACTTAAATTTCAAAGCAATACGATAATTAGAAATGCGCCTGGAGCAGTTTGAATATTCGTATGACATGAACATTTTTATTTTGAGAAAAACACATTTAAAGTTATTGCTATTAGTAACCACATAATATCTAAATTAAATACAAATGCCTATAACTAGGAAAGTAATCAAAGAAATTAAAAATTCTTTTTGCAACACATTCCTACTCGTCCGTAGATTTACAAATTAATAAAATAAAAAAAATCGAATTTTTGGACAAATTTCACAATTTTGAAAGTCCACTGTCCCCTTAAATAAACTAATAGATGAAACTCAAAAAAAATTTGCAAGAACAATATTTATAATACTACAAGAAAAGTCGTAAAATTGCAATTTTTTGTGAAAGAAGATAAAACGTGTACAAAAGGAAAAATTTCCTTTAGGGGTCAAAATGACCCCCTACCGTAGTTTCAGTGTTAATGGCGCTGTCGAGATTCGAACCGAGCACCCTCGATGCCAAAAGCCGACGCGCTATCACTAGGCTATCAAAATCAAAAATTATATAATTATGCAGAATGTATGAAAAGGACGTAATATGCGAAGTGGCTTGCAAACTGGATTGTTGCAAACGAAAATTTATTTCTTACATGACTTTTATTGTAAATGTGCGGCCCAAAATGGAAGAAGCCAAACATGAAGACATGAACTTCGGATTCTAACGGAAACAACATAGGTGTAAACGACAGATACAAACGTAAATTCAACATGGTAATATTTGCAGTAGTTCTATGTTTTCATATGATTCAAATGGCCCAAGAGAAGTGTCTGGTGATGATATAGGATTTGGTTTGCGTTAAAACCTCTTCAGACCCGAAGTCATAATAACATTTCAATGCTTAAATATCATTTCAATTTTTTTTACTCTCATTACATTGACATCAAATATCATTTCTATGCTTTTACACTCATTACATTGACATCAAAGATCACAAAAAAATCATTTTTCCGAAATTGGTAATTTAGGGGGCTAGTAATTTAAGGTCCACGTGTGTGGACCTCAGGTCTCAAAGGAGTAAAACATCGGGAAATTTCCAAATGATTAAAACACTCAAAATTTGTTAAAAATGACTTAAAATTCAAACGCTAAGTGGTTCAATGCAATGATAACTGTCTTAATGAATATTAATAACAATTTACAGAAAAAATAATTGAAATTTTTTTGACTAATTTAAAAATTTGCCCTTTATTTTAGCATTTTTGTGTAGAATGATAATTTTCAAAGCAATTTGTCTTTACTACACGCAAATGCATGTTACATTGTATGTATACTACTCTAGTCCTTGAGTTGTAGCCTAATAATCGGCATTTGGAAGCATTTTTATCATCCATAAATCTTGGCAAATGTCCTACTCCATCTAGGCGCACTTCCTTAGGTGGTAGGTTCACTACAGCTTTTTGTTTCATTGGCATGTTTTCATCATCATTTATCGTACACAAATATTTTCTCTTCTGTTTGTTGGTTTTGTTTCTTTCGTTTTTCAGGAGACCAAAGGCAACTGTCATGCGGTATTCCAATAATGACATGTATTGCTTGATACCATTTATATTAAGGCGACAATGGAACTTCAGATTGACAAAAATATGTCCCCAAAACGATTTTTTTTCTTTCAGAAAATGATTCTGCAACTCATCGGCTTCTAAATTTTAAAACAAAGTATGTTGATCCGATCATTATTAACCTAGTTATAAGTATTTTTTCAAACATAAACAATGGAAATGTTAGTCAAATTAAAACTTTAAATGCCATTTTCTCAAAACAAGTTTTCATGTCGTTTCAGTAAGTTCAAAATGCTCCATGCGTCATAATTTTTCTTGAATTTTCATAAAATTTCATAAAACGATTATTTATATATGTTAGAATAAAACTTAGTAAACAATTCATTATACTATTTCAAAACAACTTAAAATTTTTATAGTAAAAAAATTTTTTTTGATAAAATTTTGCATAAAATGACCTATTTTTATCGATTTCTTTTCTAGCTTTTATAAATATGACTGTAAAACAAATATTGTTACTAACTTTTATTATAACTATATAAAGCTAGCTTAAGAGAGAAAATTAGATACCTGAGACAAAAATTAATGCGCATGGAGCATTTTTAAATAGAGTAATTATCAAACTGATTATAATTAATATCTTAATTCTTACATTCTGATTTTTTTTTGTAATTTAGAATTTCCATCTCTAAACAACACTGTATAAGTATACAAAATTTCTTACTAATTGGTTAATAAATAAAAAGAAATTTGTTCGGGGTCCATTGTCGCCTTAAAATCTGTTCTATTGAATCCAGCAATTGGATATGCAAGATCTATAAAATAGCTAAATAAACGCACGGGCCATTTCTTAATTTTAACAGTGCAACTGTAATTTGCGAAATATCGGTCATAAAAATATGTACCACCCATACATTCATTGTAAGAGTGCACAATGGCGAGTTGTGGTACGCTGGTCTTTCTCTTTTCTTCTTTGGACCACCTATTGAAGCTAGAAATAGGTTCATTTCCAACACATGACGACAATAAAATGACAGATCTATTATCCTTTCATTTTAAAATGCAGATATTTTTACCATCCCGGGCCAGTTCATCCCATTCACCTCTTTGCATCGTTCTATCACTTTTCAACTTTTCTTTGACTGTTTCTATTCTATTGCATTATACAGTTCCTGTAAGAAATATTTTATTTTGGAGGTGATATTCTGCCCATGCTATTCCCGTAAAATATCTATCCGTATATATAACATGATTTGAGTTCTTAGGAATAGTTTCAGCAAGGCGTTTTACAATATCGCCACCTAAACCCAAAGTCTTTAAATCTTCTGGGAGAACACATTCTTTTCCATCATAAATGGCAAAATCAAAGACCAAACCATCCGTGGCTGACAGAACAAAAAAGTAAAATAAACTCCTAATAATAAAATTATCGACATAAACATTCTAATTAGATTTAATTTTTTTATTATCATGCAAGATAATTCATAATTTCAACTAAAAATTGTGACTTTCTATTCATGAAGAAAAAAAAAGCTCTACTATATTATCTTGTTAAATAAAATAAATACATACTCATAATTATCTCAAAAATAAACTAAAGTTATAGGAAATACATTTGTAAAGAAATAATAGTAAATTATGATAAAATTACGGTAACTACTATTATTAATAAGTAGGTTTAATTATTTCCATGATCACAAAAGATCATTCGATGAATGCAACATAGAAACTGGAAATTTCTAATCAGAAAGGAAAAAAAAAGTCTTTAATTCTTGTTAAATATGAAAAAATATACATTGGAAAGCTCAAAATTATTCCACGAATAAATTAAAGTTATATTAAATACATAAAAAAGAAACAATGGTAAATTATAGTAAAATTAATGGACTTCATTATTACTGCTTTTTCACTCCATTGAGAACTGAGGTCCACATGTGGGAACCTGTACATAAATCACTACACTGTTCGTAAATATCACACAATTGAAAGTTTAATGGCTTTAAACAAGTTAATAATCTATAATGCTACAAATTTTATTGTGGAAAGTATCTATTTATTTTTAGTAAATATGAAAAGTACTTTCTTTTTCGGCCACGCTGTCTTGAAGCCATTTTGCAAAATCGGATGAAACACCAATTCCTCTAATATGAAAATCCAATTTGGTGCTGCTATTTATTGGTATCTTTTTAAATCAAAATCATTAATCTTTTCAGAAATGCAATAAAAATCTCAAAAAATTAAACGGTGTAGATTTTATGAGGCAAAGAAGCGGGGTCCACGTATATGGACCTCAGGACTGAAGAGGTTAAAAGTATCCTCTACAGCGGAGCTCCACAACCTTTTATCTTCCACAGTAACGCACAGTAACGTTTTTCCGATAATTCCGCGGCACACTATAAGTAAAAGCTTACAAATACATAAATTGCAACAATACGTATATGTTTTTATTAGATAAAAAACACAATAAAATAGCTCTATGTATCTAGATAGTTACAATTATTTAAGTTTTATATAAATCATTTTGAATTGTACACCAACACAAGAACAAAAATATAAGTTATAGATTACAAGTAAAAACATTTCTCTTTAAATTTTAATATTAAAATTTGTTTTTGGTCTTTACTTAAGACTTATTAATCAAAGTTAATTTTACGTAATAACTAATTTATTAATGAGATATTTGAGCTTATTTTGATGAACTTATACGTTTTATATTTGGCTCTATATTAGAAAGTGCTACCCGAAGTTCATGTTCAAGACCCATTAAATACGATCGTTTGTCATTTTTAACTAGAACCAGTGTCGAAAAACTTTGTTTGCATAAGTATGTCGTAGAAAAAGGGAGCAAAATTACAGTGGCCTTGTCAGAAATTTGAGAATATTCTTTCTTAACTGAAATCCAGAAATCAGCCAATGACATTTCACTGAAGTTTAGTTTCAGCGTCCCGTCGTTTCTCAATTCTGTAAATTTCTCTCGAATTCGAAGAGAAAGTGCTTTTGCTGAATTTTCGGCATCAGCTAGGAAAGGATTTCTTATCCAATCGTATTGCTACATAATAATTGTGAAAAAATAGAGATTAAATTTCTTTGGCAATAAACTTAAATGCTTTTGAGTCAGATCCAGAATTAATTCTTTGTTTTTAATCATGGACTTGTAAGTCCTTTGGAACATTTCTAGAGATCCCTTTTGTAACTCTTTCTGCCAAAGTTCGAGCTTATTTTTAAACCCCATTAACTTGTCGGAACACGTCAGATAATTTTCGCTTCAACCTTGCATTTTTTTATTCAGTTCATTCAAGTGCTCAAAGATACAATATCTGGCCAAAAGTATCCGGACACCCCCCTAAAGAAGTGTATCTGGCAGATGACGTAATTTTATGCGTAACCGGAAGCTATACAAGTGTTGGTAATGGTTTGTCAGATCATATTTATGCGTTTGTGGGACAATGAGTAAGTCAAAGGAACTTAGTGACTTTGATCGTGGCATTAGTGGGATGCCACCTTCGGGGGAAATCAGTTCCAGAAATTTCGGACATTCTACAGAAGCCAAAATCCACTGTGAGTGTTTTAATTGTGAAGTGGAAACGTCGAGGCAGTGAAACTGCAGAAAAACGAAGTGGCAGGCCGAAAAAATTAGTGAACGCAGCTGTAGAACTCTGAAAAGGGTAGTGAAACAAAATCGCAAGTCCTCATTGATCGAAATCACTCAGGAGTTCCAAAGTTCACCAGGAGTTAGTACTAGCAGCAGAACTGTTCGTCGAGAGTTTAAAAACCTGGGATTCCATTGTCGTTCAGCAGTTTACAAGCCGAACATCACTCCCCAGAATGCGAAGAGTCGATTGCAATGATGCAAAGCTCACCGTCATTGGACTTTGGACATGTGGAAAAATGTTCTTTGGAGAGGTGAATCTCGCGTGACTGCATTGTGCCGACTGTTAAGTTTGGTAGTGGCAGCATCATGGTGTGGGGTTGTTTTTCATGGTTTGGCCTGGGTTGCTTAGTTCCTGTGGTTGGAAACATGAACTCTGAGATGTATGTGGACATTCTGGACAATGCTGCTCTCCCAACTCTATGTCAATATTTCTGGGAAGCCCCATTTCTCTTTCAGCAGAATAACTGCTCCATTCACGCATCGAGACTTCCGCAGGCATGGTTTGACAAAATGGGTGCTCAAAAACTGGACTGGCCTTCTCAGAGCCCCGATATAAAACCCATTGAACACCTTTGGGACGAATTAAAAGGCAGATTACGTGGCCAGCCAAATCGACTATCCTAACTGCCAGCACTCACTTTAGCTGTGATGGACGCCTGGAAGTCAATTCCTATGTATACCTATCAAAAGCTGGTGGAAACTCTCCCCAGACGTATGCAGACTGTCATCAATGCAAAAGGAGGACCAACATCATATTGTTATATGTCTCAGGACTCTCCGAATCTGTACCACTGGGCGTCCGGATACTTTTGGCCAGATAGTGTATCAGCTATATACGCAAGTTTGGCCATCCAGTAATGATCTCCAAAAATTTGGTGTAGTTCGGTCATATTTCGTTTTAACAAAAACTCATGAACTTCGTTGCGAAGCTCAAACAATCTATCCAAAACTTTGCCCCGGGATAGCCAACGTACCTCAGTGTATAACATTAGGGATTCATAATCCGCTCTCATTTCTTCACAGATTAGTTTAAAAATTCGCGAATTTAGAGCTCTTGATTTGATAATGCTTATTATAGTAATACATCGATTCATTGATTGCAATAGCTCGATTGCAATAGGATAAGTTGTGAAGGTTTCTAATATTATGTAAAAATTTAAAAAATATATCATTGAATTTAGATTATGGGAACGATGAACTCACAAATTGAAGGAGCTTAGTAACTGAAACTGAATTGCTTTTGTTTTTTGTTTCCAAGGGTATGAAAATATCTTTAATTTTAAATTTTAATTCTAAATATCTTTTAAATGAAGTGATAAGTTGTGAGGGTTTCTAAAATTATGTAAAAATTGAAAAATAAAAATTATAGTGGAGTTTAGATTACGGGAATGATGAACACAAAAAATGAAGGAGCTAAGTAATTGAAACCGAATTGCTTTTGCTTTTTGTTTCCAAAGGAATAAAAATACCTTTGATTCCAAATTTTAATTCTAAATATCTTTTAAATGAAGTGATAAGGTGTGAGGCTTTCTAAAATTATGTAAAAATCTAGAAAAAACTATCGTTGAATTAAGATTATGGGAACGCTGAACTCAAAAAACGAAGGAGCTTAGTAACTGAATTGCTTTTGTTTTTTGTTTCCAATGGAATGAAAATATCTTTAAGGGAGAATTTTATATTCAATGGTTATCCTCCGCCATGAAATTTAAAACTCCAAAACAGTTTTTTTTTCTTCAGTAAAGATCTCTGATACCATTACAAAGGATTTTTTAGAAATTATCTCTGTATATAAATACACATTTTTTAAGCTGTCCAGGCCGTCAGCTCCTGAATATGAGTTTTTTTTCCGGCTTGATCCAATAGAAAAGAAAATAGCCTGCCGCAAGCTTGAATTACGAAAAATAGGCTTGGAACCGTGCTAGTCTCGATAATGTGGCAAAATGTTCCTGAAAAAATTGAGAGCTCAAATTATCCATTTTAATAGTGATTGACATAACTATTGCAATAGTTGTATACCCAAAGTTATTCAAAAGGCTTTAAATCCATCAACTGGCATCGATATTTGAAAGACTTTATAATTGGCTTTAAAAATGTATATCTTGGTTTATTTAGCTTTGGTTTAACCAGAAAAAGACCATAGTAACTCGAAAGCTAACAATCGATAAGTTATATTCTTGGGAAATTTGCTGATTTATTGGTAAAAGCTTACTATTACTAAAAGAGGAATTTCTTCCTATGTATTCGGTAATATATCTAAATAAAATTTATATATATATATATATATATATATATATATATATATATTCAAAAGGCTTTTTCAAGGCTTTAAATCCATCAACTGGCATCGATATTTGAAAGACTTTATAATTGGCTTTAAAAATGTATATCTTGGTTTATTTAGCTTTGGTTTAACCAGAAAAAGACCATAGTAACTCGAAAGCTAACAATCGATAAGTCATATTCTTGGGAAATTTGCTGATTTATTGGTAAAAGCTTACTATTACTAAAAGAGGAATTTCTTCCTATGTATTCCGTAATATATCTAAATAAAATTTATCTATATATATATATATATATATATATATATATATATATACTGTTATTGAATAAAATAAATGTATTACTATTTGTAGTACTTCAAATTTTCCCTTTATTCCTGCCACACTGCAAATTTAATTTTCCACACTAAAAAAATCGATGAAAAATATTGGAAACTTAAAATGTTTGAATTATTCGGTTGGTAAAAACATCAGCAATCAATGACGTCCGTTTTTTTCTCAGAAATAATGCATTGATTTCCAATATTTCTCTCTAAACAGTGGAAAGTAGTAAGTACAGGTTAGTTTAGCACTCTAAAAATGACCCTCCATATAAATCTAAAAACCCATAAAAGTATTTCGGGAAAGGCTTACATTTATATATAGAAAATTTTTATAAAATATATATATAGGTATATGCAGTCGACTATCGACTTTCAGATGTTTAACTTTCGTGGGTTTATAACAAATGACTTTAGAATCATTATTTGTAAGAAACATATTTTGGAACTGTTTATAGTAAAATACTGTACAAAAATTATCAGAGTTCACATAGTACAGCAATATACTGCTTTTTAATGCCGTCTGCATAATTGTGTTTTGAAAGTATTCGTAATTTAACTTTTATCTCTGTAAAGAAATTTACTATAGACGCAAAGAGAGATTAATTTAAAACAACAAATAGTCACCGAGGAAGTATGTGGACACTGTTGATACCAAGACAGACCAATCAATATTAATCACTAGCACTATGTAACGTTCACAGCGAAAAGATTGGTCAAAAGACTGGAATATATACATAACTAGTGACCAAGAGGGACATTTAAGTTTTAATAAAGGCTGGGGTTATCACTACCTGGGGAAGAAAGTAAACAGGGAAACTCATTTCGAACGCGAGGAAAAATTCCCGAAGAGTGTTATACAATTAATCGAAAAATTTGGGAGTCACCATCGCTTCTGATATCATTTAATATAAACTACGATATGTAAAAGTTTTGAATACAAATTTCTTTTAAGGGACAAACGTCATGGAAAAAGTTACATATTGTATGTTTATGCATGTATTATTCTTTTTTCTAACAAAGGTTAATGTTACAAATTTCCTTCTTCATAAAAAAGGTCTGCCTGTATATAAGCTGAACAGATTATTATTATTTAAGTTTTTCATAAAATAATCATTATGGTTTATTTGTATATATAATATTACTAGATGAATACCCGTGATTCGCTTCGGAGTACATTCAAATTAAATACAACGGTCAATTTATGCAATTAATGGCAAATATATATATATATATATATATATATATATATATATATATATATATATATATATATATATATATATATATATATATATATATATATATATATATATATATATATATAAGAAAAAGATGAAAGAGAAAACCAGTAATAGCTCTAAAGCTACTTGCAGCCAGGAGCAAATAACATGAAAAGAAAAGTATGAAAGAGGTTTTAGACAGCATTTCTTCATCAGCGGTGTCAACGCTGTCTAAAAACCAATGGATTGTTTCCGATGAGTATGATCTATACAATAAACACACTCAGACATCGTACAATTCATGAAAAACAGAAGAATTGATTAATAATTGAATAAAGATTGAATATTATATATTTATATATATATATATATATATATATATATATATATATATACACTGCTGGCCGCTGTAAATGCAACACCCTGAAGGAAACATGCAAATAACATGAAATTTACAACAAGCATTAGCGGAGGTGAGATATGCAAATGATTAGAATTTCAGCGCAGACGCACATCACGCGCGCCTGTGGCGCCACTTCAAAGCGCTATTTAAGGCTTGGAGATTTCGACGATTTCAAGTTCGACAATTGTGTTTTTCTTGTGGTTTTTTCAAAAAAACGATCAATTATGCCTCGTCGAAAACAGCGATCATCTTTGGATCAAGTATCCGAGTTTGACAGAGGAAGGATAGTGGCCTAACAAGATTGTGGATTATCTTTCAGGGAAATCGGTAGTCGTGTTGGACGAAACCAAACAACTGTAATGCGGATATGTGATCGTTGGATGCAGGAGGGAACGACGGACCGGCGTGTTCGATCGCATCCACCTCAGCGCACCACTTCACGTGATGACAGGCAAATTGGGAACATGGCAGTGACGGATATCTCAGTCACATCACGAACCATAGCACAGAACATGCAGTCTATAACACATCATCCAGTGTCTGCGCGTACCATTCGACGCCGTTTACAGCAGAGTGGTCTGTCCGCAAGACGTCCATTGCTTTGTCTACCCTTGACGCAGAACCACAGACGTCTCCGCCGCCAATGGTGCGATGACAGAAGGATGTGGACGGCAGAATGGAATGAAATTGTCTTTATTGACGAGTCACGCTTCTGTCTGCAACACCACGATGGTCGCATTCGAGTCTGGAGACACTGTGAGAGGATGCTGAACAGCTGCGTTATGCACCGCCACACTGGTCCTGAACCGGGTATTATGGTATGGGGCGGTATTGGATATCACTCTCGCACACCTCTAGTACGCATTGCCGGTACTTTAAACAGCCAGCGCTACATCTCCGATTTGTTGGAGCCAGTTGTCCTTCATTACCTTCAGGGCTTGCCCACAGCCATATTTCAACAGGATAATGCGCGACCACACGTGGCACGCATTGTCCAACGGTTCTTCGTCAATCGCCAGATTGAATTGCTTCCCTGGCCACCTCGCTCTCCGGATCTTTCGCCGATAGAAAACATGTGGTCCATGGTTGCTCTACGATTGACCCAGATTCCATCCCCAGCTGCCACAGCAGATTAACTTTGGCAACGTGTGGAAGCTGCTTGGTCTGCTGTACCCCAAGAACTCATCCAAAGTCTCTTTGAATCAATGCCGAGGCGTGTGTCAGCGGTGATCTCCAACAATGGCGGCTACTCTGGCTACTGATTTTGGCAGGAACCACACTTCACAAGAGTCTATAAATTTAATCATTTGATACTTGGTCAACATGTTATCTACAAAATAAATTCTGTTGTGATATCTCTTGTCTTTCTTGGTGTTGCAATTTGGATGGCCAGCAGTGTATATATATATATATATATATATATATATATATATGTATATATATATTTATTTATTTAATATATATTCATAATAAATTCGACGATCAATGTTTGCAATTAATGCCGAATAAAAAATATATTTCTAAAAAGCATCGTAACGGATATTTTTATAGACAAAATAATGTAGAAGAAAATTAATTACAACGGTCAATGTAAGCAATTAATTTGTATGTTTAATATCCATAAAACATACGAATTGGAATTAAATTCTTAAAAAACTTCCATCTCAATTAGTCTAGTCGTTTTTTTATCTTTTACCGTATTTTAATTTTTTTGTCAATTTATTTGTTTGTTATGCACGTGAGGCATATTTTTGAAGTATCACAAAAAGAAAAGAAACCACGTAATCAGCATTTTATAAATTAAATTCTAAAAATTAATCTTTAAAAATTCTCTAAAAGTCAGAAAAAGGAGGTAAAAATTTGATAAAAATTTCATTTTAAAATAATTTTTATGATCTTTCTCGTGATTGAAATTTTATACCCCTCAGATTATTATTTTAAATTCAAACTTAAAAAATGTTACAAAAACAGCTTAAAAATTTAATTTAAAAAAGCTAAGAATTTTTCGGAAATCTTTCTTAGTGCACCCCTATACTAGTATAAGAAGAATCGCCATGCAAAATTTCAGTCCTTTAAGTCCAGCGGTTTGATCTGTGCTTTATCTGGCAGTCAGTCATTCACGGAACTGTTTTATATATATAGATTCTATATCGAGTTTCATATGATAGATTTGTCAGCGTAAAGGGAGTATATTTTTCTTTTAAATGATATCCTTAAAAATAAGAGCCCTTATGATGATTTTTATTTAAGATATTTTTTTCTGATCTGCGTGATATAATAAAATTGGGAGTCAGATTTAAAGATAGGAAGATAATATAATATAAGCGAGAATATACCAATTATATCCAACACATCTTAAATAATTTTAAAACTTGTTTTAAAACGTTGTTTTATCCCGAGAAATGCTTACGACGTTATGCAGAGTTTCTAAAATTCATTTCGAAACTATTCCGATTAATATTCGAAATGGAGTCCGACTAAATTAACGAGTATCCCGAGAGATTTGAAACCGACGACAGAATTAGGTGAATCCAATTAAATAAACTCTTGCCATCGATAAAACTCTACTCAGGTGGGAATAATGGAGAAGAAGTAAAAATATATTACTTCGATTAATAGAAAACTCGTTTACCTCTTAAAAGAACTCGAAAAAAAATTTGTTTCAAACATAAAACTTGCTTTGTTTATACGAACCTTTTTGTTATCACTCTCGTGTTCGAAAATCCCACAGTTTTGAGCAATAGTTTGTACGCATTTAAAAACTTGCGTCGAAAAGAATGCGTATGATGTTTAATTAAATTAGTTCATTTTTTCTTTTGATGTTGAAGAAATAACAAAATTATGTACTCAGGTTTTATGAATGCATTAAAAATTGATATGCTTTCAAGCTTTATAAACTTAAATGTCTTTTTGCTACTCAAAATTATTCTTTGAACTAATTTTTTTGCTCAGAACTTCTGAAATATAAAGAAATCACATGTAAAGTATATTAAAATTTTATATTCGAAATAAAGTCTAACTAAACTAACGAATATCCGTAAAGGACTTAAACTGCATTCAAAATTAGTTGAGTCTATTTAAATAAGTCTGTAACATCATCAGAATCTTCTTAGAAAATATAATGTACATAATGTAAAGAATATGCTTTTTTTAAATAGAAAAAATATTCCTATATCTAAAACATTCTACAAATTCAAATTAGTTTAGATTATTTTTCTTGTGATACAATAAGATTGCAATGTAAAAGAAGGAACGAATTTACGAATAAGAATAATGATAGCACTATCAATTTTAAGTAAAAGGCAAAGGATATATTTTATTATATGCATTCGAAAATATGAAATTGGGATCTCTTGAATATTCTATAATTAATTCAAAATATGTTTTAAGTAATTTCTTTGAATCTGCAGAATTTAAAATCTCTGTAACTTCTTTCCAACACCACTCATAATATAACGGTAATTTCCTTTTTGAAGTGTTTATAGAATCAATACATTTTCCTCATTACATCTAAAAGTACATACTCTAGATAAATTGTAAACTAATGCCTCTTTAGGAAAATATTTCATGATTCTTCTATTAAAGCAGCCTCTTTGGCAGATTCATTCTTAATGCATGCGGTATTATACGAACAGCGTGAGTGATACAATTCCTTTAGTTCATATAAATTTCGCTTAAGTGCATTCGAGTCAAAAATAATTGATTTGAAAGGATTTGTTAGAATATTAATAAACGTCAGCATACATTAATTTTCTACCAGATTTTTGAGTAATCAGTGTATTTCCTGTCTAAACGCCAAGCATATGTGGACAATTCATCCATTTCCAAATGTTCATATTATTCTCTGATGGAAGGAATTAAGTTTCTTAATGGTGCCGTGTAAGCTAATGGTAGCTGGTGCACGTAAAGAGTATAAGTCGAAACAGGGGAATCTAGTGGAATCATAAAACTCAAACTATCAACATGTTGGTCTCTCCTGTTCAATAGCTAATGATACCAATGCAAATAAAAAGACTATGGATGCAAGTAGGTTTTACATGACATACAACTTGGCGTATTGGAATCTAAAAAGGCGTGATGGAAAGTTACTTTTAAGAAACCTAATTCCTTCTATCAGAGAAGAATATGAACATTTGGAAATGAATTAATTGTCCACATATGCTTGCGTCTAGAAAGATGGTTATAGTTGTTTGCGACCGTTCAGAATCTGTCCAGATCTCTTTAATCCATTTAGTGCATGGATATCATTAGCTACAGAACAGGGGAGACCAACATGTTGATAGTCTGATGTTTACAATTCCACTAGATGCCCCTGTTTCGACTTATACTGTTAGGCAAGTTCCTTTAACTTGAACCAGGTAACCTTGCCTTTCCTAAGATAAGTGAGTCCCACACATCCATTTTCAATGATGGAACTAGCCTTTTGAGACGTAAGCGACATTTATTTCACAAGCTATACAATTTGTGTGCTGCAGATCTAGCACAGTTTCGATACTAAGGGGTCACCAAGGAGTATAATTCGAAACAGCCCCCGGGGGTTATGGATGTCTGCGGCCGCTAGGAATCTGCTTTGAACTATCTCTCCAGACCTGTTTAGTCCTTGTTTAGTAAGATGGCTATGCCTCTCTAAGAAGCGACCAAATATTTTCACTAGAGTATTTTTGTATTATGTTGACAGTCGAAGCCGGACACAGGAAGACGGAAATCTAGATATTTCAGAAGACTTAGAAAATCACAGTAATTAGATCGGAAGACTATGAACCACTACAAACATCTATGCAAAAAGTGGGAACGGAATCCACAGACTTTGCCAGCGCCATAGACATTTGACTAATGTCCCCTCTGCTTGTTTGGAAGATAAATTTTTAAGTTTCTTCATAAAATGTTTTTGACAGCGTTACTAAAAATTAGCTCTTTTCTTTCAAAACAAATTCCGGTTCAAAATGAAAAATTATTCAAAACATTTTATTGTAAAATTGCAGTAGTGACTCTAAATTCGAAAGAATAAGAAAAGTCTGAAATAGGAGAAAATTGTGATTGAAAAATAAGAACATATAGACGTAAACGATTTTCTTATAAAGGAAAGGTTCACTTTTAGACTTAACGGATTGAGAAATTTTTGTAGTCTTTGTATAAACATTATAATTTTTTTTTAATGAACTCCTTGTGGTCGACAGAGGAGGCAAGTCTATTGTTGCCCTATACCAGTAAGCAATCCTTGATATACGAGTAGACACCTATTCAACTACATATTTTTTCGTGTAATTATCACCTTTAAAGAAATGCGCTTCAGGAGAGATACATTGCGCAGTGTACAAAAATGACAGCTGTCATGAAGCACCAAATTAACGCTACCAGTATCTGACTGCGTTTGCGTTTTTTTTCGAGATGCGACCAGATACGACTCCGTTGTAAACTCAGTTCTGAAGACTACCACAATTCACTCAACATCACGAGAATAGAAGCGTCTAAGTGGAAGACGTTCTTAACGGTCATTCCGTGCGCTAAAAAGTTTAAATTCGAAAGGATCCCCAAACTATTTTTATTTATGTTACACAAATTTTAATAATAGGGGCTGAAACTCTTAAAGGTTTAGTTTGGATTAGTTTAGAGCACTACTGTCAATTTTTGCTACACGAGATTTAAGATCTGTGGTGTAAGACTTATAACCATTAAAATACTAAAACTAAAATTATACAAGGCAAACTCCGCCAAATGTGTTGGCAAGTTGTTGGGTTGTCGCCAAGATGGCGTTAAAAGGAACGGTCTCTAGGAAAATGGTTTTGTTTTGAAAGGAGGATTATAATGTAGCAGCTAGGCTTAACTCCGCTTATATACTTTGTAATACTATTTGTTAATATTTGTATGTTTTGTTAATATATGTATGTTATGTTAAATTACGTGTTCGGTTTTCTTGAGTATATCTTTCTTAAAAATGTTCAGCTTGAATAACGACACTTCGACTATTCTACGGGCGAAAATTAATTTTTAAACACAGGACTCGACGGCAAAATCTGCTGATTCGGATAGAAGTTTTACATGGGGTCTCTCTCATAGATAGGTTTCGAGAAATTTCTGAACAGAAGAATCCTATAGTACTAACAACAACCTGAGAATCCCAAGTTTATTATCCAATATTAGTGTATTCCACCTCAGTATATTGTCATGACAGGTTGAATACGATCTCGACATATTATGCTGTGCAATGATGTACCATTTCATTAAAACTTTGACGGCCATTTCGGGATTAGTTACGAGAGGATTAACTAGCGTTCCACTTGCCTGATATAGTACAGCGTTCCGTATGTTATGTATTTGACTGGGTTTTAAATTTAGTACTATTTCTAAATCATAGATATTGAAGGAATTCAGGGATTTATTATGTTGTGTTAATTATACCAGAGTTCTTGAATTTTTCTGAAAAAAATTCCAGAACACTACGCCTTGAAATTCTTTCATCCTAAAAAAGCTAAAATTAACATTATTTACGCAATATTTGTTTCCTTTACAAGGGAACGTTAAAATAATATACCCTAAAATAATTTTGGGAACTTTTAAAAAATAGTGTATTGTTAGTCCGAGTTCTAAAATTTTAAGTACATAGTTAAGTACCCGTTTGAAGATTACAATTTCATAGAAACTGTAAGATTCTAATTTTCAAATTCCTCGCATTTTCTGCTAGTACTACAAATTTAGCCGCAGACTTTGTGAGGATACTTTCAACGAGTATCCTTTGGCCATAGGACATTATTTCGTTATAAATAATGTATATTCAAAGTAGTATCTACTTTGAATTTTTACGCGATATTAAGTTACATATACAAGTGGATTATATGGGATGTGGGATTATATTGTGTTCTAATTCAAAAGCGATTGAAGAAAATCCAGTATCACTTGTAAAGCAAAGATGACTTCCAATGACCAACTGGAAACTACTCCCCCGTGCAACAAAAAGAGAGATAGCACCATAGTATAGAAAAATAGTTAACTAGCCCATAATTAATGATGGTAATATGTGGTCAATATTTCACTCAAAATTTTATGGGCAACGAAATCTAAGTAGCTGGTAAAAAATAGTTTTGAAGTGGTATTCTAGATCCAAGAATGAATACTTTATGAAAATAAGTAACATAAAATACAGGGTGAATCTGAAAAAGTGGGCAAAACTTTACGGAGTGATAGAACGCCGCTACACGAGCAATATTATTCATAGAACGTATGGCCGGAACGCAATAGGTGAGAAGTTAAAAGGTAGTTTTCCACTGTCACACTTAAAGAATTAACACAAGAAAGAGAGGAGATATTTCAGAAAACATTTTATTAACAGGAATGTAATTGGTGTACATGCTCAAAGAAATTACTCAAAATAGCTTCCGCCAGCTGTAATGTAGGCTTCACACCTGCGGGTTAAGGACTCACGCACATTTGGATATAGGAGCTGCTGCGTCCGATTCCAAGCCCTATTAGGTCGAGAATGTAGTTCCAGCACGACGGTGTGCCTGCACACTTCAGCTTGGATGTGCGTAACACTTTAGATGCAACGTTTCCAGGGCGATGGATTGGTCGAGGTGGCCCCATAGCTTGGCCACTGATCTCTCGTGTTTGGACTTTTTCCTGTTGGGCCATATGAAAAGCCTAATCTAGGAGTGCCCCATTGAAACCAGTATGGAACTAGTCGCCAGGATCGCCGTTGTTACCGACGATATTCGGAAAATGCCTGGACTTTTCGCAAATATGCGTCAGTCCCTATCCCGCAGGTGTGAAGCCTGCATTACAGCTGGCGGAAGCTATTTTGAGCATTTTCTTTGAGCACGTACATCGTTTGCATTCCTGTTAATAAAATGCATTCTGGAGTATCTCCTCTCATTCTTGTGTTAATTCTTTAAGTATGACAGTGGAAAACTACCTTTTAACTTCTAATCTCTTGTGTTCCGACCATACATTCTATGACGAAAATTGCTCGTGTAGCTACGTTCTATCACCCCGTAAAGTTTTGCCCAATTTCTCAGATTCACCCTGTCTATAAGTCAACAATAATAATTGTCATTTTGTTTTGCAGATGTAATCAAAAATAAACAGTTACGTAAAAGAAGCTTCGAGCCCCAGTGCAAATATTCTGAAGATATTAGTACACACCTATTTGATATTTTCGAGAAATGAACATTAATATCGCTATAATCAGTGTTATTCTATATCCTTATCAAAAGCCACTCGAGCGATATGAATTGCAGAAGTCACAAAAGAGATTTCCTTGTGAAGATAAATTGGATGCAACTTAAAATGGACATTAATGATATCTTGGATGGGGAAATTCTCTCTTGATTCTGCGGCTTTGGATTCTTTGCTCCTTATCTATTCCCTCAACAGGAAATTGAGTTGGATTTCAGCAATAATAAAACCAATTACAATTTATAATAAAGATCATCTCTATTATCTTTCACTGCACGAGGAGATATAGTAATATTTTAAGTAATCATTTCTATCGCTTTGATTAATTAATACGTGATAAATAATTCTACAATGAGACTAAATTAACGAAATATGTGGATATTGGAAAGAGTTTAAATAAGTAGAAAGTTTTACTTAATGGTAGGATCTTCAAAACTTCCAAATTTAGACCTAATAGTAATTTATAAAATTTTTGAATTCTCGGAATGAGAAATCAACTCCTAATTCATTTCCATTTTAATGCTTTTTTTTACTTTGAATAATTAATGACGTATGATTCTTAGTACTTCATATATTTAGGGTTTCTTGATTGAGACATCATTTAAAATAAAGAGATTTAAAGTTAAAAGATTTGATTTCTGAACGAGGTGAAAAATTAATATTTTAGCATCCGATAACTGGGAACTATGTTGAACCGTTGTGCAAGCATGTAAGATTAGAATAGCAACCCCCCTGAAAATTATGCAGTAGAAATAAATATAAACCAATTCGGGTATCATGGAGCATGGTACACGAATCAAAACCTGTTTTGTAAGCCATAAAAAATAGGTACGATTTTATGTGAGAATAGTCATTCAAAACAAGTGTTCCAATCACATCGAAGGTAATATAATTGCTTAAGATACTCTTTTTCGGAACTGAAGTTTCACAAATTCCCTCTGTAACAAAATTACCATATCTTTTTGTAATAACTATTCAAAAAGTATTGAAGTTTTACAGTAAGATAATAAGACAGTTGTATTTTTTTAATTTATACGTAGTGGGGGAATGTGCTTCGTTCAAACGCTAAATTGTATGAAGTTATGTAATCTGAATTTTATCTGAATTTAAAAATGGAATTAAAGAAAAAACAAAGAAAGTATTCACAGATAATTTCGCTATAAATATAGACGAATGTTCTTGATTGTAATATTTCTTTGTTTATATTCACAACATACACAAAACAAATTTTTGATACCACCACCAATAATGACACGTTTAAAACACCAAATATATCATTTACATCTGTCATGAAATTGGGAAAATAAAACACATTATCTACATTGGTAATTTATTTAATTTAAAATCGTTGACGCAATCGCCTTCTAAATCGCATACCTATTTTACGCTTTGTGTCTCAGTCTCACCTCCACTCTGAAACGTTTCACAGGGACGTCATCAGAAGCATTTACATTCCTGGTTCGATGCCGGTCGCTGACAAATCCACTGCCGTGTACGCTAATGGCGGCTGGTGCTCGAAAAATCTGTCATGGCTGCAGTGTCCTTCAATATCTCAAAATTTACCTCCGGAAGTGCGGGGTTAAGTGCACCGGTCTCTTAACTTGACTCTGTTCAAAATTACGGGATCGGTCCTTTAGCCTAGTCGGACTCCGACACTTGTGGTGCTGTTCAGATCTGGATACACCATTCTGGGCCACAGCATTCTGGCCAATAGACTTTATAGAATTAATCTGATATACTGTCAGTCAAGGGGCATAAGCCCCAACAACAACAACAACAACTCCTTTCACAAGTTCAGTGAGAAAGAGAAGACAACCAGGTATTTTGCAGTTATCTTTTGTGTTTCCCCCCCCCCCTGATCATGAGGTCATTATTACAGCATGGTATATCGTGTAAAATAGAAAGAGAAGCAAAAATTGTAGATTGATTTAAAGTAACTTGACAAAGTTCCCATTAGAGACAAATCAAGTAGAAAAGTGAAGGGCTTGTGGCCGCCCTGCGGTACAGCGCGCTGGATTTCGGTGCAGGAGGAGCTCGGATCGAATCCCGGTGTCGCGCCACGAAAAATGCTTCCGTTTGTGTCGTCCCTTCATAGTGGGTCCGTTTGTATGGTGCCCCCATAATAAAATGGACAGTAAACTGCGGCGTAGTATAGACGAATGTTTCACGACAAGTGCCTCCGCCTTAAAAATAAAAGTGGAAATGTAAATGGCTATAGAGGAATAATAGAGAAAAGAGAGAGAGAGACCATGGTTCAATTAAGAAGATAGTTTAAATAAAGAGTTTATTTAGAAGTTACGTCATCTTGCGTTTTGGGATTTACAATATCGTACACACACATATATTATACTTATTATATGAAAGAACTTAAAATTAAAGCTACTGGAATAAAACAAAGTCGGGACAATGCAAAACGAAATTGAGAAATAAAAAGTAAAAAAAATCACCTAATTTGCTTTGAAATCCTCTAATATGGAATATTACACAACTATCATAATGCCTTATTTTCTCTAAAGAAAATATTGTTAAACTTTACTAGACCTACGTAATACATTTCATAATTCCCTTCTTAAGATTGTTTTCCTGTGTCCGTTGTTGTAGTTGATTATACCCCCTGGCCGGTTATGTATTCCAGACCAGGTTCATATAGGCTTGAGGGCTGAGGGATGCGGCTCAAGTTTATAATGGCACTACAAGGGTTAGTGTCCGACTTAGCCAGATGCCACCTGCATTTTGACCGAGCACCCCCAGGAGTGACATCCGGGGAGTGACATCCTTCTCTGACCTCATAAAAGGGTTTGCAGCTTGACGGAGAAATCGGGGTTATATCAGTTATTTTATATCGTTGTTGTTGCTTTTGCTTATGCCACTTGACCGACAGCAACATCAGATCAAGTCCCGATGGCTATGGGCGATGAAGGGGCGGCTCCTGTTTTGACTGACACCACAAGGGTCGAAGTCCCACTTGGCCAAAGGACCAGTCCAGTAAATTTGAACGGAGTCAAGTGAAGAGACCAGAACACTTGACCCCGCACCTCCAGAGGTAAATTTAAGAACTTTGAGGACATTGCAGCCACGACAGATTTTAGGTGCAGCAGCCGCCATTAGTGTTCACGGCAGTGGATTTGTCCGTGACGAGCAACGAACCAATGACTTTCAGGTCACTAGCCAGCTGTTCTTGCCAACTGGGCCACTGTGCCCGGCGTTATTTTATATCCTATCCATATAGATCTTCTAGTTGAACTAGTGTAATAAAATATGCAATTACGAGATGCTAAAAATTCTAAACCTATGCTCCATGATTTGAATGGGTATACTACATTATTAATTTACGTCTGTTGAAAAAACTACAAATTAAAAGTTTAATCGATAAAGGTATTATTCTCCGGCCGATGCTTGTACGTTGGCAAATATTTAGTAAGGAATACTGTTCCAGCTACTTCTACAGTTATCAAAGCATCTTTAAATTTATAATGCAGTCTCATAAAGTATAATATTTTTCTTCATTCTTTCTATTCCTCGGTAAATCATGATCAAATTTCGTATTCTTTGTATGATGCTAACAATCGGGCACAACACAGAAAAACACATTGGTTTCGACAACTTCCCCTTTTTCGTATATATACTGGCAATATAGACATATATACTATATATTAAAATTTAAAAATGTAGTAGTATTCGTCATAACTGGAAAACAGTTATCAACATTATGTAGTCTAAATAATAACGTTCATCTCAATACTATAAATGCCAAATGACAAGAACGTACCTTCCCCACCCGCTAACCCGTGCCCATATCTCCTGTGTTCGTGATGTTGATCAGTAATAATAATTGAAAATTGTTACTTTTTGTTACTATTATGTATATATTAGTAACAAACTCTTGCTCAATCAATATTAATTCAGTTTCATGTAAGAAAATGTCGAAACGTCATGAACATTTATCATTTTCATGTAACGTAAAAACCTTTCTAAATTAAAAAAAAGTATTATGAACGTGTATAATGTGAAATAGAAGATAACTAAAAAAAATCTAGTTATTCTAAACATTACCGGAAGGGATGATTACAAAAAGTTCTGTAATTAATGTTTTTGTTTATGAAAGCATTACCTCTCATACTAAATAAGAATTCTCCAGAGCCAAGAAAAGTCTACATTACCCCTAATGACCCAAAAGAAACTTAACTACAGAATTTCTTTCTTCTCTGGGGAATTTTTGCGGGATATGCTATCGTTATCTTTTATCGAGAGGGTATTTCCGAAGTATAATATTGAGTAACTAGTTATTCTACTTGCATATCAAAATTTCAATAATCTTTTTCAAGGCATGTATGGAAAAATTCCAGCTGTTTTTAGGAGTGTCATTCTAATTATAAAAAAATTAACTGCACACAAAAGTTAAATTGATAGTTTTACGCTTTAATGATTCTGCAGAGAGAATATTTTTAAATTATAATTTTTTGTAATTTAAAAACTTCTTTTAAGCATTATCACATGTTTGACTGAAAAATTAGTAGAAAAAAAAGGGGACCAATGTTGTGAAGGGTTTGTCTAAAAAACCACTCAGTTTTTTAAAAAGTATATTGCAGAAACCCTTGGACAAACTCCTTAGATATACAGAAAAAGGGAAAAATACAAACTACAAAGGAGAACAAAATGGGAAATACCTGAACAAGAAAAGCAACTAAGATACAATTCTCATGAGATCACGGACCTCTCGTGGTACAGAGGGGTACATCTGTACAGAGAATGTCCAGTTAAGGCGGGACAAGACATCTTGTGTCCTGTACCGTCCATGCTGTAGGAATTTCAAGGATGGCATATATGGCGAGAAAATCCCTATTCTATTTAAATACATACCCAGGCAGTCGTATTCAGTTGCAATCCTGAAAACAGCAACCGCAATTTTCCATGGGAAATCGGGAAGGCCTTTCAGGGACAAAACACTCGATAGTTTTCAAGAAAGGTTTCAAAGAAAGAATATAAATTTAAAGTAACAATAAGAATCCATTGTGTAAAAAGTTGCTAGTTGGAGTAGCCAATTTTATACTCACTGTAGGACCTCATATATATTCATTATATTTATGCTTTTACGGTAAAATGAGAGGTAAAATGAGGAATCGGGAAGGCCATTTAGGGACAAACCACTCGATAGTTTACAAGAAAGGTTTCAAAGAAAG
Source organism: Dolomedes plantarius (assembly GCA_907164885.2). Lineage (NCBI taxonomy): Eukaryota > Metazoa > Arthropoda > Arachnida > Araneae > Dolomedidae > Dolomedes > Dolomedes plantarius. The sequence goes on from OU015491.1 coordinate 40,208,466, forward strand.
AATATGAATTTAAAGTAACAATAAGAATCCATTGTGTAAAAAGTTGCTAGTTGGAGTAGCCAATTTTATACTCGCTGTAGGACCTCATATATATTCATTATATTTATGCTTTTACGGTAAAATGAGAGGTAAAATGAGGAATCGGGAAGGCCATTTAGGGACAAACCACTCGATAGTTTTCAAGAAAGGTTTCAAAGAAAGAATATAAATTTAAAGTAACAATAAGAATCCACTGTGTAAAAAGTTGCTAGTTGGAGTAGCCAATTTTAAACTCACTGTAGGACCTCATATATATTCATTATATTTATGCTTTTACGGTAAAATGAGAGGTAAAATGAGGAATCGAGAAGGCCATTGAGGGACAAACCACTCGATAGTTTTCAAGAAAGGTTTCAAAGAAAGAATATAAATTTAAAGTAACAATAAGAATCCATTGTGTAAAAAGTTGCTAGTTGGAGTAGCCAATTTTAAACTCACTGTAGGACCTCATATATATTCATTATATTTACGCTTTTACGGTAAAATGAGAGAAAAACGCTAGCGTTTTTTTCTTTTTAGTAAAAAAGTGGGTTACGCTACTTACATTCAAAACAAATTTCTAGATTCACTTTTATATGTATACTTTAAAAAATGCATAAGAGGAAACTCATAACATAGAAAATATTTAATAATTCTTCTTACTTCTAAAAAAGACTTTGAATACAGCGGAACTGGATTTGTTATATATGTGTTTTTCATTCGTTCAAGATAATTCATTATTCTACGAAAGTGGAGAGTAAAAATAACTGTTTGGTATAAATAAGCAGAACTGAATGTATTTAGAAAAAATTTTATGATGATAAATATTTGTTTCCCGAAATGCCAAACCTGATAAAGTACTGCAAAAAATTGTTTAGATATTAAGATGTCAAATTCCACGCAGGAAACGTTTGTAAGCTAAACAATAAGGATAAAATTATGAAATATTTGGCAATAAACAAAAAGGGGTTTTGAAAGCTTATTTTCCGCTAAAGCTTTCACGTGAATTAAATCGATTTTATCATAAGTGTTTATCAATGGTGTCAGAAACATATATTTTCAGAGGTAAAGTATATGTGGAAACTGCTGAAGTTTCTACTTTTAGCGTATTACTAGTGTTAAGGCTACAGGGTACAGTTATATAAAAATCGAAGTTTGGATCTCCTCATCCTTTTAACTCTTGTGATGGGAGATATCGAAATGAAAGTAGAAGAATACCATTCCCTCACCCCCCTTTAAGAACGAATATTTTGATGAATTTTTGAGTCTCTTTCCATAGGGGATGAAGATGGCCTGGCTACCTTCCATTTCCAAAATAATTTGTTTCTTACTTTTTACAGATGCAGAACTATTAATAATGAAATAAAAATGGAATCTGCAGATAGCCTGAACTTTTCTGCGTATTATTTTATATATTTTTTATTGGGGGGGGGGGGGAGGGTGAGTGAATAGATAGTGTTTGCCCATCAAAGGAAATTGTTTGAGTTTAAAAGATATCATACCATATTTTTCTGAATAATTTAACCTTCTAACTGTCCAGTTATTTTGATGATTTTGGTACGGAAAATGTCATTTTTTTTTTCAAAATCAAATTTAGTACAAAATAAAGTACATAAGCTGCCATCTACTGAATAAAGCAAAAATTCAGCTCTCAAGATATGGTATTACTGGTGGTGCCATCTATTGTCGAGCCCTAGACTATCTCGGGCACGACAGTTAAAAGGTTAAATTTAAAATATACTACATGCGACTTTTTCTAAAAGTGAAAACCATACATATGTAAAGAATTTTACACTCTATAATGTGGTTCTATTTTTTTTTAACTTTTTTTAGCTCTCATCATCTTTAGCTTTTATATCAAAAGTTGACCGTAGCGCTCCAAACCAAACCGGACCTAAAACACTTTTAAATGTATGCCGATGTATTATAATTTAAATCCATAATTTTTCTTTCTGAATTATTAATAATATATTAAAGTAACTTGGCCTCGAAATAGTGTAATTGTAAAATTAAAAAAGAAAATGATTATTTCTGTCTTCTAAAGATTCTGAGAAATATCCTAAAATCTTATGGTAAAAAATCGTTCTTTAGGAATTTGATCCGATTATTTAACTAAAAATTTACCATATTCAATGCGTTGGGTGTTTGAACCTTTGTTTATAGGGTTAATGTCAGTAATAAATTAATTTCTTCAATATCTTTTCGAAAGAAACATTTTTTAACTCGTATTATAAGCATCTTGCATGGTTTTCTAAGACACGCTTATGTTTTTATACATACACGTATAGAGTTAAAGCACTTTACCCTCACTTTGGGTATGTATATCTTCAAGTCGCACTCTAAATAATTTAATTCAAACACAGTTCTTACATAAAAATAATGTTTATTTAAGCATTTACACATATAAATTTTCTTTTCAACGTAAGCAATGCTTACTACTAGTACGAGATATATATATAGCAATCATGCAAGGGAAATACAATTCAATATATTCACTTGTATAACAACTCATTCACGAAAAATATACTTTGCAATACTCACAGATACTTTGAAAGTCAACCAGCAGTGCTGCCTCGTAAACTTTAGGACACAGAACGCTAAATAACTTTCGTCTAACACGAACACGCGTAGGTTACCATCAACCTAGCTAAAACGCCTCGAGCGGTTGCTCGCAAACTCCTTTCACTTCCTTTCGCTTTCTTCAACACTTCCTAGCTCCTTCCTTCTTTTTTTAATCTAGCTGATGGTATTTATACCAACCGCGTATGCCGCAATTAGCATATCTTAAGCAGCTTCTTTAGATTTTATTCACTTAAAAGTTCGATTATTGTGAATCGAATCTTATGTAAACCTTACACACGCTATTTGTCTTACGTCATTCCGTGTTCAGGTCAAAGAATGCACATTAAAAGCGATTGACTGTTTGTATGAACCCGAATACTCTGCTACAAATTTGCTCATTTTAAGCTTTCTTGTCTGACGATGGGCAGTATTTGTCACAGCAAAAATAATTATCGTTGATACATTACAACGGGTATTTTTAGTACCTTATTTTCCGGCGTATAATGTGCACCTATAATTTTATACTAGGTATATTCTCCGTATAACGCGCACCCTTTTCTTGAAGAACAAACCTGAAATGTACATGTGCGATGCTCTTATCGTTTAAAGTCATTCATTCGAAGGATTTTCCCAGGCTTTCGAACAATGGTATACTGAACTGACAAGCGATAAGGGGAAGAATTAGTGTATGGGGGAAATCCTTGAGGGAGTAAACAATTCTGCAAACAGGGGGTAAGAACGCACAACTGACCCAAATGAATTCGCGGAATTAGGAGTCGCATGTTTTTCCTCTTTTAGAACTCTCTTTCAGAAACAGAATTCCATGATACGCCTGAACGGAAGACTAATACAACACTCTATTTATGTTATCCGATAATTAAAATTTTTAAGTTCATAACGTATGTCATTTCTTTTAAATAAACAGCATTTAGGTACATGTAGAAATCTAATTTTTTTATGTTCATCTTTTCGCTATTTTTAAATCTATCATTTTTATATCCGGCGTATATCGTGCACCCGTAAATTTCGATCATATTTTTTGTATTAAAAATTCGCGTTATACGCCGGAAAATACGGTAATTCGTTTTTGGAGTATACTTGTCTTATTAGTTACATGATATAATATTCCTGTATTGATAAGATATTGTAAATGAATTGAAAGTAAACAAGGTAAAGTTATAATGTTTTGTTCATAGAGTATTTATTTTGGCATAAGATAAGCCGAATGATATTGGTTTTCAATTTTTCTGGAACAATAGACTATTAGCGCGTCTCATTTATGTACTCTAAGGAATAGATTATCTCTATTGAAGTTAGTTATTTATTAGCTATGCGGGTATTTTAAAAAACAGTCTGACAAGGATAGGATATATACAAATCACTAAAAAATAGGGTTCTTTGTTAGAGAATAAAGACATAAAACACCACAGACAAAACTTTCTGCAGTTCTCTTAATGTACATTAACATATTTATCCACTTAAACTAGTGCTTTCAAGTTATTTCAATGCCGAACACATCTTAAGAATTGCAAATTGATTTTCCTTTTTGTTAACTTAACTTTTGACGAAACGAAATAAAGAGAACGGCAAAACACTTGTATGTTATTTGATTGATCAAAGACGAAAGTGAATTACTTGAAATAAAAGTATTTGTTATCTTGTATTGCTAATTTTTGATTTGGTTAATCCTCAGTTTGGAATTGAAGACAACAAAAAGCTGTTTCAAATATGTATACACTTTCATTCAATCGAAAAAAAAAACTTATGTGGAAATCTCTAATACTTTTGAATACGGATTGATTTATGCGATAAAAATTAATCTGATTTATAAAGGAGTGATACATTCAAACCCACGTAGCTATAATTCAATATTAGAAACCTACACAAATCTTTAATTTGAAACGAGTTTATACATTCCCCTTTAAAAAAAATTTTCTGGATTTGCAATAAGTTTAGAATTAAAATATTTAAAGGACATCAAAGGAAATAGTTCTTTGTAAATATTTAACCTTTAGTTGGCATGATTATTCATGTAACTGAAAGATCAATTCTTATAAACGAAACAAATTTAAAGGTATATTTAAATCCTCAAATATACCATGAAATTTATAATATACGTGGTAATTTAAAAAGTACAAAAATCAGGATGTAACTAATTTTATAATGTATTAATAAAAAGACGGGTTAAACGAAAATTTTCATAGGAAACGCCGGATTTGTGAAAACTTTTTTTTTCAAAATTGTGATATTTAATTTCTTTATAATGCTGTGTCACTCTCAGTTGCATGAGAAATGAATGCTCTTCGGTAGTACAGAAATGCAATTAACATTTTAAGTGTTCTTAAAATTTAAAAAACTTTGACCTACCCATAAATTAAAAAAAAATACAAAACATAATTAGAAATTTTACGAAATATAATTGGAAGTCAGTATTCCTCAATAATTACTTACGTACGCAACAAGTTCTAACATTTTTATTATGATTCCCCAGGATAGCTGGGTAACTTTTAATTTAGAAAATATCGGCTCATGATTCCAAAGACTTGGCTTGTTATATATATATATATATATATATATATATATATATATATATATATATATATATATATATATATATATATATATATATATATTTCTTCTGTCCGTGTATATGTCACTGAACTCCTCCTAAACGACTGGACTGATTTTAATGAAATTTTGTGTGTGCGATTAAGTTGATTCGAGAATGGTTTAGATTCATAATTTGATCCGATAGAAAATGATTTTTTAATTAATTTACTTAATTATGTGTTGCTGTTGATCTTTGGTAAGTTTAGGTACACAATTGGATCCGGTAGGCAGCGCTGCAATCGCGTTACAGAATATTTTTTATTTTCATGAATTTTAATGCTGTATACACGTGCATTGAATTACAATTAACTTAACCTACAAATTTAAATTGTCAATTCTCATTTGATTCTATGCAACTTATGAAGTATTGAATGGCTCATTTATTAGTCATACTAATAGCCATATTAATGAAATTTCATCCACATTCTTGCTAATTTTAAGATAGGTCGAGTTGTGATAACTGTACGCGTGGTGGTGTAAGGTTCTTTAAAAATATTTTTTTTTACATATTTTTTCATCAAAACGGTCCAAACAATTTATAGTTTATTAAAATAATTTTATGATTTTTGGATTTACAATGTTTGAACAGCAGAACGTCTATCGGGTCCGCTAGTATATATATATATATATATATATATATATATATATATATATATATATATATATATATATATATATATATATATATATATATATACTCTATGGACTCTATGTTGTGTCTTTCACCAGACAAGATGATAAGACTGCTCAGAGACATGGCGACTTTTTTAGAGGTAAGACATATAAGGAATTTAAGGCACAGTGGTCGAAAATGATGGGTGCGATTCCTTCCCCTAGCCTCAATTCGTTTTTAATGCTAGATATAGTGATATTTATTATAATAATTATAATCAAAACAAGTTGACTGATACTTTATATACGGGTTTTTCGAGGTAACATTAGTTTATTTTCTTTAAATTCAATGTATATTTTATTAAAGAATAATTAGTATTTCCCGGACACTTTTTGCATTTCTCTAATCTCTGCTTAGCCATAGTTCGATTTCATTTGCAAATTAATACGAGTAAGAGAGTCCATCTTTAATATTGTTTATTTTTTAGACAGCATCTCTCTAACACCCAACCCATTGATGCCCTATTCAATGGCTCTTAAAACAAACATTTAAGAAAATATTTTCTATGAATACATTATGTTTAAATTACCACAAGAACTGTTATCCCCGTTCCGACAATGCTTCATTTACACGCAGTATCAGATCAAAATGTCTTTCACTACAAAATGTCTTATTCAATTAGCCACTAGTGGCTAGTGTCGATGTGTACCAGGTTATCAATTTAACAGGGTTGTAAACCCATAAAAAGATAACGTGTTGCTGTTTGATAAAAGTTCTATCATTCTAATAATGAGAGCGGGAAGTGTGTCGATAGCAATTTGACAAAAGTTTTAACCGTTAGTCATTTAGAATAATTTTGTTCACAAGCATTTGTCTGTATCATGAATATTCGAAGTGTTTTTTTTTTCTTTTATAATTAGACTCTTTGATTTTTCGTAGGATTCATGCAAGTGCTACAAAACTAATAAGTTTTGGAAACAATATTAGTTTGGAAACTTTACTTTCTTTAAAATAATTTTGTCAGATTTGTAAAAGATTGAGTTTATTAATATTATGTAAATTTTAGTCATTAAACATCCTTCAAAGTACAAGGCGATATTCTTTCTAATAAAACACAAGGACACAACACTCCTATTTGCATGCATATAGTGATCCTTTGTATGTATAGTGATTTGCAACCCCATAAGTATTTTGAGTAATTTGAAAAGTACAATTGGTGCTAAGATTCAACAGAGGAATTTATTCATCAACTATGAACCTAATATACAAGTAGTAAAGGAAGTTTCGAAAGTTTTCAATATAGTGCTAACTAAACAAGCGTACTGTGCATATTTCCGCAATGTACGTATCTCACTAAATTCCGGGGCAGGTTTGTCCTATTCTTGCAGTTTTCTGTTACTTATCTCTACTAATTAGGTTTCTCTACGGGAAAACAAAAGTACCACACTTTCCTTAGCAGCCAACAACATAATATAGTGGTTAGCAACGTGAGCTTCTACACAGTGGGTTTGGGTTGAAATCCCAAATAGGTTGTTCCCGTGATATTCCCTAACAGGGAGCAATGCTAGCTCGCCTAATTGGAGTTCCCATAATAAAGAAGATAGCAAGTCGTCAGGTGAATACCAACAACCACAACAACAACAAAAAACTTTCCTTACCATTAAAAAAATTGCTAGTCTTATTTGAAACGAATGCCACATTCAATATATAACATGTACTATTTTATGGTAATTTCTGTAAAAAAATTTGTTACGGTAAATGCAAATGTAACAATTATTTAGTACCTTTGTAATTAATACATTTTGAATTATTTTTGATAAAAACTGGTTAGCGACAAAAATTAAGTTTAAAGGAAAAAACATAATTTTTGTTCTACAAAGCCTACAAAGCGTCAAAATATGCATTTGAAGTCGGAATACCCCAATTAGTAAATGTTGAGGAGCAACAAATTTATTTGACAATTTCAACAAGAATTTGAGAGTATATCGGCAATATCATTAAGGGTCTGATATCAGAAGAGAATTTGCCAGAAATATGGTCTTCTGTGGAGTGGAAGGGGGCTTTCAACATTTCAAAATCTTTGCTCTCCTATTACGTAAGTAATCAGAGTAGTTAATTTGAATCTATGATCAAAAGGTTGTATTCCATACGAGATGGATTCTAAACAACCCTCTTAACCCTACTGTGTATTAACCTTTCCCTTATGGGGTGGGATAGCATGCATCCCAAGAATACGGGCAAAAGAAGGAATATATATATATATATATATATATATATATATATATATATATATATATATATATATATATATATATATATATATATATATATATATATGTATATATATATATATATATATGTATATATATATATATGTATATATATATATATATATATGTATATATATATATATGTATATATATATATGTATATATATATATATATATATATGTATATATATATATATGTATATATATATATATATGTATATGTATATATATATATATATGTATATATATATATATGTATATATATATGTATATATATGTATATATATATATATATATATATGTATATATATATATATATATATATGTATATATATATATGTATATATATATATGTATATATATATATATGTATATATATATATATGTATATATATATGTATATACATATATATATATATATATATATATATATATATATATATATATATATATATATATATATATATATATATTGTAGCGTACTGGAAATAGGGTCTTATTTTTTCCCGAGACCCCACAAGCGCTTGGGAAACACAGCTGCGCGTTTTTCAAGGAATGTGTTGTTCAGTTCCGCCAATTCGGAACACGTGGGGGGATTAAAAACCATTTTCCTCACAGAGACGCAGCCACTAAAGCTGTCAACTTAACGTTTCGGAATGTAATAAAGTTCGGCGTCTAGAAGAGCTGTCAGCCGATAATCTGCGGGCCCCTCCACCCCTTTGAAGATCCAGACATTGCAGGGAGAGACGCTGTATAAAATCCGAGCGGGATAGACGTGTTTTTACTGGGCTCCTGTGTTGTTGGGCCGAGAATGGGCCCTGGAGCGTGTATTTGTGAATCTGCACGTAAATTCAGTGGTTATATCGAAACTGTCTAATGTTTAATTTTTTTCTTGTTAATAAATTGTTAAGTTTTGTTTTAAAAATTTGGCCTTCGTTTTGTAAATTAGAACTCTGCTTTTCTTTGGTATGGATCAATAGTTGTGAAATGTCTTCAAAATGCCTCAGAGAGATAATGCCTTATTACTTGTCGTGACGCCACAATATATATACAGTAGAGTACCGATAATCCGAAATGATTGGGACCAGAACCCTTTTCGGATTAACGAATTTTTCGAATTAACCCATTTAAGACTGGCGTTGCGAAAACGCAACATTATTTTCTGTATTTTTTAAAGGTATGTTCCAAATTTTGTACGTCTGAAGTATCATTTTTATTTTATTCTCTATACTTCAATTGATCATAATAATTTTTTTGTTTCCTCATTTCCCCACTTTTAGCACTTGCAAAAAATTGTTTTTTTCTGGTGTTTTGAAAGGGAAAAAAATGACTATTTTAAAATAATAACCTTATATAGCATCACATGATAAATTTCCAATTTGATGCTTGTTCCGAGTTTACTAGAGACTAAAGAACAAAATGGCTTCAACAGATAAATCATAATTTTTATTTTTATGTTTCTCAATTCATATTTTTAAAAATGTTGCGAAAACGCAACATCAGTCCATAGTGTATTACTTATTTCCAATGTGTTTTATTAGTGCTGCCTAGTTTTTCATGCAGTAAATTGGTATTGTTTGCATTTCGGATAAGTTTGTCTCTAGAAAAAAGCGATTTTTGACATTGGAAGAGACATTGGAGTATTTTCATGGGCTAGATGATGATATTTCAGAATCGTCCTCAACAGAAGCTAATGAGGAACCATAATTCGTCATTATCCCTCCAGATCCGGATGATTTGACGGATGAAGAAGATATTGATGATAATATTTTATGTGAAAATGTCGAATCACCTAAAGACATTGCAGGTGAAATCGACATTTTTTTCCCTAATAAATGTAAAAGTAAGCAATATAGTAAGAAAAAGGAGCATATTGTATGGGGAAAAGGGAGACTCTACATGGATGTAATGAATTCTAAAATAAGTTTATTAGAGTTTAAGAGATCTATATCTTTGAGAGAGTCATATCTTTGATAAAAAGGCTTGAAGAAATGCCAATGAATTCTGTTTTACCTGAAACTTCACATATTGGAAGACCATCTTCAATTCAAAATCTAATTCTCAACGAAACTCGGAAAAACCGTATGGGCCATATTATTACTAAAAATAGTAAAAATGCGCAAAAAATGTAAACACTGCAAAAGGCAAACAATTTCTGTATGTAATAAGTGTAATGTACCTCTTCATGCTAAATGTTTCAAAGATTTTAAATTTAAAAAAAAAAATTTATAATTTTAAATTTTTATATTTTTTAAATTTTTATATCGCTTTGGACTGATGTTGCGAAAACTCAACATTTTGTAACTCTCGTAAAAATAAATTTAATTTTATGGAAATAACTTATTTGTGTAATTAATGTTCTAAGAAGTGTTAAAACACTGTTTGGTGCATTTCCAATAAGGGAAACATGGAGCGGTCCTAAATGGGTTAAGCGAATTCATTCTTAAAATATACTTAAATTGCATAATAACGTGTGATTACATAAATATTACATATTACGTGTGATTACACAGTTTATTTCATAAGGTCTGTCTAAACATTACCAAATCTCGGGACGAAATGGTTGATAAGAGAGCGGAACGCTGCCTAGTACAGTACAGTAGCGTGTAAGTTGTTCGATCACTAGAGTGTATGATTTTAGACTATCAGGAGATTGTTGAAATGGTATTGAAAGAACCTGTCAACGTCTCAGACTAGAGTGAAGGTGAAGGAGACGGTGACAGCGAGCAGAGGATATCCCTCTCAGATGCCGCGGCTGCATTTCATGTAGAGCAACACTCCGCTGCGACCAGAGCGGTCACCATTTTTCTGACGCGTTCGCATAATTTGGCTTCAAGGGAGAGGTATTTTTCTCTTCGACAAAAAAATTTAGCAGATTTTTTTCACACCAATGTAGTTCAGTAATAATTAGTTCAGTGCATTGTCTAACTTTCAATTTTCTTGTAATTTTCAGAAATATACTATATATTACTTAGTATCACTGTGATTTTATTATACCTTAGTTCTTTTTGACTTTTGGTTTCGGATTAAGAGGATTTTCGGATTACCGAAGTTCACATTATCGGGACTCCACTGTATATATATATATATATATATATATATATATATATATATATATATATATATATATATATGAAATAAATTTCAAACCTTTTCATTATTTACACGCCTTTTCCAACGATTTTTTTTTCATTATTTACACCCCTCAAATCCAACCAAAGTAATCTATTAGTTTTTCCCCTAAGGCCACGCGCGGAAAGAATTATATAACGAAGTCTATTCGAGAACTATGACGAAAGCGATCACCCCATATGGCGTTTTAAGTCAGGTGATGAGCTTTGACCAATCGGAAGGTCAATTTAATAGTACGCGGGCGAGAAATGTCGCACCTCTGTATTCTTTGTGTGCCTGCTCTGAACCAGAACAGATGTAAAGTTTTCGTTCCCGTCAAATTTGCGCAGGCTGGGCCCCCTGTCCCCGCTAGCGCCGCGCGATGTGCCTTTTGCGTCCTGCTCTATGTCGCAGCGTTGCACTGTCGAGAATTTTCCCGAAATAAGTAATCTGTAAAAATGTTTGATGTAGAAATGTTGATGTCCAGTGAGAGACTATCTTGCAAATAAAAACCTTTAGGAATATAGCTGAGTCCTCCGTCATTCTGGAAGTGTTCATTTCTCTCCAGCGTGCCTTCATCCTTATGCCAGCCACTCGTTCTACAAAATCACGACTACTACCCTGCTTAGACTCTTTGAATTCCTCTACCTACTGAACTCAAGGAGTACAACCCGAGCTTACTCCACTTATTATTTCATATATATATGTAAGAAATAGATCCAGTAGTTATTATTTTTAATGACTCGTCCCTCACCTTGAATACGAACCCGACGAATTAGAGTCAGGAGTTGGTAGGGGAACCAGTTTCTCGGCGAAAGACCGACTGGTATTTTTGCTGTTCTGAGTTGGCAACGGCTAGGAGGGAGATGAGTGACTTTGGTGTGTGCGCAGTACTAGGAAAAACTTGATGTGTGTTGGTGATACGTGCGGTCTCTGAACCAGCATGGTTATGTTTCAATTATTGGAATTAATAAACGAGTTAAATTAAACTTGTTGTTTTCTGTCATTCGTCCAAATCACGACATATATATACATATATATATAACCCTCTAAATGGCCATTCTTACAAAGGGGGTATGATATTTCCCGTTCTAAAGAAGGAATCTGAAAAATGGGCCTCGTAAGCTAAAGGTTGACCCTATTGGATTCGCTCATGTCTATGTCAACCTATGGAGATAATGGGTTACACCCATGATTCATCCATTGTGACAATTGTTTTCCATTTTTTTTTGGATAAGTGTTTCTCATATAGAATTCTGCAGCGTGTCCTGCGTTTAACGATATGATTTGGAAGAAGACGATGCACATTGCGTTTTTTCGCTTTCTTAAGATTTAAATCAACGGTTATCATTTTGTTTACAGTGGACACCGAGCATTTTAATGATTTTGCAACTGTCCTTTGACTAGGGGGATTTTCTTTTAACATTAAACAACGTACCTTTGCAATAGTCGAAGATGTCCGTTTTTTCCTTGGATACTTGTTTGGAATTTTTGTCCCACTTGAGGCTCCAATTTGACGTTTTTTTCTTTTCTTGTTAACGATATTACCTATCGACGCTTTAGATATCACAAAACCATGACTCTCACATCGTTTTTGGATAACGGAGTATGCATATTTCTCTTCGGAAAGAGCATAAATGTAGCCTTCGAACCACTGCTTTGTTAAAAACGCCATTTTGAATAAAAACAAAACTTTCAAGCCGCAGACGATAATTTTGACTTTTAAAAACATAGTACAATTGCAATTATTTCTTTTGCAGCAAATGATTTTTTATTACCGCTTACCAAAATCGTCTAAAAAACACAGCCTCTGTATTATTTATAGCTACATAAATGCTGATAATCCAATAAAAATGGTATTTTCTGGTAGCCCAAACATTTCTGCTCACTGCAACAGGATTCATTTTATGAATTTCATCCAGTAAAGGAATTTGGGAGCGTTAGACACACATTATACCAGATTCCCCCCCCCCCCCCCAAATAATTTAAATTTTGAAATATTATTTTCATTTTTTTAAAAAACGAAAAATGTACAAAGATGTAAATTTTTTTTCTCTATTACGGAGTACAATTAAAAAAAATTCTTTCAATTCAAGTTGGCAATCGTTGGACAACTTTTCTCCATAGGTTAACTCTGAGTTGAGCGAATCCAATAGTATTAGAACACAGCGGTCTTAATCAACATTTAGAGAACTTTTCTTTAAACAATCGCACCACTAGTTCCCTTTCATTCATGCATGGACCCCATATAAACACATCACAGAAGATCACAACGCCCTGTAAATTTGAATATCTTTTTAATGCGTCAACACAACCCTAATGTCTTTTCCCCTCTTCGAAATGTAAAAGCGTTCTCAGGGCGCAGTAGACTTATGACGCATGCACAAACGCGGATAAAAGAATGCGCCAATAAAATAACAGAAACCACCACCGAATCTCGTTATCGGCGGAACATGCCAGCGGTCGGTTGTGCGCAGTCGGGACGTATCGATTACCCGGAGAAAACTTTTCAACCACTACACTTGCACCTGTGTCCCGCATAGAAGAGAAAATTATTGCTCGGTGCGGGGTGCTAATTCTGCGCTGGGAGATGTTCAAAGGATTTGTCTTGAGTGATGATACTGCACACTTCTCTTTCAATTATGACGATCAGGTTTAAATTAACATAATTTATTTACAATTTAAGATTAGTTACAGTATTTACATAAAAGGTACTAAGAAATTACTCTCCAGCGAGAGTTCCATTATTACCGAACTGGTCGGTTCTTATGCACAATGCATTCTGAATCAAACATTTGAAACGGGGGGTGATTCGCGGTACGGCGCTCGTAGCGCCACCAAAGATGAACTGCAACACACTGCCCCCGGATGAACAATTACAGTTGTTCATCAAACAATACATAAATAAGAACAATACAAAAATTAAAACAAAACATTACCTAAATGATGATAGCTTCTTGAATACAAATCAATAAATGTTAAAGACATACTTACATACTAAGAAAGATTACCAAATTTTCAAACACTTTAAAGTTTAGTAAAATTAAGTTGAATTCTAAAATGAGAATAAAAAATATTAAAATCAAGCACAATATAACAAGTCAAATAAGGTTAAAGTTCTAAGATTGTTGTTCATTTGATTTCTCCATCGAATCTAATTCAAGTTTATACAGTAGTTGTATCGGTCTTTTAATCAGTCCAGTTAGAGTTTTCAGGATACATGACCTTATTTTAGAGTCTCGTCCGGGCAAAAGTTCTTTTACATATCCACACTTCCAAAGATGTTTTGGCAACTTTTCATCATGAATCAGGACTATATCACCAACTTTGAAGGCTGAAGATTTGACGGGATCTAGTTTATTTGCTGATCGTAGCTCCAGAAGATATTCTTTTCTCCACCTTTTCCAAAAATGATCAATTATTTGTTGGCGATATTTTAATTTGTTTAATAACGTGGATTTATCGGATTTCGTTTCGAAGATAATTGGAATTCCACAGGGCAACGATGTTAACCTCTTTCCTACCAAGAAATGAGCTGGAGTTAGAGGTTCCGGTTCTGAAGGCTCTTCGTAACATACGATAAGGGTCTAGAATTAATTACTGCCTCCACTTCAGTGAGCATAGTTTCGGTTTCTTCATAAGTAAGGCAAGTTCTACCGAGTATCTTCTTTAATGGTGTTTTCACAGATCTAACCATTCTCTCCCAAAAACCTCCCCACCAGGCTGCTCTTGGAATGATAAATTTCCATATTATTTTGTTCATAGTTAAATAGTTTTTAACTTCTTCCTTTGAAATTCTTTTCCAGATCTCTTTTAAAAGCAAGTCGGTCTTGACAAATGTTTTGGCATTGTCACTGTATATCACCTTACAGAGTCCTCTTCGAGCAAAGAATCGCTTAAGAGCTAAAATGAAATTAGCCGTGCTTAAATTCGTCACCAGCTCTAAATGAATAGCTCTTGTAACCGCACAGGTAAACAGAACAATGTAAGCCTTTTCTGACCCCAAGGATCCTTTAGTGTAAATTGGCCCTGCAAAATCTATACCGATAGTCTCAAAAGGTGGTGTTTCGATAATTCTATCTCTAGGTAGGGGTGCAGTAATTTCTTTTCCAGAGGTGGCATTGAACTTTTTACACAACATGCAGGTTTTCAGGACAGATTTTATTATTCTTCTGCCCTTCATGATGAAATATCGCTCTCGTAGATGAGCTAGGGTAGCAGCTACACCAAAATGATACATTCTTGCATGCGCATCAATAATAAGTAGGTTTACAAACCTTCCTTTATCGGGAAGCACCCTCGGATGTTTTTCCCGCTCATATAAATCGGAAAATTGTAGTCTGCCTTTAATCACAAGTAGTTTATTCTCGTCCAGTTCGGGATTAAGGTGGTACAACTTTGATTCTTTAAAAATAGATTTTCCCCGCTGTAGCTGCTCAATTTCCTCCGAGAAAGCAGATTTTTGAATTTGCTTGATCCAATAAATCTCGGCCCTTTCTACTTCTGTGGCTGTTAAGGGACCGGATATTTTACAATTTTTCGGATTTGAATTATGAAGGAAACGCTGGATCCACCCCGTAACATTAAACAATTGAGAGAGCTTACTGAACCGGTCTACATTTAAAAGGGCTTCAGATCGTACATTTACGGCACAGCATACCTGAGTCATTTTTGTCTTAGATTTTCTTTCAATTGCTACTTCTTCGTCTTCTTTAACTCCTACCTTAGGGGACCACATAGATTCAGGGAAGGATAACCATACAGGACCTTGCCACCAAAGACTATTGTCTATTAAAGAGCTTAAGTGTTCACCACGTGTAAGTAAATCAGCAGGGTTATCTTGACCGCTACAATAGTTCCAACTTTCCGGATCTGACAAAAATTGAATTTCAGTAACCCGATTGGAAACAAAGGGCTTCCAGTTTGCTGCAGATCCTTTAATCCAATATAAGATTATTGTAGAGTCGGTCCATAGCTTAAATTCCAAATTTCGTAAATCTAATACCCCTTTTAAATATTTAGACATTCTGGCAGCAATTAATGCACCTAACAACTCTAAACGGGGAATGGTCACTCGTTTTAAAGGGGATACTCTGGCTTTAGACCAGAGAAATGCAGTCTTAATCTGGTTAGCTTCATTTCTATATCTAATATAAGCTACCGCACCGTAGGCCTTAGGACTGGCATCACAAAATAAATGAATTTCTATACAATCATAGGACAAATTTAATCCATCAGGGAAATATATCCTAGGAATTTCCAGTTTCCTTAAGTGTTCAGTTTCAGAATACCAACTATCCCATTTTAGTTTTCGTTTTAGACGTACAAAACGATCCTTTGAAATATTAAAGTTATCTCCTAACTCTTCCCTATTATCCTTCCAAAGTAACTTTGTTTGATATCTATTATTTGTAAAGCTTAAACCGCTTTCAAATCTATCCATGATTTCTCTATCAGATTCAGAGAATACATCATTATTATTTTTTATTCCAATCGCTTCAAGCTCCCATAATTTTCTTAAATCCTCGCGTTCATTATCATTAGTTTGTACAGCTATTTTCAAAACTGAGGCACATTCATTTTTCCCCCTTTCGTCAATGCTTAACGCTCCGCAAAGCGAAAACCCAAATAAACTCTCGCATACAAACAGAGATTTTGTGATTCGTTCAACTTTTCCCCCTCCCGTAATTTGGTATAGATAGTCAGCTCCCACAAGTAGTTGAATTCGCGAATCATCCCCTTCCCTACTCCAATTCGACAACTCGAATTTGGCTAACTTCCGCGAAACATTCCTATCTACCCGTGGCTTCGAAATCAATACGTTAGAGATTTCTTCAACCACTAACGCTTTAATGCAAAGGCTTTTGCTGGAATCCTCAACGTGGCTGAGTTTAACGCTGACCACATCGTAAATTTTCTGCTCCCCCTCACGGGACGCGAAAGAGTAGACAAGGAGCTTTTCCTTCCCAATTACGGGGGGTTTCAAGGCCATTGCAATGTTCTTTGTTATAAACGTTCTTTGGCTACCACTGTCATACAAACACACGGCTTCTGCCGTACTTTTGTCAGTTGAAATTCGTACACAACAAGTTTGAAGTATTACTTTGTTACTGGATTGGGGGACTTTTACTTTACATTGGGAAATAGTAGTAACAAGAGTTTCCGCTTCATTTTTTGGCTCTACCGGATTTTCATTAGCTTTCAAGCATACTGATGTATTATGGAATTTACTTTGACAATTTTTACAACTTTCTTTTACGGCTCTACATTTAGAAGCAATATGGAATTTTCGGAAACATAAAAAGCATCGCCCTTCTCTTTTAAGTTTTTCACATTTTTGGGGAATCGAAAGAGATTTACATTTATCAGAAAAATGGTTAGAATTTTCACAAAAGATACAATTATTTTTAACAGAGGTTGTTAAAGCATATGCCGTTGGAATATTTCGTTTGACATTACGATACGTTTCGGTTTTAACGCTGAAGTATTTTTCTGAACTACTAAACTGTTGAGTAGCTTCGCGAGACTCAATTTCATCTTTTAAAAAAGTAAGTAATTCATCTATATCAAAATCCGTTTTTTTTCTTTCGATTTCTATTATATTCCAACGCGATATCTGAGGGTATTAGTTTAAGTAAAATAGGGCATAATAAGTGTCCATAACTGCCAGATGCTACACCTAGGGATTTTAGATTACGAATTTGAATTTCGCAGCTATCATACAGGTCTCTCAAGGCCTTTACATTGGAAGAATTTTTAACTGGATTCAAATTCAAAAGTTTGCTTACGTGTGAATTAATTGTCAAGTCAAGTCGTCCAAATCTATTTTTCAAAAGCTCAATAGCTGATTTATAATTTTCATGTGTTAGTGAAAATCCAGTCACAACATTAGCAGCAGAACCTCCTAACAAAGATTTCAAATAACAAAATTTATCAATTGTTGTCAAATTTTCATTGTCATCGATAGCATTAGAAAATTGACTCCAAAATTCGAGCCAAGTGGATGAATCACCATAAAATTTTTCAATACACAGTTTTGGGAGTTTCACTAAATTTGAACAAGAACTAAGTTGTGTAACTGCTGAAGCAGCAATTTCATTTCTTGGAATTTCGGTTACAACCGGTTGGGATCTAACATTAATATTCTGATTTAAAAATTTTGAAATTTTGTATTTCCATTCTATAATTTTTTCATCAATCATTTCAACTCCTTCAATTTCATCTTCAATTTCATTATCAGGAATGTTTTCAAAAATTTCAGAATTTGAAGCTTTAAGTTTCTCAACTTTTTCCATTAACTGATCTTTTAGGACTCCCAGAGCATCTACCTTATCATCATATATCATTTCAGAATCATCAAATGTATTTGAGATTTTCGTTAAAATCTTCGTTGTAGCGGAGCGCAAAACAGCACGCTGCCGCTTCAGTTTTTCTACATTATCTTTACTCATTATGCAAATATAAATTAAGTAAGCATGCGCTTACCTTCAGTTTTAAATGAGTCCTGTCACGCGGACGCCATTGCTAATTCTGCGCTGGGAGATGTTCAAAGGATTTGTCTTGAGTGATGATACTGCACACTTCTCTTTCAATTATGACGATCAGGTTTAAATTAACATAATTTATTTACAATTTAAGATTAGTTACAGTATTTACATAAAAGGTACTAAGAAATTACTCTCCAGCGAGAGTTCCATTATTACCGAACTGGTCGGTTCTTATGCACAATGCATTCTGAATCAAACATTTGAAACGGGGGGTGATTCGCGGTACGGCGCTCGTAGCGCCACCAAAGATGAACTGCAACACGGGGAGAGCGTTTGTTTCCAAACAATGCTGCGTGATTCCGTGCTGTTGGCCCAGCTCTGGAAGCGCACATTTAAAAACCGGGGGCCTATGTGTTGCGCACGTCGAAGCCCGGCATTAATTTTCTGCGATAAGCGTTTTGTTGAGCAGCGTTTGAAAAATAGAAGTCTGGAATAATTGCTATAGTAATAGAGGAAATTAATGAAATACACATAACGTTAGAACCAGAGAATGGCTGACTTTCTTTAATATTTTGCTAAGAAATTATCACGTACATTAAAAAAAATGAGTAGCTTAAATGTGAAGTGTCTAGAAAGTAGGAATAATTAACATAAAAGTGCATTTCATCAGAAAATAGAAATCGTTTATTTATAAGTCAAATTGATAAACATTAATCTTGTCGGATAAATAAATACTATTCGTTGATATTTTTTCCCTAGCTAAATATGATCACCTTGCTGAAATGATCTACAATTATTATTTTTTCCATAATTGTAGATCATTTAAGCTGACTTTCTTTTATATTTTGCTTATTTTTATATTTCTTTTATATTTTTCTTAGCAAAATGTAAAAGAATGGCTGACTTTCTTTTATATTTTGCTAAGAAAATATCACGTACGTTAAAAAAAAGGAGTAGCTTAAATGTAAAGTGTCTAGAAAGTAGGAATAATTAACATAAAAGTGCATTTAATCAGCAAATAGAAAGCGTTTATTTATAAGTCAAATTGATAAAAATTAAGCTTGTCGGATAAATAAATACTATTCGTTGATATTTTTCCCTAGCTAAATATGATCACCTTGCTGAAATGATCTACAATTATTATTTTTTGCATAATTGTAGATCATTTAAGCTGACTTTCTTTTATATTTTGCTTATTTTTATATTTCTTTTATATTTTTCTTAGCAAAATATAAAAGAATGGCTAACTTTCTTTTATATTTTGCTAGGAAAATATCACGCGTACGTTAAAAAAAAGGAGTAGCTTAAATGTAAAGTGTCTAGAAAGTAGTATTAATTAACATAAAAGTGCATTTCATCAGCAAATATAAAGCGTTTATTTATAAGTCAAATTGATAAAAAATTAAGCTTGTCGGATAAATAAATACTATTCGTTGATATTTTATCCTTAGCTAAATGTGATCACCTTGCTGAAAGGATCTACAATTATTATTTTTTGCATAATACTATGAGGAATTGCCTTACCAAAGCTTCAATTTATGAAGTATGTAACCGGACATGTCACTTAGCTATACCCTGTCACTTTCACATGAATCTTATATACGTAACAAATGCTCTATGAGTGAGATATCGAACCACATTAACACCGTTAACGATTTTTGGGGACACGATAAATTATTTGAGCATAATTGAACGGGGCATGGCTATTGTACTTAGCAAGTTCTAACTAAACTAACTTATGGCACAACACTCCGAGTTGCTTTTCAGCACTGTGGACCAAGGCCGGCAGTTCCAATCTCCGCTTTCATGACCGTAGGCTTGGAGTGCCTTACAACATGTCTCGGTCAGGTGGTCAACCTGACGCGGGATCCCCAGAGTTAGTTCCAGAGCATGCTTGGACCTAATTTTATAGACCCACCTCAAGGGATGAAAGGTATGACTTAGAAAGTTCTATACAAGAAATTTCTTCGCATTTAGTTTTACTTCTATACACCTTAATCGACATTTACGAGAAATAAATCTTTACAGTGTAGCGTACTGGAAATATGGTCTTATTTCTTCCCGAGAACCCACAAGAGCTTGAAACACAGCTGCGTGATTTTCAAGGAATGTGTTGGTCGTTCCCACCAGTTAGGAACACATGGGGGGGATTCAGAAACGTTTTTTTTCCACAGAGGCAGCCAGTAAAGCTGTCATCTTAACGTTTCATGCAAGGTAATAAAGTTCGGCGTCTAAGAAGAGCTGTCAGCCGATAATCTGCCGGCCCCTCCACCCCGTCTAAAAATCCAGACACGAGAGAGAGACGCTAGAGAACGCGGCCTGTGCGGTTCTGTGTTTGAGGCTCCGTACGTTGTGAATCTGCACGGGATTTTAATTGAATATGTCGCACTGTTTAAATGTTAATTTTTTGTTAATAAATTGTTGAGTTTTTGTTTTAAAAAATTGGCCTTCGCTTTTAATTAGAACTCTTCAAAATGCCTCAGAGAGTTTATCAGCCTTGTCGTGACGCTACAACGGATACACCTCCCGTCAACCTTTTAGGCACAAGTAACTTACAGATTTGGACAGATAAACTCTAAGATTGCAGGCAAGGAAAATTGTAGACTCTCGCAACTATCTCTCCCAACTGACTTTCGATGGAGAAATGAAATGATTGCAATTGATTTTCATGACCATGCTGCTGCACAGAAACCATTGATCCCGCCAAAGCCCAGTGCCTGGTAAAAGGAGGCAAACAACAGAATTCCTTGATTCTAAATCGTAGATGAGGTGCTCACGCCTGCTATATAACTTTTAAATGCGTTGGTCCTAAGGTTTCTGCCCCTGTCGAATGTCTTAAAGTCAGGAGGAATGTATCTAAAGGGTAGTTTTCAGTGGTACCACTACTTACATCTGAAGGAGGAACATAATGGACTGACGCATTTTTTTTCTAGGATTTTAGGGCGCTGCATATTCAAATGCTGTCGTCAGTTAAGATTTCGGACAAAACCGCGCTCACCATAACCCCAAACTCTTATCTTCAAGCTAACTGTCTGCCTTCAGTATGAGGTGATGTACCAGCAGCACCTCCAACATACTCGACCTGTACCACCAGTCAGCAGTTAGCGATGGTACAAATGGAATTAAAAAATAAACATATAAAAATACATATACCATTTGTTTTCAATTCTCGTGTATCATTGGTAACAGTTTATAGATGAAAATATGATATGACCAAAGTTTAGCGGGGACTGTGGCATCACGATAGGTGGTTAAGGCTAATCTCTGAGGCTTTATTAAAATTACTTTTACTGAATTCATGACCGAGAAAGACAGAGTCCTAATTATAATGATAAGGCCAATTTTAAAACAAAAACTTAACAGGGAAATTTATTTACAAAAAAAAAATTAAACAATTACAACATATTCAATTAATTTAAGTGCAGATTCACAGCATACTCTCCCAGACCCATGGTCTCAACAAGAGCTCCTAAAAAACACGTCTGATCGGGCTGGATGTTACATGCCAATCTCTCTAAAAAAAACCAAGTCTCTGACTCTCTCGGTTTCAAAACTTCGGTGGCGGCCGTCTTCTTAGAAATTGCTTTCCCAAAACCGGGATGGGGGGTCGGCATATTATTGGCTGACAGCTCTTCTTAACGCCGAAACTTTATGACATTCTAGTGATAAAGTCGCATAGAGCTATCGCTAAGAAAGACAGCTTTACGACTATGGTGGGAGACGCTTGCTTGAGAACCCGATATGCATGGGCTTTACCTTCAGGCTAAAAATTCTGGCGGCATTCGCTGGTATCGTTTTTTAATCCGCACACGTGTTCGTTCGATGGGAACTGTAAAATGGTATTTCGAAACATGCAGCTGTGTTCTTGTGAAGTCTTGGGGAAAATAACCACATACTTTCATTACGCTAGAGGACATTGCCTTGAAGAACAGCAGGAATCATAAAATCAGAAGGAAATCGGATCTACAATTAACAATACCATTATAGCCTCATGAGTGAGCAATCTTTTTAAAACTTACGGTTACTAACTAAATTTATCTAGTTTTACGTACCTTGGTCTTATGTCGGTTAAGAAAAGAATTTGTTTATTACTGATTTTCCCTATCTTTATTGTAATTACTTCAAGTTCCTCCTTCAGAAGGAAAGCTTTGTAATAATTACGAGTTGACAATTAGAGGTATAGTTAAAGAAGGAAATGCAATACATAGATCGTATTGCTTGAAATTGTTTACCCTTGATTCTTTCAAAAATCGAACGTTTGAAGTATGAAAATTTTAAGAATGAAGGTAAGAGCGTAATATGTTAAGCTTTCTACAGAATAATGTAAGTTCTGTAGGATTCTTTCTTACATGCGACGATTATAACATTCACGTTTAAAATGAGTGGCATTTTAATCTCCGATTAACAAGCGTAAAATATACTCTTAAAATAAGATTATAAAAGCATGATAAATATTCCTCCGTAAAAATTTAAATTATTTGGGACGTTCAGTGTATCCCAAGTGCCCAAATATCACAGCTGAATTGATTGCAATGAAACATAAGTCAAGATTTTTACCTTTTTATTCAAGCTTGTATCATCATTTGTATTGAAAATGTTTTTCCTGAATATGCATGTAAGGCGCAGAAAATGACTACTTCTTAAAGGATCTGACAGCATGAACTAATTTTAAGTTTGATATCTTAACCCTTTGAGGGGCACCTTTTGCACAGTGCAAATGCCTAAATCTAGTCTTTTTTCCCTTGCATTCAATGTATTCCAGTTAAATGAGCAGAAAAATGATTAGTGCTGCCATCTGTTATCAGTTTAAAGAAGTAAAAACATTTTGCAACCTTTAATAGGAAATTTTTTCAAGATTCTTTAGGTTAAAAAAATCTGGAAAAACCTCCATCGTTCAAACGGCTGAGGTTGTTGCCCCTTAAAGGGTAAAAGTGATATAATCTTTTAATGAATTACTTAATAACTTAATCAATTGCTTAAAAAACATAAATGTGTCTCCCCTTCGAAATTATCACAATCTGGGATCTTTATCATTTGAATTTGTATTAAGGGACCCAGGCAAAACTCGACAACTGGATGAACTATGGGTACCGTAATGTTGAATAAAATATAGGTAAGAGACCAGTTATACGTTAAAAGGGGTCACATACCTTTTAAAGGCCAAGAGACTCGACAAACATATCCCTATTTTTAATCATCGGTAGTTACTAAAATAATTTATACAGAAATATGAAAAATTTTCTCTGAGTTAAACACTCTTTCTTCTTTGTAAATATGGCTCTCAATTTTTTTTTACGCTGAAGATAAATATCTTAATTTTTTTTTAAAATTTCAACCATTGTTTTTCATTATGTCATTGCGTGCAGACTTGCGTCCGTATATTAATGAATATACATATTTTTTTAGTTTTAAAATTAAGTTATATAATATATGTTTAAAATGACCAACTTTGAAATCAAAATTCTTAGTTCTTCATAGAAAAAAAGTTTTCAAAAAATTTTAACTAAAAAAAAATTCATAAATTTTACTGTAATTAAAATTTTTATGGCAGGAATGGCATAATAAATGGTCATTTTAATGGTTCATGTTTATATTGCTCGTGTATAAAATTTTATGTTATTTTAACCAACTGTTCTGGTGATATCATGTGCGCAATGACATAACAATATAAAAAACAATGGTTAAAATTTTAAACAATTAAAAAAATTATCTTCAACGCAGAAAAAATTGAGAGACCTATTTATAAAGAAGAAAGAGTGTTCAACTCACAGTAAAATTTTCACATTTTCGAATACATTATTTTTAGTAACTACTGATAATTCAAAATAGAGATTTGTTTGCCTACATATTTTTGTCTAGTCTCTTGGCCTTTAAAAGTTATGTGACCTCTTAAAAGCAGATGTTTGCAATTCAAAACAAGTATATTCTTGTTCCCACATATAATAACATTTGTGCCTACCTTAAGAAATAATATATTGTAACTGGTATAAATAAAAAAAAAGTTTAAGCATCAGTTCCCCTCGGCCAAACTAGATTCGGGAATTAGAAAAGAACGGATATCAGTAAACGCACTGACTAAAAATAATCAGTAAAATGATTAAAAAATTACCTTGTAGGTCAAAATTAAAATTTAATAATATTAAACAAATTTTTCAGTTGTGAGATCTCTACGATAGCTACCGACTGCTTAAATAAGACAAGAAAGAAACATTTTTTTCGAAAAATACATGCTATAGTCTAAATATTAGAATATAATATTCTTTACAAAATGTGTTGGTATTCTTAAAAATTTACAGAAAGGGAGATACGTAGTATCTCTTCGACCAAAAGTTTTTACTATGCGTTAGAATGAACTAAATTTTCCTTCCAGAATTGGAAAAAAAGGTGCCGCATTACAGATGACGCATTCGTAAACGCGAATAAAATTATGCGTCACGTAAAATAACGAAATGCTCCGACGAATCTCATTATCGGCGGATCATGCTTACGATCAAAAGAATATTTAAACGCGCAGACTCCAAAATTGCATCGATTGCCAGGAGAAAAACTTTCCACCAAAACTGTGTTTCCAGACAGAGGAGAAAATTCTTGAACCCCGGGCCATTTCTTTCCAAATAGCGTCTATTATCGTTAAAACTTGACTTGGAAGAGAGCGAGTCATATGATTGCAGTAGTTATTGGATTGCACCACTAAATACGTGTTTAGCTTATTGTGATTAGGGTTGTAATGTTTAAGTACTCTTATGAATCCATAATACTCGGATAATGTACGTTAAAATTATGGAAAAGAGATTATGTTTATGGCATTGATACAAAATGGTTAAAGGTAGTCGCAGACATTAATTGGGGGTAACGTTTTTAATAAATCAATTTTAAGTCAGAACCATCGTATATTAAAACTGCATTTTGGTTAAAAAACCTACATTTAAAAAAAAAACCTTTTGAACACTATACGCTGTATACGTGCTCATAATGCTTACATTAGCCAGAAGAGTGTACAGAGGATTGCTTACAAAACTCACTTACACAGGGGAGAAATAACATCAAATAAAGGAAGTCTGCTTTATGATACAAATAAAAACCCCTCTTCTTTTAAATTTAGCTCTGTTGAAAGTGAAAAAGAAGTTTCTATAAATTTTATTGAATAAAAACTGGCTAAATGTAATAAATGCGTAGTTACTTCAGAATTCCTCATAGCAAGACTGTACACTGTTCTTCATCTGGGACTCTACACGGATAATTCTATTCCGAGTTACGCGACTGCAGGTTCGATTGCCGTGCAAAAGAATATTTATAGACGTTTGGAACGATATTTAAGCTGTAGGTTCTCGTCCAATTTGACCTCGCATAATATGACCGGAATTCTTTCAACAAACCATTCAGCATGAATTTCTTGGTTTTGACAGGAACCATTTTGCAAAAAGTATTTTTCATCATTTAGTTTAAGGGGAAAAGGGACCTTCAACGTTGAATTTTTAATTTTCACTTTTTAACTCTATACACAGAATAAAAATAATTAATATTCTTTTTGACTACACTGAAGACCCTTAGAATTCAAACTAAGGATTTTTTGCAGAATAATGCTTGTTTTTCAAAATAAATTAAAAAATGTTAGAATTTTTCAAACTGCTCCATGTACATCTCAAATCATTTAAAAACCTTCCTTTTTTCAATACAGGTTTTTCAATACATGTATAACCTGTATTGGAATTTTTTTGTGCATTGAATTTTTTTTATTGTGTATTGAATTTTTTTTTGTATAAATCAAATGTCAAAAATATATTTTTTTAAATTCTGCATGTTATTTTTTTATGTTTTTGCACACTTCTACTGTATTTATTCGTCTATAAATTTGAAACATAATAGTGATTTAAAAAAATAACGCACAGGAATGTGACAAACATTTTAATCAACAATTTTGAAAAATTTGGATGAAACCAGAAAAAAATTAACTTGCACGCAGTATTTTGAAAAATTTTAGCGGTTTTGAAGAATTTTTTGAAAAACAAGTCGTATTCTTCCACAGAATACTTATTTGTGAATAATAAGGGCCTTCAGTGTAGTAAAAAACAATATTAATTATTCTCATTTTGTATATAGAATAAAAATATTGAAATTTTTTTTTAAAAAAGGTTAAAAGTCCCTCGTCCCCTTAACGATCCTTCCTCTGGAGCTTTGAAATGTCCTCTCTGGCTGAAAGTGGAATCCCCACATTTCATCTGCTGTAGTAGCTTGAAGCAGTAGGTTCCGGTTAGTGAAGCCATCTTGTAGTGAAAGATGGACGCAAGGTCTCCAAACCAGCCTGCTAACATGTTAAATGTTTCGTTACCAAACACATTCGATGATCTTTTTGCTGGAAAATGAAGCGATCCACTAGGTACAGATTTTCATGTACGTTTAAATACATCCTCACAATTTTTCTTGCACTTTCTAATACAGGCTCACCAGGATTTTCAGATATGACACGCATTGCTATTTTCTTACTTCCGCCCCCTCTTAATGTAGTCAACCACAGCACAATCTTGATGTCGACGGTAATCACATTGTTTTGTTGTCTGCCCACGGATTATCTTCAAGCGACTTCGGAATGTTTGCTACAATCCTTCACGCAAGGCAGGAAAATGCAATTATTCCCCCAACAGATTTCTTAGGCGTCTATAGATTTTGTATTTTGAAACACCTTTAATCAGAAATTGAACCACTGCATTTTGTTTACTGACTTCCGTGCTCTTTTCTGTGGAAAGAAAGACGCCATAGACGATACACCCATCTATCTATGAGAAGTATTGATATCTTTCACAGATGATACTAACAGTCTACCATTAGTTGGGGAATAACTATGGAACGTTATTTGCACGTGGTCGCACTGCACGGTGGCAACTTTCTGTCCGATAAATTACGGTCACCACATTTCAGGCCTACGTTCTATTCCGCATTAATCTAGTTCTCTTTTGGCCATACTTTATATGAAGGCCTTATTTGAATAGTGGCCCAACTCCATTCTTATTCAATTTGAGATACAGAACCTTAAAGTTTAATGAGTGCTGAGAAATGACTGCTGAAGTCTGATTAGTAAAGCCTTCTGTTGGCAGCAGAAATAAGCTGGAGGTGTACCAGTTTAAAAATAAAATAGAAATGACTTGTATGAATACGAAAGTGAGGCTAACTCCATTTTTAAAAAAAGGGGATTTGGGCGAATATTCAAATAAATGGCGAAGGCATATATGAAGTCCTTATGCACATATCTGAAAGCCCATTGAACCAGATGAAGAGTTGACACATTGAACAACAAAAGTTCATAAACGGAGGAGGGAAATGTAATTGCAATTTTGCCGTATGTGCTCCATCTTCTGCGAAAGGCAAAGAATTTCTGGTTGTTTGGTAAAATTACTCGTGCGCATTATTTATTACAACCCTGTAATAACCCTTTATATATTTTTACCATGTTTTTATTAACTCGCTTTCTTGTTTGTTTGTGTGTTTGTCCAGTCCAAATCTTTCAATCGATTTTTAATTAACTTCCCGACTAGCTAGACTTTTGAAACTTTTAGAATAGCTCAGAACACAATTACAATGCATTATTTTAATACATTTAGCCATCTTTAAGCAGAATTAAATTAATTTTTAGTTATTTTTAGTCAATTTTGTTTTGTAGACCGGTGCAACCATCTATCAGCTGGAACGGGAACGAAAAGTTAAAAGCAAGTTAACTTCCAATTAACTTCATTTTCTTCAAGTTAATGGGATAATTCATCAAAAATATTTTAAAAAGTATTTACTAATACATAGAATTGTCAAGTTTATATGATTCAACAGAAAATTAAAAAACATGGTACATAAAATCTTCTTTTTATCTTGTAATTAGTTTTGTATTTATTCCAGTAAGAAGCTTTTCCTAGGTACTGAAGTCGCTTAAGACGAAAGTGCTATTTCTGCTAAACGCACATCGCTTCCGCCCAACATAAAATCAAATCCATTTTTAGCCGAACTTTGTTAATTGGGGATTAGGTGTAAATGAATATCTATACTTGAAAATCTTTTAAGCAAGAAAAAGGAAGATTTTTCTATAATGAGGATGCATGATCCACGGTACAACATAAAACTAACTGTAATCTCTGCAAATTTGGAGCCGTATTGTGCGCTACTTAAATACATTTATCATTAGGAGAAGTACTGAATTATCTTTTTAAAGCCTCTGAGGTGCATACTACTATAGCACTTTGTAAAATTATCCTAGAAGAACTATTCGAAAATAATCCAATAATTGAGTTTTGGATATTACACTGAACCAATAGCGAAACGAAATAGATCTTTTTTCTATTTCGTTTATATAAGTTTTACGGTAGAAATGTGACGTGAATTTTCATCTACAAATATACTTTATCAGATTTCCGTTGCGACCGAGTCTGACAATTTCGCAAAAGTTTTGGCATTTTAGGAAAAATTTAATTCAACACTTTTTGTGTTTACCAGGCCATCTGAATGTTTCGCTTTCGTACAGAAACAAATAAGAACTACAGACAAATTTCAATTTACGTGCTTGGAATGGAATGCGAAAGATTAAGGTAAAATTCTTACATACAGGATTTCTGCAACAGGCTATGAAATGCTTTATATAAAACATATATATCAGTACAAATCAGTATGCTGTACAATCGCAATATTCTATGGTATTGTATGAAGTAAATTTTGTGCATGAAATGTTATTTTTAAAGGTGTGTGCTTATGGCCCGAGTAATTTTTTGTCAAAAATATACAGTACTGATTAAATACATATATTTTAGTTAAAATTTTATCTAAAATCATGTAAACAAATAAAATTTTGGTAAAAATTTCATAACATTTTAAAATATAGGGAATTTTTTATAAGTTTTTAGTACAATTGGGTGTTTACGTCAGATACACTGCACTCAATTTAACTGAATATATTTTAATTTCCTTTTTTCTATACTGGCTGAAGTACCCGGTGTTGCCCGGGATTTTAATAATGTTTGTTTACCAAAATTATATCCGGGGTGTAAATTTCCGGGAAGGAAAAAACACTTCCTTCACATGAGATGAAGCCTAGGATGTTTTTTTTTCTTTTTATAGTGGTGTATCCCCAGGAAACCTAAGCCACTTTGAAAATTCAAATGAGGCGAGTGATATCCACTATCAATTCAAACAGTACTATGACGTTGTCTCCATTACTACACGAAAATTGTAATTATTTAAGTCTGTGATGCTCGTTCCTACCCCTCAACATGAACATGTCATCTATCGGCGAAATGTTAAACTGAGCGGTCTCATAAACTCTAGGATAAGAGGCCATAAATTTCGTGTAATATGCGGTTCTGACGTTATGAAAGGCATAAATACCAGAGTGGTTCGAGGGCTCTCCAGAA
This sequence comes from Dolomedes plantarius, assembly GCA_907164885.2. Classification (NCBI taxonomy): domain Eukaryota; kingdom Metazoa; phylum Arthropoda; class Arachnida; order Araneae; family Dolomedidae; genus Dolomedes; species Dolomedes plantarius. The sequence goes on from OU015491.1 coordinate 40,238,521, forward strand.
TTTTGACACTATAGCGACATGTGGAATACCATAAACTTTGGACCCTTACGAGCACTTAAAACGCTTTTGAGAAAGCTTTTGAATTCGCCGACCTTATAAAAGAAGACCCCCAATACTCCACGAGAGAGAGATCTGTTTTTGAGTGTGAGAGAGACGGAGCTCTCTGGTCCTAGAGGCCTTCTGTAGGCCAGAGTGGGCTGTGAACCCGAACTCGCTGTACATATTTGCTTTTTGTAGTTGTAGTGTTTAAGGCAGCGTAGTAAAGTAATTGAAGCGAAACGCTTGTCTTATTATTGACTACGTTACAGTACCCAAATGCAAGTTAACATAATTCATATAATTTCCAGAAGATTCTATTAGATGTATAGTATAACAGTTATTTTCAAACAACTAATATAACCACACATTTTATTTTTCACAGATTCATTAATATAATTCTTATGTTGAAAGGGTTGAAATATAGAGATGAAGCTAAACGTAAGAGCAAAGCATGTTTAAACATAAATATTGTATGGAATATGTGAGATTAAGAAATTTAAAAAACATCAGTCTTTTTAAAATCAAATTAGCAAAAAAAATTATTACTTTCATAGCACATAAAAATATTTATTGGTAAATTTAGGTTTTTTTTGTTATATATGTAAATATGGTGAGCAAAGTTTTACAGTTTATTTATTCTATTTTCCTCTTTTTTGAGGGGAAGATGCATTAATTTTAAATGTATTCAAGTAAATGAAAAGTGACACTAATAATATAAAAAATTAGACTACATCTAGTTCCAATAAAACGAAATATGTTAATCATTTGACAATATTAAATCAGTTAGGTATATTATAATGTAAAACTATTGTTATTACATATTAAATATTATATCCAGGATTGTGGATATATTTCTGAGTTCAAGACATTTACTGCAAAAAGCTATAGTACCAATAATGCATAACCAAATCTATAAGTTGGACACATTTCTAAAGAATTGGAACCATAAGGAGTATCTAAGTTAAAAGGATTCGAATGTAAATATTTTAAAATTAATATTTTGAAAAATATATTTCTATTTTATAGGGCAATATATATATATATATATATATATATATATATATATATATATATATATATATATATATATATATATATATATATATATATATATATATATATATATATACATATATATATATATATATATCAAGATCCGTTTCATCAAGAAATTGAGAACAAATAAAATAAACTGCATACTTTTGCACATAAACACTCATAATATCTGCAATCAAAGCAGTTATCAGGTGCTAAAGCACAAATAATTATTAAACTGAAAAAGTGAATACAGTAAAAAAGGATTAATGTAAAAAAGTAAACAATAGAGGTAAATAATAGCAAAATAACTTTTAATAAATCAAACATTACATACAAACAATGAAATTACAATTCAATACGCAGTAAAATTAATATTTTTCTTTCGAAAACTGCCATTACAGGTTAATACCTTAGCACTTCTGAATAAATAATGTTAAGTGTCCTACCATTTGGAGCATAAATGCTAAGATTTTGTCTAATTCCTACTCGTGAACAATCGACATGCAGTTTACCATGGGAAAAACAAGGGTATTGTAAGTCGAGACCTACAACTTTTAAAGACTGACCCTGAGCTTTATTTATTGTCATGGCAAAACTCAATTGAATAGGAAATTGAAGGCGTCGAAACTGAAAAGGTAAATCTGATGAGATTATCGGAATCCTTGAAACAAATACATCTTTGCCTGCGGCTTTTCCACTTATTATAGTCGCTTCTATAACGTGTCTGCATCAATCGCTTTACACTTAATCTTGTCCCATTACACAGTGAATGTGGATTCAAATTCCTGAGAAGCATAATAGGTGCACCAATCTTTAATTCCAATACATGCGGCGGTACTCCCGATGGCCGTAGAGAGTTAAAAAAATCTGTAGGATAGTGTACTGTAACATCTGTAGAACAAACTATATCAACAGACTTATAAATCTGAGATGTGCCAGACAAATGACCTAAAAGCAGCTTATTAATGAGTATAACGTTGTCGTTTTTAGTGCAAGCTTTTTTACGTAACCAACTATAATCTTAAAAATATGCTGAGAAAGGTTGGGAAACACTTCTTGTAACAAATCATGATTTTCAATATATTCCACTGCTATAAGTCCATCATCACCATGAGACAAAGTTTCCATTTCCTAGTTGAAGAAAAGTATCAGAAAACGGTTGTGGATCAGCATCACCTGTCGTATGAACCCTCATATTAGTTTGAAGATTAAGTGTTTCAATTTCATTCCATATAACTGAAGATTTCAGGCATCCATGTATTTCATCAGCTCTTGTTCCACGTGGAATAACAGGCAGACTCTGTCGGAAGTCACTAGCCAAGAGCAAATTAATACCTACCATCCGTCGGCATAATCATTTAAAAATCACAATAAAGGTTGTTTGATGTTAGACGATGTAGCAATTAAAGCGCTATAAATAAAAGAATAAAATGTTACTACAGAGCAAATACAAAATAAACAAAAAGTGAACACAGTAAAAAGGGATACTTAAAAACACACAAATGGAATAGCAGTAATCAAAGCTAAAATCAAAGCTAAACACAAACATAATTAACAGTTGTTTTAAAACACAACTGGTAAACAATGTTAACTGTCCAACTATTTGGAGCATAAATGTTAAGATTTTGCTTAATTCCTACTTGAGAATGATAATAAAAAATGATGAAAGAATAAACTGTATACCTTCCATTGAAATAATATTTAAAGTAACAAATTCTGTTTTAACAATTAATTTCTGAACAATTAGAAAATCAACTAAATGTAAAATAGAAATGTAAATAAAACATAATTATATTTCACTGCCCTTCAAAAATATCCAATAATAATACAATTTCCTTTTGTTATATGTGACTGTCAGAGACATATTCAGACAGAAGCATAAAAAGAAAGAATATGCAAAATAAGTAACTAAATTAAACAAAAGATGACAGAATACAGAAAAAGTGAATATGTGACTATCACAGAAATATTCCAAAGAGTTTCAGACAGAAGCATAAAAAGGAAGAATATGCAAAAAAGTAACTAAATTAAACAAAAAATTTGTGTAAAGAAATTTATTAAAATGCTAACAAAGTAGGCTTAATTTTAATACGCATGCGGTACACTTAAAAATGTACAACAATAAAATAAAAAAGCACACAATTTCAATACGAAATCATCAATTAATTGATTAAATAACACTAAATAACTACAAAATAACAATAATATGTGTAAAGATATTTAAAGAAATTGAAATCCATGCTTTCACTTACCTTGCTACATCTAGATTTAACATACAATATGTGCGCATGCGCAGTTCTGATGAATGAATGATTCCAACGCCTGGAGATGAAATATTATTAAAAAACTGTACTTATTTATAATTATTTTAAAGCTTCCAAACCTAACTTAAAATTATCCTAAGGCTTCAAAACATAAGTATACGAAGTTTCAACCAGATTCGTCAAGAAATGTAGATTTGTATTCGATATATACATACATACATACATAGAGACACTTTGCTTTATTTATATAGATACCACTGTGATACTTACCTGTGTTCTGAACTAAAAGTTTTACAATATTTCCAAAAATCAGTAAAATATACAAAAAAAAAAAAAAAATCCGGTAGCCTCTTCTAACGAAACCACCGCGGGTTATTAACGTAGGATTACTTATCGTTGCTTACCCCTTTTGTATGTGTACATGTATGTATGTGTTATGTATATGTGTATCTATCTATATCCGTAACTGACTCATTCATTCACTGACTGACTGACTGACTGACATACAACGCACAGACCAAACCGCTGGACCTAAAGGGCTGAAATTTTTCATGGTGATTCTTCTAATAGTGTAGGGGTGCACTGAGAAAGATTTTTCAAAAATTCTTCTTAGATTTTTTTAAATTAAATTTTTAAGCTGTTTTTTAAACTATTTTTACGTTTGCATTTAAAATAATACATTGAGGGTTATAAAATTTATATCACGAGAAAGATCATAAAAATTCCTTCAAAATAAAATATTTTTCGAATTTTTACCTACATTTCCTGATTTTTGGTGAATTTTTAAAGATTAATTTTTAGAATTTAATTTATTAAATGCTGATCACGTGATTTCTTTTTATGGTACTTTCAATAAATTTATCGTCACGTGCGTAACAACTAAATAGACAAAAAAATATTTTTTTCTCTTTCTAATGCAGCAGACGATTGGATATTATCCAAAGAAAATGCATATCCCTTACGATTTTTTTATAAATATATATATATAGATAGATATATATTTTACATCAATTGTATACATTGATCATCGCATGTATTATAAATATATATATTTATTTTTTGGCATAAATTGCATACGTTGACCGTTGTATTTAATTTGAATGTACTCCGTAGCGAAGCGCGGGTTTTCAGCTAGTCTATCTATATATATATATATATATATATATATATATATATAACGATAACGGGTACTTTCACCCACGAATAACTTTAACTGTGTAGAGGAGATGAAACACGGCAGTTTAGACGTATCTAGAGTGGTAATACTTCTAATAGACCGGTACAGGTGATGGATTCACAATTTTGCAGACGTGACGGTGGGTACTTTCGAGGAAAGAGCAGGAACGCACACACACTTGAGATCCAGAAACGAACACCGTTTTCAGGAGCCAAAACACATCGGGGAGGAAATAACCACAGAGAAGAGAGGCATTGATGAAGACCCACAACACTGATGCGATACATATTATTTTCATTATTCCACTAACGAAGACATTCCGGATCCAGCAGGACACACACAAACAAAACTGGCGACACCCGGGCCGGCAGCTGGGGCTTGAGAATACAGACTTTACATCACAGTATAGGATTGGAAGCAGTACGCGGACAGAGAGCAAACGAGTAATAAAGCGGAGAGAGCGAAAATCCTCTGTCTCACCTTTTATACTGAGTAACTTCTGACTTTGTCGCTAGGCTTAGAATTCTTTTAATTGTTTGACCCCGATCATGTGGTATTTCTTCGTAGGGGGCTGGAGATTGTTGTGATGATAATTAATAGTTTTGGAAGTGATTAAAGTTAATATTAATATCGGGTATTCAGATAATTAAATTGGTAAAGTAAGTAAGAAGTAAGTAAATTTTAGTAACGATTGTGCTTTGTTTTAATAAATTTATTAAGCCTCTGCTAAATATGTCTGAGGGTTTAAACTTGTGATGATCAATTATTAATTGATTTAATTAATGTCATCGCATTTGGAGAAGTGTGCGCAAGTTTCTCTAAATGTTTTGACATTGAGAAGAATTAAGTTTGAAATGGATCATCACAGGTTATACCTTATTATTGTTAATATTGATAAATTAATAAGTCTTATTTATGAACCTTGTGAATGGCTGGTATATTGTTTTTTTTTATTGTTTTTTTGGCTGGTGGTTTGTAATTTAAATGGTAAAAGTCTTAGAAATATTCTTTGCTTTCCTTCTTTCCTTAAAAATGACCCAGCGCCTAGCAACAGCTTTCATAGCCTCCCCCACTATCGGTAACCCGATACGTCCGCTACGCGCCCTTTTTCAAACGGGGAGAAATCGCAGAAGAGGAGATGCATGGCGCGCAAGGATACATCGCCGGGTGGATGACCAGGCCGCCATGAAATTAAAAGAATCAACAAGAACGAGATGAGGGGTGGAAAAAATAAATTGTATAAAGAATTGCAGAGTGCAAGAGTGCTACCTGTGGCCTTTCCCCCTCATTTCGGCCATGAGAATTCAAGGAGCGCCAAGGAACTATTTGGTATGGAGGATGGTTTCACCGGACTGATGGAAGTAGTGACAAGGTACTGACTTGGGAGCGCGGGGAGTTTGAAAACAGGGGAGATTTTGGAGGATCCTGAACGGAGAGGGAGGCAAAAAAAAACCGAGGGATCGGGGGCTGAGGCTCTGGCCTCGGGACGACGCTAAGATCCCGACGATGATGTGACGGCGACGGGTGAATTTCTTTTCCTTTCCTTTACCTTCTGTAAATTCTATCCATAAACTCTCTACCTTTTTTTAAAGCTGCAGCAGAATCATTAAGATTAAATTTAAATGTAAAATTAAATTTATGATGAGCAATTGCATATAGAATAATTTAGTTTTTTTTTATTCGCCAGCCACTTCACTTATTTGTATTGTTTTTATTGATAATTATTTGTATTATGGAGAGTAGAACTCATTTAAACGAAATTGTATTTTACTCAATTGAATTTGGTTGTCAGAATAATGTTAAGAAGATCTGGAGATTATGAGTTTGTTTGTTATAACGTCAGGGAAATTGTTAAATAAATTGGTTACTGTTAGTTTGTAAAGTGGTGTCATGTCGGTCCTTGCCTTTTTAGTAAATTTTCTGAATTTCAGTTTTAGGTTTTATTTTTATTTCAGCAGATATGAAGCTTTTTCTTTTAGGTGAAATAATTTTATTTTTTAGGTGTATTCCAATGATAGAGAGGTAATTTTATTAGATTTAATTTAATTTTTCTTTTGGCTCATTAATCACCACAGTGATGCAGACAGTATAGAACCAGTGTTAATTATAATATTAATTATTATGGGTTATTGCATTAAAATAAACACAACGCAACTTTACCATCTAACTTATAATGTACTAACCACTAAAGGCTAAATGGCCAAATGGCTACTATTGAAGTAAATTGATTTTTAAGATTGTAAAGAGTAATTCTAATTTTAATTAGTAATTAATTATAATAATACTAAAGTTTAAAATAAACCCTATATAACCACACTTCGTTGCCACAAGATCTCGGAATTCTAAAATTAACTTTCCCTCCGCGTGCATTAAAGAGATTAGGTTATTTTAATTTCCAATTTCGTTTCTGAAATAGGGCTGGGCTTTATTGAGAAAAATTTAGGATACGCATTAGATGTAGGACAATTAATATAAGTGGAGCGTTATTATTACACACACACACACACACACACACACACACACACACACACACACATATATATATATATATATATATATATATATATATATATATATATATATATATATATATATATATATATATATATATATATGTCAAAATTTTGACGCATTTTGGTACTTTTTCTGTTCAACTGTTTACGTCTTGCCCAAGCGATACAGACTGGGTTTGGCGCGCTGCCATACTTATAAGTCCTACGACGGATGCTTTTAGAGTCTGAAATTTTCCTTTCCGGAGAACCTTTATGGAGCAGCGTAATCCTACTTTAAAAGTGGAAAAACAGTGATTTTTTTAACAAAATTACCTTTTTTAATTACAGGTACCTTTAGAATGATTAAATTACCACTTATAGCTTACCTTTTAAGTCAAAACATAGTTAGTAATAAGTAAAACACAACTGCAGAATTTCATTGAAATATATTAAAAACTTTTTAAATCATTAACTTTCTCGATTACAAAAGTAACTGAAAAATTAGTTTTCTAGAAAATGCATTTAAATATGCTGCTTCCGGACTTTTAACATGGCTTTCGATTTATTAAATTGGCCATAACTGCTCATCCAATGATCGTACGAATGAAAGTAAAGCAGTTTTAGAATCCTGAAACACTGGCCTTTAAAAAGAGCAATAAAACTTTTTTCGAAATTTTGCACCAAAGCTGCTATTTCAATGTAGGCAGACACCTTAATTAATTTTTAACCTTGCTATCATGAAAAATAATTTATCGATATTTATTATTATAAAAATGAAATGAGGGCAAACTATTAAAAAAGGATAAAAGCCATGCAAATCTATACTATTTCATTATTAATTCAAGCTTTTTTGTTCGTTTATTTTACTGATTTATATCTTTTTGTAATTATTTGTTCATTAAATTACGATATTCACTCTACATGTGATTTATTAAAATTTAATCAATTTTGATGTCGTTTCCGATATTAGTCACGTGTATTTTATTTTTTTGCCTGGTGTCAAATAACAAAACCGCTGTTTCTTTTCATTTTGTCGGCCTTTCTGTCCGGTATGAGCTGTGGATTTGTAGAACTTATTAAACAAATTTTCTTATTAATGAATTGAATTCTGAAGTTTGATTCCTTGAAAAAGTATCCTAGAAATGAAAAGTTCTTGCATCGCTTTCCAAAGAAACATAAAACATTTTAAGTTAATAAAGTTTTATTTTTTTTTAAAAATACAGTAATTGAAAATAAAAGAAATATATTATAACTAGAAGGTAACCCGTCATTTTGATGTCATAATACTAATAATGACGTCATAATGGAAAAGGTATATGAAAGTTAAAAAAATCCCGAATTATCTAACAATATTGCATTTAATCCACACCTTGTAAAAGCAAACCCTTTCATTATTTTTTATTTATTTAGTTTTTCATGCGATTGGAGTAGTAGACTGCCATCCAGTTTTTTACAGCTCACTACGCGATATGAACACTTGAGCTACTTGATTCATTCACTTTCAAGTTTGTTTACTTTCAGAATTCATCGCAAAAGTAAACAGATTTTTAAAAACTGTTAAATATACAGCTAAAAGCATCCAATTTTTTTTAGTTCTGAATGTTTTATAGAAAAATAGGCTGAACAAACGTGATTTGATGGAGATGATATTAGTTTTTAGGTAAGAAAAAATTCTGATCCACATCTGAAATTGAAATTAAGCCTAACCGGCTGTTTGTTTACCGTGGGCTTCAATTGAAAGATGAGTACAGCCCGGAAGTGTTATACAGACACAATGGCTATTATATATATAATTTTTTTTCAATTTCCATATTTTACGGACCATAAGACTCTCCTTAAATATTTCATACTTAGTACAGTAAAAAAATATTTATAATAAATATAATAAATACTATATTTAAAATATACCGCAAGAGTGGGTTACTTTGTGGCAGATTTTAAGTTTTTTCCTGTGCCAGCCGATCAGTTTTAAAAGCAGCCCAAAACGGACAATTGCAAAACATTGGTACATCCTTTCTTTACGTAGTAATGTACTTTGCTAACCCGGATCTTTAATTACCATTGAGAAATTAAAGTTAAAATGCGTCACAAACTTGCCCCGCAGAGTGGGGCTACTTTGTGGCATCTGTGTTTTTGCCTTGAAATCCAAGAGGAAAAATTACTTGACACAAATTTAGACAGTAAAACGCTTATCAAAATCTTGGTACACAATCATATATACCTATTACAAATATTGGATAGCTTTATCTACATCTTTGATATCAGAGAGACCTCGGGTGCTCATGGCAGCCATCAGTTATTTAAGAAGGTGAGGAAATTCGTCTTTTGGCACAGTCTGCTCATTTGGGTAGTTTTTTTCCAGATAGTCAATACTTCTTTCTCTCCAGTGGTATTTTAGAGGACGGAAAAACACAACATCCATCAGCTGGAGGAGGTGGGACGAGATTGCGGGTTATTTTGTGTCAGTGTCAATATGCACAAAGTAACCCCGTCACCTTTCGATATTTTGGTCATGTTCTCTTGGAAATATCACTACACAAAATATATATTGCTCCACAATCTAACCAACATATTGACAATAAAAAATAATTACCTGTGGTAGTTGGTTGTATAATGTGTTAGATTTCAGCACACAAAGTTTCCGAAGTTTGAGTCAATAGCTTGATAATAGGTTTGAACAATACACTGGCCAGCGAAGACAAATGGCGCGCAGCAGCTTCGGACACTGGCCACTAGGTGTCTCTGTATGTCGGACAAGTGGTTGACGTTGATCTTTGGCTTCCCGGTATCACGGGCGCGGCAAAAGATCCAAAATACGAAAAAATTAATATGTGTGACATAGTTGTCCCTGCAGTCACAAAGTAACACCCCGTCTTACGGTATATAATATATGTAGTAAAATATTTATTTTATTTTAATGCTGCCTTCGATTTTTTTAATGTAAAAAATGGTCTTATGGTCCGAACAGTACGGTATATCATAAAATACATTTATATTATTTTCAAATGGTGATATGGGTTACTATCAATATGGGTGTATGATCATATTACTAGTAACATAAACAAGTTTCCAAAGAACTTCTGAAAAGGTTAAAAAAGTATGAAGGTGAGAAAGACCAGGGTTTCTACAACACATTACATTTCTTAGCTGTGTTTCTAAAAATCTTTGAATTACTTTATCCTCATTCTAAATTATTTTTCACATCAGTTTATCACATTGGTAATAAAAAAAACCCGTCATAAAACCTAAATATCAGCGTCAATGAACATTTCGAAAATTTCCAGACAACTTTATATATTTTTTTATTCTCCCAAAAACGACATTCCGTTCCTAAATATCTCTCCAAATGTTCTGTAATTACTATTGCTCTAAGAACTTTTACTTCAACTCCATACAGCTTTATCCATTAAAACCGCGCAACTAAGGCCTGTGCATCATGCTAAAGGTAAATACTAGAGGCCATTTGTGTGAGAAAAATCAACAGAAAATGGGGATTAAAAAGCGGGAAAGCAACATTTGGATGAGCGAAAATAATACAATTAAGAGAATCTCTGACCTTTAAGGCGGTTACCATGGGGATTAATTATTCAAATTTTATTTTATTTTTGATCTGGAGAGTAATCATCCTCTTAAAATGTGAAACTAGGTGATTTGTCCAGGCTTTATGATTATCGTAATAAATGTGAATCAACAAATGGGATTATTTCGGCATTGATTAAAATTATTTTTTTTTCTGCAATTTCTCAATACTATTTGTAATAAATATAATCAACGTTCTCCTTGATTACTTTATATTGCAGTGAACACTGCGAAGTGGGAATGAACGTCGTTTTAGTGCAAGACACGATTATCGAAAAACAGCGATTAAGCTATTGCAGTTATCGGAAAAGCTTCGGTGAAAAGTTTTTGAAATTGTTTTAAATTTGTTTTCTAATCTTTTGATAATGATCGTTTGTATAAAAAATCATTTCAGGAAAAAAACATGTTATGACATGTTAGAAGATAGAAAAAATTTTATATTGTATATTTTAACCAATAAAAGTTTGTTTTCTATTTATACGTATCTGAAACATATTTATACCATTTACCAAAGCAGTTGAAACCTAACTTTATAATAAACCATATATTTCATAAAAAAACAACAAAAGATTAATTCTGGAGGAAATGAATTTTTAAATCATTTTAATCTAGAGATATCAAAATGGAAATACGTCCTCTTTTTGAAAGGATCGGAAGATAATTCTAAAGCCATTAGCGCAGAAGAAAATCGGGCCTTTATAAAATTATAGAAATAAAAATTATCGTTCTGAATAGAAATGACTTTTAAAAAAGTATATGGGTGCCTTAAAGTATTTGTATTACTTTAAAATATATTTTCCGCAAAATCTAATATTCATACAAACCATTTTCAGACGTTTACTTTAATATATGTTTAAATCTTCCCTGTATAACAACTTCTAAATATTTTGGATTGTGTGTTTAAAAACCTTTCAACGAAATGCTAATACTAGAAATTTACTGTTTAAATGGGCTTAAAATATTTTTTAATGTTGGCGATAGATTGGAAGTATTTATTTCTCATTGAAAATAAAAATTTCAATATCTTGGTGACGATTCTGAGTGGTGATATTGGCAAAATATAAGCTACCAGTATTTGCTGGATATGGTCGAAATTTGTATACCTTGATATAAGTGTATTTTTGTTATGGTAGTTATTTAATATTTAGCTGTTTAACACTAGAAAGACGGAAATCTTTTTCTTACTAGAAAGACTGAACGCCGTCATTTTGACAGTTAAAAATAAAATCAAGAATTTTAAATATTTAATTTTTTGTTTTAAAAATGGTTAAATACTTTAAATTTTGAACTATTTCATACCAATATATAATAAATTAGTATATATTTAGATATATTTTTATGCAGGTATGCCTAACTGACAACGTGATATGGTTTATCCGTAAAACTATATGCATGGTTTGTGCAGCCCTTATTTTTCAACACCAATATTTCCCAAGAGCAAATATTTCGAAGAGACGAAAAGTAACTAACATTTTCTGGTAATATTTTAAAGATTTCTGCCTGTTTTCTATATTGCCGTCAAATTGACGGCTTTTAGTCTTAGTAGGTATACAACACATTTTCTTCCCCTCTTCAATATCGAATATAATTTTGTAAATGTGTGTGCATATTTCGCGTAAAATTAGAAAAAGTCATAAAATTTCAGAAGCCTGAGGACATAAATACAGACATAGCGCTTAACAGTATGTCCGAAACCGTCAAAATGACGGCAGCCGTCATTCTAGTGTTAATTCAGTTTCAAAGCAAAATAAGTTAAGAGGATATTCTTTATTTTAAAATGGTTTCCTTTATGAATGTTCTTTTACCATCGGCGATATCTAGATCATCCGAATCCACTTTCAGCGCTGAAAGCAATGTCGAAAGAAAATTTTGGCTTAGTGTAATTATTAAAATAAAAATTAACTTTCGACTGAAAAGCCTCCTTAAAAAGTATAGAGACACAAAGAATTTCGTTCATACATTAATTAGTATAATATCTTTTAAAGGTTACAAGTTTCAAATTTCAACCTTCTGTTTGGAGTAAAAGGGATAAAAAAGAATTGTTTTGGAGTTTGTAATACATTCTCGTTTATAATCACCTCTCCCACAGGCTAACTGATATCAGTTACAGTAAAATGAATAAGATCACTTAATGAGCTGTTTCAATAGATTATATTCTGTAAAAGTAATGAAGAGAGCAATGGGGTTATAATTTATAAAAATTACGTGTTGTAGAGTAATTAATTTAATAAGCAAAAGAAAGCAAAATATTTACGCGTAGAAAAATATTTTTAAGCAATATACCTGTTTCTTTATTGTGTGAAAATAATTTTAACGTAGGATTACGTTCCACAATAACTGCCCTCCGGAAAGAAAAAAAAATTGTCCAGAGTCGCGAGTTATAATTTTGGCAGCGCGCCAAACCCAGTAGCAGTAAACAGTTAAACAGAAAAATACCAAACTGCGTTAAAAAAAGAGCTAAGCACCGATAAGTAATCCTACGTTAATAACCCGCGGTAGTTTCGTTGGAAGAAACTACCTGAAATATTTTGTTTAGTAATTATTTTGACTTCCGGACAAGGAGGATAGAAAAAAACTTTCAAAATATACATTAACTGCAGTACGTTCATTTGAATACACTGTGAAATCGTTTAGCCCAATTTCCACGTAACAGCATCTATAACCCGCTAATACTGCATATTCTTTCGCTAAATATTAGACCAATATTCCACGTACTACTGCACTGATATATTTTTAACATCCATTATATTCTGCCTTGTCGGTAATTAGTATTTTACCATTTCTAGACTCTAGTATAAATCCAACGTTCGCTACCCATTGGGTATTTTGAATCATATCCATAATTTGATATCAGACTTTTTAGTTGAAGTATCACTAGACAGGGCCGCCCAGAGGGGAAGGGGGGGGGGGGGTAACTGGGGCACTTTGCCCCAGGCCCCAAACTGCCAGAGGGGACGCCCAAAATTTTTTTTTCAATCTTCTACCTCAGATTTGTATTTGTCAAATGTTATTAGCTGTACTTCCAGTGTCTGTTGCAACAGGAGAAATAGCTTTCAGCAAAATGTCCCCCATAAAGATTAGTCTGAGGTCGACAATATGCGAGGACAGACTTAATCATCTAATGATGCTCAGTATTGAACATGATTTAGTCAAAACTGTCAGTTTTATTGAAATAATACATGACTTTGCCAAACTTAAGGCAAGAAAAAAAAGTAATGTAAATTTACTCTTTTAACTTTTAAAATCGTTCAAATTCAACTATTTTCAGTTTTCTTTTTAGTTTTAAATTTATCACTTCATCTTCTGTTAAAGTAACTTTTATTATAGTTGAAGGATTTCAAAGCCTTTATTTATAATACGTCAGTTGATAATCTAAATATCTATTGAATTACTAAGTTGTTGGATGTAATTAAATGTTAGCTTTTTTTTTTACATATTGTCATATTTATTGGAGAATATAACAAGAGAGCAGTGCAATGAAACATAATAATTATGTTTATCATTCATGTAATAAAATTTTAAGTATGAGTAACTTAATTTGAATGTGTGCTTTCGTATTTATTTTTCTTAGGGCCCCCAACAGAAGTTTGCCCCAGGCCTCGTAAAGTCTCTGGATGACCCTGTCACTAGGTTTTCACTAATATTAGCTTTTGATTTAAAATTTTTCTAGGACTTCAATATTTATAGTCAAACGTAATAAGTCGAAAATTATTAAAATTTTCAGATGATGTTTTGAGATGATATTAACTATTTTGATTTTTTAAAAGGAAATGCTGAATCAGTTCATTATATTAAAAGGAGAATATGTAGCTTAAAATTGAGACCTATTTTGGGTTTTAATAGAATTATTTAATTCTTCGCTACCAAGTAAAAAAAAGAGTTGTATATAGAAGGAACATTTCCTTCAACACCCCTATTTATTCTGCTTCAACAGAAAACCACTATTTATACACTGCGAGAAATGTTTTAGTGTTTATTTTTCTTTGGACAATACAGGACCATTGCTGTTTGCAGTTAGCTTTTCAACCAAAGAACACGTCATGCGTAACTCGTATTATTGCACGTTATCTTCAAGTGTATTTTGCGCAAGTTTTAAGCACTGCTTCCATATTGACGACATAGTCCCACGTGAGATACGTTTATATCTTTCGCATACAATAATTTCTATAAATCGGTGATCGGCAGAGTGTATCTGAAAATTTTCAGCAAAAAGTCATCATGATGAATTTTTTGCTTAAATATATTTCTTGGAAAATATAGATTAATACTGGTGACATCTCGGAGATACTTTGACAGAAAAAATCTATATTATCTGTAGAATGGTAGTGATACTGGCTGGTGATTATTGACGAAATACAGCACGCCAGTATATTCTACACATTTCCGTAATCTGTACATGTTAAATTATGATACATTTTCAATATTTAGAAAACTTAATTCATTTTTGGGGAAAAATCAAGCTTAGAAAATAATCTTATTCAAAAACAGAAATTGGTTTTCTCTTTTTTGTAAAAATTTTTATTTACTTTAATTTTTATCTTTTAATTTTAACACCATAGTTTAAATGTTTGATCATTCAGTGTTCATAGGTTACGAAGAATTCAATCTACGTATTATTAAATATTTGGTAATATATCGGTGAAATTGTGAAAATTCAAGTACTGGAATTTTTCTTCATTATTTTGAATTCTAACTTTTGAGCTCTAACTATGCGAAAAAAATATAAATATAAATATATATATGTATATATATATATATATATATATATATGTATATATATATATATATATATGTATATATATATATATATATATATATATATATATATATATATATATATACATAAATATATATATATATATATATATATATATATGTATATATATATATATGTATATATATATATATGTATATATATATATATGTATATATATATATATATATATATATATATATATATATATATATATATATATATATATATATATATATATACATAAATATATATATATATATATATATATATATATATATATATATATATATATATATATATATATATATATATATATATATATATATCACGAAGTTTTTTTGCTGATTTGCCCAACTTTTACAAATCCCCGAACTTTTTTTCATGTCTTAGAGCCATTTAGAGTTGATTGAATGTGAATGTGGGTTTTTCGAGCGAAATCAAGACATTCTTAACGGCTTTCTCTCTGATTTGCTGACGTTGTTCTAAAAATAAAATACTTCTGCCATAAATAAAATACTCTTCTTAAAGACGAAATTTGGCAGTCATAAAATTCGAACGCCAGATATTTTCTCTGGAAAGGAATAACAAATAGTTAAAAATAAAAATAATTTGGTTAATTTCTGAATCATATTTAACGTAATGTTGTGTAGGTATACCTCGATTCAGAAATAACATGCTTTTACAAACATGACTTTTTAATGCTTATTTTTATTATTAATAGACTGGATTATAGACAAATTCAGAACTTTTGCAACGTCCAAGAATTCCGATCACCTTTTGGATTACTTAATATTAGTTGCTTACGAAGAAGATAATCTAATTGAAGATTCATATTGAGATAATTTAATTATATAAATATATATATATATATATATATATCTATATATATATATATATATATATATCTATATATATATATATATATATATATATATATATATATATATATATATATATATATATATATATATATATGTGTGTGTGTGTGTAAAGTGTGTGCATATATATATACAGGGTGTCCATAATTAAAGTCCCTCTTTCAAAAGGCTGCAAAAAAAAGAACCACTGGTCAGAATGACATCAAATTTGAACTGAATATACTAGAAGAAAGGGGAAACGATTTGGCATAATAAAAAAAAGTTCCAAAATGTAAACTTTGGAACTTTTTTTTTATGCCAAATCGTTTCCCCTTTCTTCTAGTATATTCAGTTCAAATTTTAAAATAAAAAAAAGTTCCAAAATGTAAACTTTGGAACTTTTTTTTATGCCAAATCGTTTCCCCTTTCTTCTAGTATATTCAGTTCAAATTTGAAAATAAAAAAAAGTTCCAAAATGTAAACTTTGGAACTTTTTTTTATGCCAAATCGTTTCCCCTTTCTTCTAGTATATTCAGTTCAAATTTGAAGTCATTCTGACCAGTGGTTCTTTTTTTTGCAGCCTTTTGAAAGTGGGACTTTAATTATGGACACCCTGTATATATATATATATATATATAGGTATGTGTGTGTGTGTATTTACATGCATATATATGTGTGTTTTTTATGTAAGAACGGTTTTATTGACATTTATTTGTCGATTGGCCATTTTTCAAAAAGGAGTCCAACATTTCCCCCCTATATCCCCACGTAACACAGGAATAGCCACAATACTGAGTTGAGGCCATTTTCTGAAAATGAATTAGTTTTCCCAGAAACAAATTATTCATTTTTCAGCTGATAGATGGCAGCAGTAAAAATTAAAATAAACCCGGTGTCGCAACTTAGCTGTGAAGTAACACTATGAAATATCCTTTGAAATATTACTGACTTGGATGATTTCTTTTATGTGAAACTTCTCTATCTCATCTCTTACGTTCTCAATAACACCATAACTTTAAAAATAGAACGCAATATTCCACCTTTTTTTTTGCGGTATTGAATTACGAAAATCTCAATTTAAATGTTATAGAGATGGATTTATAGCATGCGATTGTCAAAGAAATATGACGCGTTATGTAACTAGAGGTTGTAATTACGCTTATGAAAAATAATGGTGGGATTGAAAGTTTCCCTCTGGGCGGCGAAATATTACACGGCATTATTCAACCGTGATATTATTGTTCTTAAGCTTACACGAAGCCCATTTTTCTTTATTATAACTAACTAAGCGGTCTGCTCGAAGTTTGCATTTCTAAAGAACAGCTCAGAAGTTGTCATAAATCATATGGCATTAACAAACAAGCATGTGCAGTGTATGTCTGTGAGTAAATTAAAGAGGAAATACATTAACTGCGATCGCTGGATATTTCAAGGAGCGGGTGTAATGTAATTACGAGAAACTTTGACCTTTCGAGACGTTTCCATGGTGATTAATAATTCAAAATTTAATTTGGTTCTCATTCAGCAGGTTATACGCATTCTTAAATTGCACAATGGAAAAGCTTCGAAAGAAATTCCTCTGTCGTCCCTGGAAAGAACGAAAGTTGTCTGTAAGAGCCGAAATGATCTGTATAAAAGAAGTATAACACTATTCGCATAATTTTTCGAGGACAGAGGAAAATTAATATCTGTAAATAGACGTGAAAATAAATTCATATTGTTCCAATTAAATGATGATTATAATTTTTTTTATCAGACTGCATGAGAAAATAAACAAAGAGAAGATTCACTCACTACTTATTAAGCATCTTTTGTGTTAAGGGGACTCATGACTCTTAAGTTGAGGAAATAAGGCATATTTTCATACTTTTTGACTCTTTGTAACTATTTCAATTTACTCCCAATTTTTCCAAATTTTATGTATATGATAAAGTAATATATTTATTTTAATGAACAAATTTTCAGCACTCCAAATAATTTTAAGTAATTTTTTTTTTAAATGCTTTAGATATACCTTGTTTTTTAAGCATTTTTATTGTATACTTTCTTGTGGGCAGAACTATGAAATTAATTTTACACTTAAATGTATAATTCCTGTTTTACATTTAGAATAAATAATTCAAAATACAATTGAACATAAAACATTCAACATTAAAATATTTTTTCAATTTTTTTTAAAACTGCTCAAAATATACTTAAAATTTCCTTAAATTTTTGCATTCATTTACCCCTAAAAAAAATAACAAAATGTGCAGTGATTGCAATAATTCTAGTTCAGACGCAATAAAATAACACGATTATGCAGTGATAAGAATTTCATGGAATTATGTTTCATAGTTTTTGAGATATCAGTTGCGGAATGATGCAAAACTACATTTTGAGAAAAATGAGTTCAAAATTGTTCTTACCATAAACTTGATCAGTAATTAAATTTTTTAGAATACCAATATCTCCGGAACTAAGTGGAATATTTTCGTACTGTTTGCTTTATTTTGTCCAGAAATTATCAGGCTTTAACATATATGTTTTTCAAAAAATCGAATGTTTTAAAGATTTAAGGGTAGTGAGTCCCTTTAATACACTGATTTTTCCCCTTTCTTGATTTTCTGGATTATGTTATATAAATTTCCACTGTAAATCAAAACATAAATTTGAAATTTCTCCTTGATAAATCATATCTTATACACATTAGTTATTTAAAATTAAAACCTACTGTATATTTTTTCATTAAATTAGAATTAGATTAGAATTAGAATCGAATTGATATTAAGAATTCAATTTATTGATTACGAATACAAAAGAATAGAAAGGTAGTCACTTACCCTTCGCCCAGATTTCCTCGGGCAGCCATCCTAAATAAGGTGTAAAGCCAACTCAGTGAACATAACCTTTGCTAATTTAGTAGATTTAATATAAATTATAATCGCAGGGAACTGTTTCAAAGTCTTAACATACAGTATTTTTATGTGGTGATATTTAACAGTGAAAACAGGATCAGAATATTAGAATCGAATTATAAACATGAATTAACGAATAGATTCCAATGTCAGGTTATGAATGAAAAACGTTCGAATTAAAAATATTCCTTTTCTTCCGAGCCAGGGTTACCGATTCTGGCAACCCTAAAAAACATGTAAACTGTCTTTCTAGCAGCGCCCTCTGCAGCATCAGACTACGTTGTTTTACAACAACTACATTAAAAAAATATATATAACTCATTATTCACAATTTTTTTTAAATGTTGGGATATTCTTGAGAAAACTGTAAAAATGTCTAAGCTCCTACATGTTTATTACAACAATTTGTCTTTTCTGGTTAAAATTGGTCTTGGCTATATTTTACAACGTTAAACGGGTAAGTGCATCTCTTAAGGCTGCTATGTACTAAGAAAAAAAATCGTATTTCCCTTTTCCTCCTCTTGCAGACTCTTGTGGTGGGAGGAGTCCAGTTGACAGTTCGAGAATTCCACCCCCCTTAGGATTGACATTTTGAGGGATTGTAATGGCTCTCTCTCTATAGGGGGGGTTAACGTTGCCCCCAGATTTTTTATTTAAAATATATTTTTGTCAACTATTTACAGGTACATAAATGCTGATAATCAAATAAACTTGGTATTGTTAGATAGCCTGAACTTTTCTGCAAAGCGCTACAGGATTCATTTTATAAATTTCGTCCACCGAAGGAATTTATGAGCGTTTAAAACACAGATTTTCCCCGAATAATTTAAATTTTAAAATATTAATTGCATTTTTGAAAAAAACGAAAAATGTACACAAATGTAAAATTACTTTCTCTGTGAAGGAGTACAATTTAATAAAAAAATCTTTGAATCCAAGTCGGCAATCCGTGGACAAATTTTCTCCATAGGTTAACATTGAGGTGAGCGAATCCAATGGGGTTAGTACATAGCAGACTTAAGCATATTCCCTTAAACAGCTAGAATTCTTTCTTTTATTTCCGATGATGTGTTTATTTTTTTTTTGTCTGATCCAAATACCTGTCAACAGTTAGATGTGATGATGTCGGAATCTGTTATCTCCCAATTGCTCCGCGTCTCCTCTTGTTAAAATTTGGGTTGTTTGCAGAGCCAGATATCCTTCCTCTTCCTCTGCTATAATTCTTTTTTGTCTCGTCTATGATTGTATGTATATTATATTATCTCAGTATAATTGCCGAGTTACCTTATCTGTGAATAAAACTAGGTTGCTCGTAGAACAAGAATAATTTCTTCCTCGTCTGCCCTCCATTTTTTTTTCGGCCTTTTGTATTATTCTGTCAGCATTTAGAAGGAGTGACATCGGAAAGTGCTAATTCTGCTGTTTGCATAAAACTATTACCTCAGTATGATATCTTTGTATTTTCCCTTGTCGTAAAAATTAGTTTGCTTACAGCACTAGAAGGCTTTCTTCTGCCACTGTTTTCATGTTCTTTTAACGTAGGATTACGTTCTTCCATAACGGTCCGCGGTAAAGCAAAATTTCAGACGTTAAAACCGTCTTCGCGAGTTATAAATCAAGAGTGGCAAAATATTATTTCTAAAAATTTTTTTTTTTGTTTTCTCCCTTTTTCTCCCTTCATACTTAACCCAAATCGATAAATGAGGCACCATTTTAAAGATTAACATCTCCGCTTCGTGCGAATTGTTAATTTCGAATTAGAATTTCGAATTTATTGACTTGATTTGCACGACACATTACCCCGGAATTTTCTGACACATGTAACTTATTTTTCTTACCATCGACCTATTCTGCATAGGGTTATCACTCATCCTTCTCTTCGTATGCAGGAATTTTATTAAAAAAAATAGGTAAGCAACGATAAATAATCCTGCGTTAATAACCCGCGGTAGTTTCATTACAAGAGACTACCTGCAATTTTTTATCTTTTCTAGATTTGAAGTTCTAGTTATCAGCTACGTCAGAAATAGCACATCGCTCTGAATGTATATTATATTAATGCAATGTAGTTGTTGTGTTTTCTTCTGTATCGTACAAACTAGACTCCTTTCAGAGCTAGAGTAATTCACTGCCCTTCTACATAATATATATATATATATATATATATATATATATATATATATATATATATATATATATATATATATATACAGTGGTACCTCGACTTACAAGTTTTTCGAGATACGAGCATTCTCTCGGTAGAATTTTTGCTTCGATTTACGAGCTAAAATTCGTGTTACGAGCAAGTTTCAGATACCCCACCTCTAGTTTGAACAGCGAATGCCATGTTACGTGCTCATCAAATGAGAACACAAGAAGCATATAATATTTACAACCTTTATGTACAATTATTATACAATTGTATACATATTATTCTGACACTACTATCCAGTCTTAAACCGAGAGATTGGATTCTGAGAAAACGTGCTTTGGATTCTCAGAAAGAAGAATCTGGACATTACAGCCACAGTGAACGATGCAACAATCGGCCAACTTCCGTGTCTCACTCGTTCACTTTAAGAGAGTAGCTGGTAATAAAAGCGAAAGTCAGGAAAACGGGGCAAAAAGATCAAAAATCAACGAATAAGATTTAATTTCTTAGTTCAGCCTTTCTCCTCCTCTTCCATCAGCATCTTCAAGTCTGATCTCCAAGGTTAATGTTGTACATTACACTTAATAAAACAAATTTATTTCAGTACATTCTATTGTATTGCATTTATTATACAATGTTTGTTGTTTATAAGCATGCTTTTCTTATTTAAAAAACACGTAACAAAAAAATTGCGGTGTTTTGGGGGAGCCCGGAACGAATTAATGGCATTTCCATTCATTTCAATGGGGAAAATTGATTCGATATACGAGTATTTCGAGTTACGAGCTAAGTATTGAAACGAATAAACTCGTAAGTCGAGGTACCACTGTATATATATATATATATATATATATATATATATATATATATATATATATATATATATATATATATATATATATATATATATATATATATATATATATATTGGTGAGGGACAGGGGATAACCTAATATATCATTTAGTCTGCAGTTAGGAGAGGTGCCACCGCGCTTCAGACACTCACATCGAACACGGACCACATACCAAGACATTCAGCTATCTTGAGCGGTGCCGAGGTCTGAAAAATGGATATTACTGTGAACAGCCTTTCATGTTATACGTCATAAGAACATTCTTCATGATAGCTTAGTTTGCCTCAAGCGAATGACGAATCCCTAGAGATATGGGATTATTCTGCTTTCCTGAATAGGAAAAAAATGTATAGGAAAATTTAGCTGAGCAAAGTAATGTACGAGGTCCAGTCAAAAAGTTAGTTGCACTCGTTGGAAGAAAAAGCCGGGTTGAAATTATAGAACAAAGTTTTACTAACATAAAAGTATAATACATAATCAATTTTTCTTCGTAATCACCTCCTTTATTTTAACATTTTTTGAGGCGTGGCACCAGTTTTTCCATGCCATCTGCGAAGAATTGCCGTCCAATGGAAGATAACCATTGTTGGGTTGCAACTTTTACCTCCTCATCCGAGTGATTTCGTCGCATTGTTTCGTGGGACCGAAAATGTCGAAGTCACATGGCACAAGATTCCACACTTCACCCTTAAAATTCTTTAGAAGATCCATCGTTAGGGTCACCTCATGCGGTCTCGTATTGTCATGCAAGAGCCCATTGCCTTTTGAAAGTTTACCTGGTCGTCTATCTTCAAGCGACTTTCGCAACCACTACAGGGTTTCACAAATATAGACGCTGCATTAATTGTGGCACCCTTCGGAAAGAATTCAGTCTGCAATACCCTTTCTCTATCGAAACACAGTGCCAGCATCACCTTCCCAGCGGATGGAACTTTTCGGCATTTCTTTCGAGAAAGATGCTTTGCATTTCAGTTGCGAAATGATGAACGCAAGTCTCGTGATCGGCCCCGATTTATTCCCAAAAAGCCGTTCCTTCCGGTTCATAACGTTCCCAAAATACTAGAGCACTTTCAAATCGTTGCACACTGTGTTGGTCAGTCAATAGACGAGACGATCTCGTCTACTGTGGCACATCTGCTTCGAAGAATGAGTTCATTAACGCGTGCAACGTTCTCATCTGTCGTCGAAGTTGAAGAAACTTATCCTCGATAACTGTACGGCCATTCTCGAATAACAGATACCACTTGGTGATAGCTTGGCGCGATGTTGCGTTATCAAATGTCAGTGCAGTTACAACCGTCTGCCTGCAGGAAGCGGATTAATGCACGCACTTCAAATTTGGACGCCACTGGCAGTTGCAGAAAAATATATTCGCGACTGATTAGCAAGAGAACTAAAACTGCCACGTCGAAGCCGCTACTGCACCTGCCGCAGCACTCTGTGTTGCCACAAAGTTTCAGCAAAATATCTCTTTTACCGATATTTTTATGGAGGTTTGCAACTAATTTTTTGACTGACCCCCCCGTATGTTTGCAAAGTAATGAATTTCAGCATCACATTTTACCTTCTGAAATGTTTCTTATTAAGTTTTTATGTAAATCGTGAAGAACTGTAAAATATACAAGCGACGTTTTAATATAATTATTTATATTGTAAATGTCTTTTGTCCTGTTTTGGATACCATCCCACTGTGGATTGCCACGATATGAAAGCAACATATTTATTAGCAAAGAAAAAGGAACTTCAATATCCCCCTGTGCTCCCTATAAAATCCCTTATAAAACTGCATATAAGACTATAGAGCAGAAAATAAAGGGTTCCTTTATTTCTGACCTCCAAAACTGCATTCAAAATAAAGTCTGGAGCAAGACCCTGAATGGTTTTCCCGGTGGTCCAGGTGAAATTGCAGTTGCAGCTTTCAGAATTGCAACTGAATAAGACTGCCTGGCTGTGTATTTAAATAGAATTGGAATTTTTTCGTGCCGTATATGCCCTCTTTGCAATTTCGACAACATGGACTATGTACAATTTATGCCTTAATTGGGTGTTCTCTGTACAGACGTTATTTGTGGGCCAGTGATCACATGAGAATTTTATCTTAGTTGTTTTTCTTGTTTATGCATTTTCCATTTTTTTTCATTTTACAAGTTTGTATTTTCTCCTATTTTTCTGTATACCTGAGGACTTAAAAAAATATTGTAAATGCGTTCAATTTACTAGTTGGGAATTTTAACGTTTTAAAGTATTAACGTTGTAATAAAAATCAATAAAGTGGAATTGGAGCGGAGTAAAGTTTTGATTTATTGAAACAAATAACGTTTCTTCATCGAGTTTGAGAGCTTTTGAAGAGATAAATACAAAGGATTTTTGAAGACAATATAGCCTACGTTGTTGCTCGCGAAATTGAAACTTCTAAGTAGTTCTCTGTATTAAACTATGCATGTCTCAACCATTTTGTAAGTAAAAATGCCTTACATCATAATATATCGATACATATTATATTCGAAACTATTATATTATATTTGTTATAAGAACATTATAGAATAGGGTACACACTATATGATATTCGTCTTTATAACTGAATTTTTGTCGCTGCATTTTTTAGCTGCTTGATCCGTACAAATTGTTACTTTGTTTCTTTTGAGTACAAGTGAAAAATATAAATTATTAAAACTTTGAAACGACCCTTTCCTTCTAGAGTAAAACACGTGACAGGGGTTTAATTTCTTATCTAAAGAACACGCTCGGATCATTTAAGTACAAATTTAGCCCACCAGATGGCTTTATTTGAAGTTCAATTACTACACGTTCGCTCTCTAGTAAGAAAAACAAAACATTTGTATAATTCCGCTAAAGCAATAATAAATCCACGATCACAAAACACATGAATTTAACTAATACAGCAAAAGAGGGTGATGAACATTATGAATTTGAAAATTATATATCCTTTCGAACAAGATTTTAAATAATAATGGCGAAATTTCTCTTCTAATGCTGATGTTTTATATATAAAAATCCCAGCGAGCGTCAAGTAATGAACGTAGCATTCGATACAAATTGCTGGGATATCTAATCATTCTCTTCTTTACACGCCTATCAGAGTCGAAAGAAGTTCTACAAAAGATCAAAATTGAAAACCGATATTGACTGGCAGAGGAGTAGTCACTTTATTTCCCGAGAAATCGAAATAAGCCAGTTCACATTTCAACGCGCACTGAAGTTCGAGTGAGTTAAGAGAGACGTATAAAATATTATGCGATAGATGGTAATTTACCAATAGTCCGATCTTCAGTCAATTTTATTATTTAACGAATGTTTCCTTACTGAAAATGTACAAAAAATATTAACACAGCGAGATGGGAAAACTACCAAATACGTTTTTACATAAACATACGTGTTTACATAAACATCTACAAAATTTACCTTTAAGGAACCTATACCTGGCTGGATATCTCGTGCGTTTTCAGCGAGGTTAAGGATATGATAAAAGTGGTTTATTTTAGGGAAAATAGGTCCATTTGTTGGATGTAAAGCTGTGCTCTAGTAGTAAAAATTTATGATAACAAGTCTATATGTAAAGCTGAAGCTGTAAAGTTTATATACTTACTAAATTTCAGCCTGAAAAATCAAATTTGAGAACAAAACGGGGCAAATGCAATAATTTTATAATAAAGAGTAATTTCAGAGCAATGGTATGCAGATTATTTTATCATATCCCTTTATATCTCAACACCTCTGATTTTTAAAAAAAATTTCTCATACATTAGAATACATCATTCTAAGCACGTAAAAAATAATAAAAAAAATTTACAACATAAAATTAATAATTTATTGAAAAAAACTGATTGTTGCATTTCTGCAACATTATGCAAAATGACAAAAATTGATTGTTGTATTTCTACAACAATGTGCAAAATGACACTAAGACTCAAATATTGAAAAATTTTAATTTATGAGGAAATTTTTAAAACAGTTGTTACTTTTGTTGTAGCAACACATTTCTCACTAATAGTTTGCCTGAATTCTTTGCATTTTAGGTATTTACATCGGATTCTTTTGTCAGCCCAATTAGGTCAGTGCCCAAAATCATCTTGGCGCACTGGTTTTAGTGGCTTATGCTGAGTTAGGCCCTTTGTATGTTTTTTTTCTTCTATTCCTTCCTCAACTTCGCTCATTCTGTTTCTATTGCCCTTGGACTTGGTGTTCATTTTGCAAAGGGTTTCTGCAACTTCAAGGCGGAAATTGGCAGAATTTAACAACTTTTCAGTTGCTGTTTTTTTTTTGGCCTCTACATGCACACGTTTGTGTAATAGCCAAGCATTTGACATTATTAAATCTAAGAAATAGAAAAACATACGAATTCGCCATGTTTTGCTGCTTAGTAATATTTTTTGTCTTCTCATTATACTGTTTATCAAATCAACTCCTTCCATATGTTTGTTTTATTCACTTACGACAAAGGGTCGGCCAATTTCAGTGTGCATTTTGGTAGATTTATTATACCTGGGGACCGTTGACTTAGGTTCTTCACCAGCAAATAATGATGCTAAATGAACAATTTTATTGTTTTTCCATGATGTTGTTGAAACATCAAACCCATCAACTGTTGCACAATATTCAAAAGATGATCCACGTTCTTTTTTCTTCATTTCTTTTTCATCGGGTAATTTACACTTAGGTTTACTGTTTCTCCTAACTGTTCCTAGAGAAAGAATAATTTCATTCGCCAAATACACAATCAAAGGAATTGACGTGAAATAATTGTCAAAGTATAATCGGTAATTCTTATGTTGGGGAATAATTCTTGCTAAATGCATTAGATTATTGGATGCTACTCCAAGATCTGGCTCTCCCGAGTTAACAACATTTTCTTTGCCTGAAACTGGTTCGATTTTGTAAGCAAATCTTGATGCACCACTAAAAACTTGAATTTTACACCCCCATTTATATGGTTTGTTCGGATTGTATCACTTCATAAAATTACGTGACTTTGTTAAACAAATTTGTTGATCTACACATAAGTACTAGAGGAACATATAGTATAAGAGAAACTTTTAAATTTTCATTTATTTTCTCTAGAAGTGGCCTTATTTTGAAAAGTATATCACGATCAGGGTTATATACAGGAAGATTTTGAGTGTTATCGTTGAAATGGAGGAATTCCTGTAATTTTTCAAACTTATTCAAAGGTATATTTTCTTGAATAATTGGCAGACCAATAAAATTAGACCAGTAGTTTTTAACTCTTGGGAGATGAATTACAGACATTCCTTAAAGGTACAAGTATTATATCTCCTCCCCAAGAGATTTCTTGCCAAATCTGGCGCCCTTTGTTTTGGTTGTAGTGTTGCCGGTTTTTACTTTGGTGTAATGCTCCGTCAAAATATTAAATAACAGTTGCTATTTAATTTTTTGACGGAGGTTGGGTTGTTAAAGAGAGCGAATTGCAAAAATTGTGGGTCAGAGATGAGGATTAAAGTTAAAAGTTCTTATTCTGATGGTTTTACATTTGTTTGTAGGAAATTTATTGGGGGGGGGGGGCAATGTAACCCTGAGAAATCTATTCGGCATAGTTCGTGTTTTTCTAATTCAAAATTAGAATTATTTGAGGTTTTATATATTACATATGATATTTTGAGGGGTACAACAACTGGGCGAATTATGGAGGAATATTCTTTTGCAAAGACTACTTTGGCTGATTGGAGCCAATTTATTAATGAGACTGTTTTGGATTATATTGAATTGTCTTCCGAGAAAGAAGGAAGGAGGGGGGTAAGGTCATCGAAATGGATGAGTCGAAACTTGGGAAACGAAAGTATCATAAGGGACATAGGGTTGAGGTCCATTGGGTGTTTGGAGGGGTTGAGAGGGATTCCGGGAAGGTTTTTGTAGTTGCTGTGCATGATAGGACTCAGGAGACTTTGTTGAGGGTTATAAAAGATTGGATATTGCCAGGGACCTCAATGTATTCCGATTTCTGGAAAAGTTACGACTGTCTCGAGCAGTAGGGATTTAATCACCTTAAAGTAAACCATAAGCTTACATTCGTTGACCCCGATACTGGGTGTCACACGAATACAATTGAAAGTACGTGGAGGCATGTGAAAGCAACGTTGCCTACGTGCAGTCGTAAGGCAGATTTTAAATTCTACCTAACGATGTACATGTTTCGAAAATCATGTTTAGCGGCAAATGTAGATTGTCTTAATAAATTTATTGAAATCGTTTCGGGGATTAACTGGGAGGAGTACAAAATTTCGGTATAGATACTTTTTTTTAAAAATTCTCTTGCCAACATGTATTTTTTTCTATTGTATTTGTGCTTTAATTTATGTTTAATCAAGAAATATATATTTAACCAAGATGTATTTTATGTTTATTTAAATGAATTATTATTAGTTGCACTATACTGACTTTTTTTCGGTGGGGGGGGAGGGGTTGCCCCCCCCCCTAAAAAATTTCTTATTATTTTTCAGCTTTTATTTTTTGTATTTATTTGTTTTTTGTGCTTTTATGTGGTTGTACAGTATATAAAATGCGTATTTTTGGGACTTTCCGGAATTTCCGGTTTTAAAGACACGCGTTCTGCTTGGAGACAAAAAAAATTCATCAAAATCGCCATTGGGGGGGGGGGGGTATATCATACTAGTTCCAAATTAAATAATACCGACAAATCGCTGAATATCTAACGTAGTTATAGTAAATGTAGAATTTGGATTTTCTTTAGTGGTGTACAAATTTGTTTCCTTTTTAATCATTTCAAATATTTCTGCAGGAAAGAGGAATGAAAGAAAATAAAATGGTGTATCTAATTCTAAAATATCCGGTGGTAAGTTAGAGTCACCTAAGAATGAAAGCTGCTGCTGATTCAAAATTAAATTCTTTTTTCTCCATAACATTTTTTTCATTTTTTTTTTCAACTTTTTTGAAATACGAACAGATGGACTGGAATCACCTGAAACGGTAAAAGAGGGCTCAGGAATACTTACTAGTGTACTAGAACTAAATATAATTCAAAACACACAAGGAAGAAATTTTAGAATTTGCTTTACGAATATTTTCACAACTTCAGATCAGGGAAAGAAATTGCCAATTGTCGCGTAAATGCAACAAACATAAAATTACACATTTTATACAGATATTTTAAATTTTCTACAACAAAAGTATTTTGACATAAGGAATTTGATCTTATCTTTTTCAAATACCTATTTCCGGATGTCTCCATTCTTTAAAATTTTACTAAATTTGAATAATATTTCTGCAATAAACACGTGGAATTTTGTAAGTAATAAATTGAACTTTAGTGCTAAAAATCACCTCAGTATCACCATCTAGTAGAGAAAAGTTGAACAATATGTGTTAACTGCAATGTTGCAGGACTCTCATCCTTGCTGAAATCGGTTTTGAAAATTCCCTGGGGAAAAGACATAGGCGGTCCGCACACGGAGCAACTCAAAGGAAAGTCAACTGGTTAGCGACTGAAATTGCTTATCGGTTGCAAACTCGTTAGTGATGCGGCTCCGCACACGGGCGACTCAAAAGTGATTTAAATCAATAGTTTGCGACCTGTCATGGAAGGAAGAACATTATTATTCCGGGCATTATTTTTAGTTAAATTATTATCAGAAATTAATTTATTTTAAAAAATCGTCACAATAGGTTGTCTTTGATCAATCGTTTAAAAATTTACTGTATACAGGGGCGCACATATTCCATACAACATAAAACGTTACAATTTCGTTTTATCGCTAGGCAGAAGTCACGTCACTCGTGTACGTCATTTGGCAGCTTGCCCAAAGAGCGACTGTAACATAGATTGTGTAATAACACACACAACGCAAGAAAAACTGGCGACTGAAGTTGGTAGCGACTCGACATGTTGAGTTGCCTGCGACTGATTACAAACGCGTTGTTGACGAGTTTGTAACCAGTTTCTTTGTGTGCGTGGCTCCATTCAATTACATAGGTTACGACTCATCACGGACTGGTTTGTGATTGGAGTCAGTTATCAGTTTCTTTTGAGTTGCTCCGTGTGTGGACGGCCATAGGCTTTTTGTGCTTGTTGCAGATATGCAACACGGTGACATAAAGGGATGTTATTTTAATAATAATTTTTTTTTAAATTTCTTACTTAGAACATAAAATAAGCAGCAGCAATCCATATATATTTACTTTTATAACTTAACTCTTAGCAAAATAGATAGTACATCAGTTTGTCTTTTGTATGAAACAAGTATAGATACGAAATTCTAAATAAATTGTAGCCTTATGACTCATGCTTTCAAAAATCTATTTTGATTGATTCAGTCATACATCAGATTTATTCATATAAATAGATTATGTTCTAAAGATAAGAGGAGTAAATTCACGAGGAATTTAGTTCAAGAAATTTCACAATAGGATTTCACCCATGCGTTGGTTAATCCTTTAATGGGTTATTTAGTAACACAGACTAGCACTTAATTTACATTTTACTTATCAATTTAATTTTAATTACGTAACAATTTATAATTTAAATAACTTTATTACTTAATAAAAAATTTTATAACTTATTTAAGTACGTTTTTTCCTGCTAGATGATATCCCTGTGGTATTTGCACAAACTGGTTGACTTGCAGCACATTGTGTCTGTTTAAAGAACAGTCTTAAAATTTGCTCAGCCTTTCTCTCTCGTATATCTGTAATGTTTACTTACCTTTTTCAAGTCTGATTTCATTTCAAATTTCTATGTGGTTAGGAGCTAAGGTAATACTGCGTATTTCTTCTTTTGAACACTGAATGGCAAAATTTTAATTTTGTGTTTTGTGTATACGATACCATAGTCTATTTACCTCAAAGATTGCAGTCTATTCAGAAACACATCTTGCGGTTTTTGTTTATGTTAGATTATTTTCTCCCTTCAATCTCTTTTATTTTGGGTAATTTTGATGTGACTTTCTATGTTTAAATAAATATATAAGTTATGGAAATGAATTTCAAACTCTCAGAGACTACTGATGACAATATATTGAATGATGAATGTGATATGTCATTAATGTTTCATGTGTGGTGTGAAGACTATACCACTTTCACTCTTTGATATTAGAACATCACATAAATAATGCGGTATTTTAGATTTGTCTAAAACTAATGACGCAATATTGCGTCATTAATTTAGATAGGTGGGAGCTGTTTTTACTACTGTTAGGTCTATATTACTGACTGCTTAATATCAATTAGTATCGGAAGAAGTAGTAAATAATAATTGGAAAATATTTAAAATTAAAATTAAACAGTCAATATTTTTGTTTCATTTCAACCTGTAAAATATTGCATTGTATACATGCATTATATACCTGCATTGTATATGGTATGACCCAATATATTGTAGTCAGTTGCCTCTTTATGAGAAAAAAGAAGCAAATATATGACGATTCTAAAGGGATTTTTCTATAGTGTGTGCCTTAGAGTTTATGACGAAATTTGGAAAAAATATTTGTAATGCAAGCGCATGGAATTCACAGATGCATACAAACAAAAGCTGTCTTAGCAAAACCCCTGGTTTTCATATGACAGACATTCTACGCTATAAATGTTCAAAATACACTAAAATTCCAACAATGCCTTAAAATACGCCATAATTATATCAAAGCGCACTGTCACTGCAAATCAGTTGTTTGA
Organism: Dolomedes plantarius; assembly: GCA_907164885.2. NCBI lineage: Eukaryota > Metazoa > Arthropoda > Arachnida > Araneae > Dolomedidae > Dolomedes > Dolomedes plantarius. The sequence goes on from OU015491.1 coordinate 40,270,286, forward strand.
AAGAGAGTAAGCGAAAACTTCCTCCTCTATATTTTTCGTCGTGTTTCATCCGATATTTTAGTGGAACTTTTATTTAGTTGCTATAGTTGTTTTTCGTTATTTCATTTATATATTTTCGTGACACATGAGAAAAAATACACTTTTATAAGAGTATTTACAAAAAGAAAAGTAATTAATGGTATAGATAGGAAATACATTACTTTTTTTAAGCTTTTAGGAAATTGCTTAGCAAAAGCTGAATTTTATCGATCTAAAATCCTCTCCCCCTGAGAATATCGCAATTCATTTCCTTGAACAGCAACTTATTAATGAAATACGTTTATTCTTTACGATTAAAAATACTTTTTTAGTAAAAAAATATTTTTATTTACCAAACAGAAGTTTTATTCTATAATTACAAAAAAAATATTTAAGAATTTTCTATATTTAAACGTAAAATTAAGAGCCCATTAAATCAAAATTGCATCAAATAATTTCTTTAGAGAAACTAAATGTTTGAGACGTGTAATAGACAGCACGTAGATTAAATATTCTTTTAAATTTAATTATTTTCGCTGTAAATTCTGAATCCACTTGAATTAGTACTTTACTCTCCATTAAGCTAATAGCTTCAAGCATTTAAGACTTAAGATCTAATTAATATTCGAGAAATTCTAAGTACATATGCAAGCAATTAAAGAATACTGGCTGAAAGTGAAGTTACTCAATTCTCTTAAAAGTTCGATCTTTATATTTCAGCAACATATACAAATTATTTTAATAATCCACAATAATGGAATGAAATTTATGCATTATTTTTTATATATGATTCCAAGTAACACAGGAACGGTCATGTTCTTAAGCTCTGTGTTCCTCGGTTGCGTTTTCCGGAATTTCTCTTAAGGTATATTTCCAAGTACAGGGTGCGGCAGAAAGAACGTTCTGATTTGGAACGTCGATAACAAAATTACAAAGCAAGATAGCGAAAGAAATCTTTTATACCCGAGAAGTACACAGTGTGCGGCAGAAAGAACGTTCTGATTTGGAACGCCGATAACAAAATTACAAAGCAAGATAGCGAAAGAAATCTTTTATACCCGAGAAGTACACAGTGTGCGGCAGAAAGAACGTTCTGATTTGGAACGCCGATAACAAAAATACAAAGCAAGATAGCGAAAGAAATATTTTATACCCGAGAAGTACACAGTGTGCGGCAGAAAGAACGTTCTGATTTGGAACGCCGATAACAAAAATACAAAGCAAGATAGCGAAAGAAATATTTTATACCCGAGAAGTACACAGGGTGCGGCAGAAAGAACGTTCTGATTTGGAACGCCGATAACAAAAACACAAAGCAAGATAGCGAAAGAAATCTTTTATACCCGAGAAGTACACAGTATGCCATTGTCATCCACTAAGTTTTAAAGATTACATCAGTTAAATGGCGACCGTCATTCTCGATGCAGTTTTGAAGTCTCTTTCGGAAAGTTTGCGGGGATATGCGAACCATGTCCCGTGGAATCGCCGTGATTTCTTGCGTAATTGCTGCCTTGAGTGCTTGCAAATCTGTTGGTCGGTGTTGATACACTGTTGATTTGAGATAGCCCCACAGAAAATAATCACATGGGGTCAAATAACGTAAGAAATCACGGTGATTCCGCGGGACATGATCCGCAGATACATGGAAAATTCCCGAAAGAGACTTCAAAACTGCATCGAAAATGACGGTCGCCATTTAACTGATGTAATCTTTAAAACTTAATGGATGACAACGGCATACTGTGTACTTCACAGGTATAAAAGATTTCTTTCGCTATCTTCCTTTGCAGTTTTGTTATTGACGGTCCAAATCAGAACGTTCTTTTTGCCGTACCCTGTATTTTCAAATCTAGTGGATATTTATTGTATGTTGATTTCAGGGGGTCCGGGACACATTCAAAAAAAATTTTTATTTATTGAGTTAAAATTTTGAATTTTTTGTGATAGTTAACCATATAATTTGTAAACAAAATCACTTCATAAAACTTCTCAAAATGTTTTTAAAAAATTTAAAAATTTAAAAATTAAAAAAAAAGTAGGGTAATTTAAAATTGTTATAACTCGAAATATTATTTGCGGAATTTCAATTCTTTTTCATTTAATTAAACAGAAATATTTAAATTTTAATTTTGATTCAGCATTTTTTTAAATATTAATTTTTAAAAAAATTAAAAATATTTATATTAAAAATTACACAAAAATGATGTAACATATTTCTTAAAATATCATATTTTCAAAAGTAAATATTTTTTTCAAATTTCCTGAATTGAAATTAAAGTAAAATAGTCAAAAAAGACATGTTCCAAATTTCAACCATTTATGTTTAAAGGTTCTGGACTTATAACAATTTAAAGACGAGAAATGGGGAAAAAACCCATCATGCAGAAAAGCGCACTTACGGGTTTAAACAACGCTTGGTTACTATAAGAATGTTGCAAAAAAATAATAATTTCTCCTGTTCTAATTAAGATAGAAACATGATTTAAACGTCATTTTAAGCGTAAAGGAACACAGAAATTTTTAATGCAATAAAAGTTTTTTCGAAAATTGGACCAATTTTGTGTCCTGGACCCCCTTCATACATATGTTCTTGAGTAACTACCTGCCTCGTCTTTCTGCAACTTAGGGATCTGGTACCATTCGATCGAGATCGAGACCAAGAGACTCGATAAACATAACTCTATTTTCAATCATCAGTAGTTGCGAAAATAATTTAGTCATAAATATGAAAATTTTACTGAGTTAAACATCTTTCTTTTTTAACCATTGTTTTTTTATTGTTATGTCATCGCGCACATATCACCAGAACAGTTTGCTAGAATACCATGAAATTTTATACACGGGTAATATAAACATGTATCATTAAAATTACCTACTGTTATGTCATTCCTTCCATAAAAAGTTTAATTACACTAAAATTTAGGAATTTTTTTTAACTAAAAAAAATTTCAAAACTTATTTTTTCCTATGAAGAACTAAGAATTTTCATTTCAAAGTTGGTCATTTTAAAGATATGTAACTAAAAAAATATGTATATTCATTAATATACGGACGTAAGTTTACGCGCAGTGACTTAACATTGAAAAAAACAGTGCTTGAAATTTTAAACAATTAAAAAACTTACCATCAAGCTAGAGAAAATTGAGAGCCATATTTCTAGAGAAGAAATTCTGTTTAACTCACAATAAAACTTTCATATTCCTGAATCAATTATTTTCATAACTACTAATGATTGAAAATAGAGATATCTTTGTCGAGTCTCCTTTCTTTTAAATAGTATCTTATCCCTTAACATCAGCCGTCCCAGTACAGGGAATCGGACCTTTTTTATCTCCGAAGACGTACCCCCTCCCTTGACTTAAATGAAACTCTCTCAGGGTACCATTCAAATACTTCCACTAGCTAGTTCTATTTAGAAAAGTTGATGAAGCAATTATATTAGCACTTACATGATTAAAAATCCTTACATTCAAATCCGCATATTTTAATAGGGTGCTAATTTAGAGAGATTTAGTACATTCATCCTCTTTTTTCTCCCACAATGCAGAAGTCAAAACCGGGTTGAAAGGCATCTCAGCTAACTATTTCACAAAACTGATATCAATAGATACAAAAATATATGAGAGGAATGAATCTAGTAGCTAACGATTAAGACCCGATGTGTTGTTGTTGCTAATGCCCCCTGGTTGGAGGTTACATTCACCAGAACTTAGTAGGCTATTGGGCTGAAAGGAACGACTCCTGATTTGAATTAGCACCCCAAGGTTCGGAGTCCGACTTGGATAAATGACCGGTCCCGTCATTTTAAATCGAATCAAGTGACAAGACTGGAACACTTGACCCCACACCTCCAGAGATGAATTTGGGAACTTGGAGGACATTGCAGCAACAGAAAATTTTACGTGTCCCGGCCATCATTAGTGAACATGGCGGTGGATTTGCAGCGACGAGAATCGAACCAAGGACGTTCAGATCTTTGGCCCGCTGCTTTTACCAACTGGGCCACCGCACCTTAGACCCTGCGTAAATAGCATTGTGAAAAGGGAAGTGGACAAAGAAGACGTTGCCAAATTGAGCGATGAGTTTTCGGCTATCTGCACCAAAACATTGAACGTTACAGGGGAGAGTCTGATACCTTTTAGTTTCTCAAGAATTGCCTCTCATGGGGTGAGAATGAATTTGTTCTAATTCGCAATTATTACTTGGAAGTTAGAAAGTTACCTGCTTTTAATAATCATACTCTCTGGCTCGTTGATATGTTATGTCAAAGTTTAAAGATTTACTGAGAAAATCCTTGATAAGTGAGTTAACCAAAGTTTTTTGTAATAATTGGGTTTATAGGTAACCGTGTAAGTCAATAAAGCCATACCGGTGAATACTGCGTATTAAATTTTAAAATTCCTCATTTTAACAGACTCTTTATTTTAATGGATAGGTATACAGATAAAGAGACGTTCTAAAAATTGCATGGTAAGAAGCTTATGACAGTTTCGAATTCACTGCACTACATATGCCGATTTCTTCAAAAGTACCGAAGTTTCAAATAAGCCCCATTCATCAAACATAACACTATTTAATTCCTTCCTTTTTTCCTCCCCAAAAAACTATCCAAGCTATAAATTAATTTCTTATTAAAATTATTTTCCTAATAGTACATAAATCTGACTTTTTCTTTATCAAGGAATAAAAAATTCTGCAAGATATTTAACTTTCAACTTTAAGGGTCCTAAAATTCAGTGATAGAAAGTTTTCGGACATTTGTTCTAAAGATTTAATGGAAAAAAAGATCCCTCGTGAGCCAATTTAATGTGTTAAAAACATCTCAAAGGTTCTACAAGGAAAAAAAGAAGCGCTGAAAGAAAGAGGAAAAAGTTAACATGGCATCCGAAAAAGGTATAGCACTCTAAAATCTCTTTAAAAAAGAGTGCTGTAAAATTTTATTGTTCCTTTTACCGTTAATTAAGCGTAAGGGACTGTTGGAAAATTAAAGAGGTATAAGATGCGCACGATGGTATCTTTATTCTATTTTTAATGGAAAGAAACTATTTGTAAAAAATATGGGGTTAATAAATGTTATAAATGTAAAATGATATGCGTTTATAGATTTTAAACATATAAATATATTTTGAATTAATTATAAATATTTTATTTATATTCTATTACAATTTTAAAAAGTATGTGCAGCTGCGCTGTTTAATCTAAATGTTGGTAAACAAAAATTTACGGTATGATGGGAATTGTATTTACGTATTGTTGTGTTTTTGAATGCTTCTTAATTCTTGATATTGTTTTGTATAACATGTGGAATATCGAAAATCAGGGGTGTAATGCTGATAATAAAGAATTTATAATAAAATTACAATAATAAAGAAAAGTTGTACTGCAATAAGAAAATGATTATTCCAACAGTAAGTAAATGTTCTAGATATGATCTATCCATACTGGTACGTCGATATGCAAGCATGAATAAAAATTCCGGATTTTTTTTATTGAAAGAAGCTTTTATTATAATGACAACTAGTTGCTTGCACGGCGTTGCCGGGGTATTTGAGATATCTCGGTTTATCTCGGTCATTTTGGACATTTTATTTTTCACCCCTTCCACTCCCCCACCATGCCGAAGGGGCTGAACTTTATACTTCTTAACCTTTTCCTTATGGGGTGGGATAGCATGTATCCCAAGAACACGAGTTCAAGAATGAATATACATATACATATATATATATATATATATATATATATATATATATATATATATATATATATATATATGACAAGAAGCTTATTATTTAACGGCTCATGACGTCTGCTCCGAAGATGAGGTAGGGGCGGGACTAAATTTGATAGTATATTTAGATTCTCCCTATGCTTCTTCCAACCTCGTGAATTAAGTTCAATTCTAAAAACGGGGATTCCCCTCCCGCAATGCATCTCGCAATAATACAAATAGTGATATTTAACATTAGAAATTAGATTATTCTGAAGCCCTCCTGTAAATTGTTTTTATTATTCTTATTATTCCCTTATTATTCTTTTTTTAATTAGTTCTTAACACACACACACACACACACACACACACACACATATATATATATATATATATATATATATATATATATATATATAACCCTCTTAATGGTCGTTCTTACAAAGGGGGTATGAAATTTCCCTTTCTAAAGAGGGAATCGGAAAAATGGGCCTCGTAAGCTAAAGGTCTCGCTTTAATGTACTAAATATATGCTCGTCTTCAATTTTCTCGTTTTTAATCTCGGGTTAATTGTTACCCCCATCCCCACCGCATCTATAGGGGTGCGCTAAACTTGGGCTTGAATGTCATCGGGACTGCCCCCAATCAGCTGAGCGATCCGGAAAACTATTGATTCGACATCGCTCTTGGTCATTTTGGACATTTTATTTCCTCCCCTCCTATGCCGATGGGGGCTGGACTTGCACTTAAGAGGCACCGAGAGTGTCACTATTCGTCTCAGCGACCCCGTAAACTATGGATTCGGCACATCAGTTGTCGAACAATATCAGTTGTTTTCGATTATATTTACATACCACTTCCTCCCACCCCCATCCCTAGGGGTGCTGGGGATGTCTTACCCCACAGTATTTTTCTCCAGATTGTAAGTCATATGTGTACCAAGTTTGGTTGAAATCGCTCTAGGCGATCCAGAGTTATGCTGGGACATACATACATTTATATATTGTATCTATAGTTATATGGATTCTTCTCTATAAAGTAGAACTCAAAATATATTTCCTTCAGCGTAATGAACCATTACTTTAAAGATGAGTGCTAAATCTAAATTAAAAGGGAAACTGTTTCGACTGGAGACACCCTATGTTTTAACAGCTAGCAGTTGGACGCTATTTAGTGTCGAAAGATAGAAGGAAATACTATGTCGTGAAACTTTCAACAAATGTCAATTTGAGGTTAGTTTTAACACCGATTTTAATCACCATGCGACCGAAATATCTTATCACTCATATACATAATTCTTGAAATTAACTGAAAGCACTGCTTTTAAATATTGATGCTCGGAAACAAACATTAAGTGATATTGTAAAAAATGCATTACTCAGTTCTTGAATGTATGATAAAGTGTACTTTATTATATTTAAAGGCCCTTGTTTATGTAAATTTTATGCGTCTTTTAGATACAATTATTTGGCAATAAATTGGAAATCTAATGTTAAGTCATTTGAAAAAAAAAACATGAAAATTTAAAAATATTCATACTTCGTATATAGCTTTTAATTATGTTAAAATATTTCTTTCAGGTAAGAAAGTATTTTGAACGAGAAATTATTTACTTGAAACTTGAAAAATTTTATGGAAAACTGGAAAAGGAAAGAATATTTTGGGATTTTGAAGTAAGTAAATTCATAAACCTTTTTTTTGCTTAAGTAGTATTTTGCTTTTAGAAGCTTTTATATTCACATTTTTAATGTTTTTCGATATGAACTTGATAGGTACATTTTATTTAAAATCAATTCAGGTTTAAAAATTTACTAATGAATTTGTTTAAGAACACAGTATATTTTGATATAAGAGAGCAGAACATGCACATTTTTATTATTATATATTGTACTCAATTATTACTTTTTTTAATATTCCGTCACTACGGGGACCGTTTTGACTCTAGCAGTAAATCAAAATAATAAACGATATTATTCTTTTAGATTTTGACGCTTTCTCTTATAATGCAAAAAGAATCCAATAAAAGCTCTAAATAAATCGATTCCCCACTGTCCGTTACACTTCTAAATCCTTTTTTTCGATTGTTAACTGAAAAGAAACTCCACTTCTAACTTATTAGATTTACCAACTTAGTATTGACGGTTGTGTAAACATTGAATATCTCTGTAACTTTCGATAAAAGTATATATCCTTACATTCTCAGAGGGGTTCATTCTATGAATACAAAATTGATTTATTTTTTATAATATGACATTTTGATTTCCGTAGATTTATGAAGAGTTATCTATTGCTTAAATTCATCCTTCATCATTGGAGTAAGTCATTAGTAAATCCACAAATTCACCTGTATCCAAAATATTCAAATGTTCACATTTGCCTAGTATTATTCATTGTCTTGAAGTTTTCAAGCAGATCTAACTGCAAGTTGAACGTAATATATCAAATGGCTTATTTTTTGGTGTAGAGTTCGGTCTATAGTCTGTGTTTAACAAACTATACCGAATGTTAAAAATTGTAAAAACTCACCGAATTGTTAAAAACTCACTGAACGTTAAAAATTGTTACGTAAATCATTAGAGTATGCTAAAAAATCTATGCCGAAAATGTAACCTTTTACACCTTGAAAGATGACCAAAGTTTTCGATTTTGTTTTTCTATTTATTTTAAGTATAAAAGTTATGTAATATATAACACAAGTGAAGTAGTATTCTGAATAAAATGAAATTTTTAAAGGATAAAACATATGTTAACAAACATGATCATATAAAAATAATGGAGTTTAAATCTCTGGTGCATGGTAACCAAAATAAATTTACTTATCTTTGGTTCCGCATTTTATAAACTGCATCATAAAATTATTAAAATTAACCCTAACAATTTCTAATAAATTGTAAGCTGTTTAAACCCTCAAATAATAATCAAACCCTCAAACCCTCAAATATATTATATAAATAATTACAAGATAAAATGAACTTTTTATATACCACGTTTTTAAATTTTCTGTTGAATCATATAAACTTGACAATTCTATGTATTAATAAATACTTTTTAAAAATTTTTTTTATGAACTATCCCATCAACTTGAAAGAAAATGAAGTTAATTGGAAGTTAACTTGCATATAACTTTTCGTTCCCGTTCCGTGCAATAGATGGCTGCACCAGTCTACAAAGCAAAATTAACTGAAAATAACTGAAAATTAATTTAATTCTGCTTAAAGATGGCTGAAAGTATTTAAAAAATGCATTGTAATCGTGTTCTGAGCTATTCTAAAAGTTTTAAATGTCTATCTAGTCGGGAAGTTAGTTAAAAATTGATTGCAAGATTTGTACTTGACAAACACACAAACACACAAACCCACAAACAAGAAAGCAAGTTAATAAAAACATGGTAATTAGTCATAATTTCCTTTATAACTTATTTATACAATAATGAATAAATTAAATTTTAAGTTCATTTTAAAACTCATCATAATTTGTAGTAAAAGAAAAATCTATATCATTTTACAGTTTTCATTTATGACTTTAGAGAGGGAAGGGGGGGGGGAAGTCGACAGTTTGTAATATTTGACACGGCCCCTAAGTCCTAAATTAACGCAGACAGGTTTCCCTTTACTGTGAGTACAGGAAATACTTGTAGCGATTGACGTTTCAAGGTTTCCTACACTTTCTTTGCCTTTGGGATAGGTCGGTAAATTACGACTTTATAGAACCATAACCAAATTTTTTTTAATTTTGTGTCGTTATTTTGAAAATACATTTCTCCCACAACCCTATAAAGTAAATGTTCAGTAGTAATTGTAACCTGACAGCGTATGTTCAATAATAATGAGAACATGCATAAGGAAACACGCACAAGAAATTCATATCAAACTTCCTTGTCTTTAAAACTCTAATTAGTTGGCTGTTGTACAGAAGGTCGTTCGCACTTTATGGAAACGATTTTGTAAGTTATTTTTGTCATTTGCATTTTCAGATAAAAATCTGGCAACTTCAGAATAATCATCTGCCACTATTTTGTTTTGATTGGAATGTAAATTGAAAGATTCATTTTGAAAATGGCTCCTAAAATTGATAGATGGCTCGAAGGTTACGTAACTGTGCTTTCCGACGAGAAATATTCGTATCAACCAATTATAAAGCGGTGTAAAAATCGCAGTTATGGCATTTCAAAAAAAAGTTATTTATAATATATATGAAATTTGAAAGGAAAAAACGTCTAACTGAGAGTACAAATGAAAACATGACCGCGAAACCTCATCCTAAGACTGTTTGAAAGCAGGCAAATATCAAGAAAGTGAAGACTCTGATCCTAAAAAAATTTCCGCTGACTCAAAGATTCATTGCATTGAAACTAGGAATATCTTCTGGCACTGTAAGTAAAATCATTCATAAAGATTTGAAGTTAAGAAGGATGTTTAAACCTAAAGTTCATCCGTTTTTACCAAAGTATGTTGCTGTAAGAAAAACAATTTGTTGAAAATTATCTGAAAAACACCTAGCTGCGGAAAAAGGGAAATTTGGGGTAACACTCGATGATGCATGGGTGTATTTAGCGGACTGTAATGAAAAAAGATCAATTTTCTATTCTTCAACTGACGGTAATGGCCGTACGAAATGGCTTTGCCAGTGTACAGAAAAGTTCCCAAAGGGATTCATGATAGTTGCAAGATTTTGTTACAACGGCAAATTAAAAATTTTAAAAATCTCAAGTAAAACCAAAATTAGTTCACTTTACTATCAGCAGAATATTTTAGAACCAATTTTTTAAGAAATTCCAGCCTGGTATGGAAAGGACATTGGTAAAGTTGAACTTCATATGGACAACGCATCTACTTACACGTCTAAATCAACTGCCACTTATTTGGCAAAGAAAGAATCAGAAGCAGGAATAAAGTGTAACCCATTTAATGAAATACCTGTAAAATCGCTTGATGCTTCTCCAATGGACTTTTGCACTTTCGTTTTATTAAAACGAGCCTTAGGAAAACGGCATCCAAGAACACTGAACGGACTTTGGAAAACGGTCCAAGAGGAATGAGGTAAAATTGACATGACAGTACTAAGAAAAAGTTTACTTTCATGAAAAATTCGAGCTAGAAACTATTGTCAAGAACCATGGCTATCAGACAGAATCAAATCGCCGCAAAAAATACGGCAGCATTTATATATAAACCTATCAAAATCGTTTCTATAAAGTGTGAACGGCCTTCTGTATTTAGTATACGTGCTAAAGCATGAAACTGAGATAACAGTTAAAAGTTAAGTATTTAAAACTTTGCAACCGTTGTTCGCAGTATTAAATATTAACACAGAATGGTAAAATAAATAATATATATCCTAGTATGATTTTACCATTGGGGGTTTCAGGAGTTCGGAAACCACATTTTGCCACACTTGAAAATATCCCCGGGGATTGTTGAAAATGTAAACAATATTTTACAGTTGAGTAATTTTCTAAATGATATTTAATGGTGAAAGTACAAATTTAAACACAACTATGTACTTATTTATATACGAAAATTTTCATTGCATTTATTTGCTGTACGCCATGTAACAATTTTGCCTGCTTAGGACTTACGATTATTTCTTCTAAACGGTCGAATTTATATTTATTCACAGTGTGGAAATTATATGCATTATAAAAAGACACAGTAAAAGCGATAGAAACAAATCTAAAATTAAAATAAATGATAAACGCTGATAGAACAAGTTATGGGGGAAATCTTTTTAAAATATTGATAATGTATTTGAGATATTTGTATATTTAAAAAAATATGTATTTTAACTAATGTGTAACTTTCATGAATTTTCTCTAAAAAGTTTTCGTCTTTGTGTACGTAAAATTAATTTTCATGAGGAAAGAGATGATTAAAAGCATTTGTATTTTTAAAAATATAAATAAATATTTTGATTTTTATCTATGCCAAAATTTTATCTCGGGTAAACAAATTACATGACCTTAGAAACTGGGTTATATATTTTGGGAAGAGAAAATTAGATTGTTTTTAGAACTACCATGGAACTAAAATGCATATTTCTGTAAACCGAACGTTTTCCCCTCGTCCTACGTACATTGATATTATCAATGTTATAAAGAAAATTATTTTCAACATTGTAAGAGAATTTAAATTCTAAAACTTTTCTTGTATTAAAATACATGCAATAAGTTACTGGTATAAAGAGTTATTGAGAGCCGATAATTGTATATAATAAAACTGTAAGCATTTAAAAAATATTAGACTGAAATAAAATTTATTAAATAGATGGATGGAGCGATCACAGTTTCGTAAAAAGAAAATATTAAATCTCTAATAAGAAATTTATTTCACATCTATTTCGAACATAAATTGTTTTAAGTTTAATTAGAATTTCGTTATTTTAAATTACTTTAAGTAAAATGTCCATAACTGGTTATTAATGTTTATCTAAACATACGTGAAAATCGGCAAACGGATATTCGCAGAATATTAGACTTCATTTAGTAAAGTATGATTAAATTATACGAAATCTATATTTAGAGCATTTTAGATCCCCATTTTTAACAGAAATTTTATGATTTTTCTTAAAAATTTCTATTTTGCAAATGTCATGATAGATATAGTATTTATCTACATAAATTATTTATTTATAAATATCCAGTGTAAAAGATAAATTTATGAATTTCAATCCTCGAATTTATCATAGAACAGGCAAGTTTAATTTCAGCAGAGGAAATGAATGCTTGGAAAGTGATTTTCCATTGTCAGCTGTCTAGCATCAAATTTACCATTTATTAAGTTTTCTAAAGAAGCAAACTAATTTTAAGACAGTACAGTATAAAAACAGATACTCCATATGAGTTTTTACAGCTAGATAAATAGCTAGATTTCACATATTTTCATTTTCTTCTTCGTTCTTGAGGAGGAGAAATTTTTCTCAACTCCTCAAATTTCGTAGAAAATTCTGTAGAAAAATATAGTTATTGTTCTCAAGCATTTCTGAATATTCAGTATCGGAATGGATAAAATTACTGTTTATTCGATGCCCTTTTGTCAATATAAATCAGTATCAGTGATAGAATCATAACAGAACAAAAAAATAGGTTAAATGTATGTGCACTCGAAGGGGTTACAGCTTTAATATTTTCTAAATAGAAAAACACCTTTACACGGAATGTCAGAAACCCATTCCAATTTGTTGTAGCTTTTAGCCAAGAATGAGTATCGTTTTCCTTATAACAAATAAATATTTTTTATAGCTTGTAGCAAACAAAAGTCTTTGTTCGGTAACCGTAGAGAGGGATAGAAATTTACTGATGTTTAAGGGTTTAAAAATAAGAAATATTATACGCATTAGGACATTGATTAAAAGAACTGCAAATTTTGTTCAGAAATTCTGACTGTGTTCACAAAGAAGGTAATTAAAAATGTGATAATTCCTCACATATCCTGTATAGAACGCACAATGGCCTCAAATTTCCACCCACTGCTGACGGTTTTTATACACTGATTGCCCCACAAAAGAAATTTCAAATTTTTTTATTAATTTCTCAATGGATGATAAAGGCGACTCAGAAAGATTTGGATTTTTTTTAAGTAAATGACATTTCCTGACATACATAACTCTTCGTACGAATAGTCTTTGAATACCGCATAATACAGGGTGTCAGGCTAAAAGTATCCAAAAATTATGCCTTATTTTTATTGAACTACCCATTAGAATTTTTTTAAAAATATATTTAAATAGAAAGAACATCTCACAAATTTTTTATATCAATCATAGATTTCGATTATAGTGTCATAGTTTGCGATGTGTGCATCTTTTGTAGCACGACTAACATCTAAATGGTAATCCAGTTCTCTCCAAGTGTTTTGTAGCATATTAGGAGTTATTAGACTTTTTTGCTTGGGAATTCATTAAATCTGTGTTGTATAAACAAAAAATTGAAACCGTGGGTGAGTTTAAGAAGCTTATCATTCAAGCAATTCGTGTAATAACTTCTGATATGCTACAAAACTCTGGATTACCATTTAGACCAGGGATGTCAAACTTAAAGGTTACCTTGGGCCAAACAAACAAGGTTTAACTATAGGTGGGCCGCAAAAAAATCAATATTAATAGAAACGAAGGTTTATCTACCTAATTACAGTATATTCAACATAAATATATGCATTTTGTTTAATAATAGCAAAAAAGAGTATCATTAAAAAAACATTTAGCGAATTCTTCCTATCTTATTATAATTCTACGTCGGTTATTTTATTATATATTATTGTGTGCCAATATATTGGCCGGGCCGCAAAAATGTTCGTCACGGGTCGCATGCGGCCCGCGGGCAACGAGTTTGACATCCCTGATTTAGACGTTTGTCGTGCTACAAAAGGTGCACGCATCGAAATCTATGATACTATGATGGGAATGTATGATTGATATTAAAACTTGGTGAGATGTTCTTTCTATTTAAATATTTTTTTAAAAATTCTAATGGATAGTTCCGTAAAAATAAGCCATAACTTTTGAATACTTTTAGTCCGGACTCCCTGTATATAACTCCACTCTTTAAACAAAATTCAAAATCCTAGTTATAAACGCTCTACATTTATGAATGACACTTATCTTTCCAAATAAATAATTCATTATTTCACTTTGACACGTTTCCACGTACTAGCCAAAAATACGAGTACATATCCTTTTGTTTACTCCCTTTTATACTTGACGTATAAACAATATTCCCTTACGAGTGTTCTATTCTGGTGGAACACATGGATTACGAATGTAGTCCCGAAGGACTTTTACCAAGAAGTGGGCTGTTTTCCTTTCCTTTTTCATTCAAGAATCTATCTACCGTATCCTGCGTAAACATGGATAATATATTTCCCCCCTTTTTTTATCAATCCCGTTTCCAGAATCAGTTCCTATCTGACGTCAGCAGTCAGCGTCGATACTGGATCGTTAGATGACATAATGATCAACGGTTCTTCAGTCCTAGATGAAGACGGGCGTATCCGTGATGTATAATGCAATAGTTTTGGAAATGGAAATGCGTTCCTTACTCGATACACACCTAACAATGGTTTTCTTCAATCGTTTTGTTAGAAAAAGAGGAGTCGATTGTGAATATTTATAGTTTAGGTTAGATTGTGGGAGGAAGTTAAGTTAAAAAAATAATTTCAGAGTAAGCTATTCATGTGAAAGTTATTTTGAGAAATCCTGTAAGACATTAAATAACAATTATAATCAAAACCTCCTTATTGTATAGAGCAGGGTTTTCAAAACTATGTTCCGCGGAACACTGGTGTTCCACCGAAAGGTGTGATTGTTTTATATCCTGCAACGGCTACAAGAAATTCAAATATGTTTGACCGATTAATGCTCTAAAATGTCTAGAAAATTAAATACTGAATAAATAAGCAATTTTTTAAATTTTTTTAAAAAATTTCATTGGTTATGTCTTATTACATACCCTACAAAATCAACAAGGTGTTCCGTTAAAATTTCAGGACTTACAAAGTGTTCCATCGCAGAAAAAGTTTGGGAAACCCAGGTATAGAGAACGTTTAAATGCATCGCTATCCAAATCCTCTTCACTAAAACAGAGGATTGGTACAAATGAAAGTCGTAAAGCACTTCCCCCGATAAATTCTGTATGTCAGAGGTAAACCATCATAAGTGAATTTTCTTCATTTTCGATATTTTTAGTGCAAGTGACTCCTTTTGAATGGAGCTTCTTTGAGGAAAACTGTCCTATATGCAAAACAAGACGGTTTGTGAAATATAGACTTATAAAATATCGCATAAATAAATAATCTCATGTAAGTCCTGATGAGAGGTAAATCCTCACAAAGCTGTCCTCAATAATGGGAAAATTCACTTCAGAAAATTCACTTATGATAGTTTACCTCTGACGTATAGAATTAAGCCTCAAATATCACAACTTAATGTGTGAACTTAGTCTCGCAGTGCAGTTTACATTTACACCCAATGAATGTCTATGAATCTCAAAATTTATTTCGTGTTTTAACACTTGTAAAAATTGATACTGGAGAAATGTGCTTTTCATACATTAAGTCTGATTTATGATTCCACTGGTAATGCAGACTCAAAAAGAGAAAGGACGTCATCAGGTTAGATTGTAAAATATAAGCTTGGGTCGGATTACATAAATTTTATAAGGTAGTATACACTGGCAGATAGTGAGGGAAAAAAACTGAAACGGTTGAATTAACTTGTGATTCTGAAAGAAAAAGGAATTGAGAGAGTTTAAAATTGCGTAATACTCGCAGCTACTTGGTTACTAACTATTTTTAAAATATGCAGAATTTAAGTTAATTCCGATATTGCCCGAAAATTAGAGTTTACTTTGAGGTAATTAAACTCTTTTTTTCACTTTATGTTATTCAAAATTAATGAGTCGTAATTAATTACTGCCTCTCCATTTTTTGAGAAGAAATTTTCATGGACTAAACAAATAGGGATTTGATGACAATATATTAGGTTGATTTATAATCTTTTAAATTGCCCTTTCCTTTCCTTAATAACCACATAGTTTCAGGTTCATAGTTCCGTGCATCTTACAGCGGAATTTACCTTTAAATTAATGTTTAATTGAAGGAATAAACTTAGAAAAGCATGTGATTGTATTTATAATAAATGTGTAAGAAACAAGTCATGCTGATAAAAATTTCTATCAACTAATTTTTTAGTTACAGGAATATTGTATTTATGGTTGGATTAAGATGACATTCCGATAACACTTGCATTCTATGATGAACAAAAAAATTTCATTATTCATTTAAACATATGCTTCGTAAACATTCTTCAGAACAATAATTAACATGTTTATTAATTAATCGCACAGGACGCAGCAATGCAAAATTAATAAGTAAGTGCTTCTTTGAAACTGTTTTCCCTTGAACTCATTTACTTTCTTGTTTCATAATTTGTGTTCTTTAATTAAACCTGAAGTTCGTGCGGTGGCGTATAACGTAAAATACCTTTTTTTATGAGGATAATAAATCACGTGATTAGGATGCTTCTCCTTTATTAAGAAGGAATACATACAATGAAAGATTTTATGTATGAAAAACTGATTTTATTTTTTAAATTTTTACTTTATGTAATATGTAACCTTACCATAAAAGGATAAAATGATTGTTTGAAAAAAATAAACACCAAAATGCTGAAGAACTGTTAACAAATATTATTTTGATCTTATGATATGTATGACATAACTTTATTTGCATAAACAAATAACATTTTTTGCATAACATTAAAAGTTTGACTCATTATTGTTCTCTTTATGGATTTACGATGTTCTCTTTATGCATTACGATAACTTATGAATATTTTAATTGTCAGCTTCGTTTGAATTTCATAATAGGATTATATGCTGGTAATTACCGCTCTATTTCTAAATCTAGAAATTTTTGGTATTATTATTACAATTAACTAAACCCCATATTTTGCACACACATATATATATATATATATTGTTCCTTTATAATTCGTATAGGTTTGACTATTAGATAACCATAATGTGTTTAAATAATAAAAGCATTATTTCGTTTAATTGCTGTACAAGGCCCGACTACCAAGCCAAATTCCCGTTCTCTTATTTTCCGAATACCGCCCAAGTATCAACCAATATATTTCATTACATAATATATATATATATATATATATATATATATATATATATATATATATATATATATATATATATATGTATATATAATTATATATATATATATATATATATATATATATATACAGTCGAACCTCCATATATCGAAGAAGCAAATTGCCGGAAAAAAATTCGATATATAGAAATTTCGATATATAGAATTGATCTTAGTTTTATCATAATTCTCCTAAAACATTAAAATTAAAGATAATTTTCGTATACGAAACTCTATTTCCAATTTACATGTGAATCCCATTAAATGAAAGTTAATAACTGAAAAAATAAATTAATGTAAAAGATTTATTGAGTACTATATACCTTTAAATAAACAATCCAGTTAGTGGTTATAGTGATCAAAGTTACATTCTTTTTAAAAAAACTACGAATATCTTGCTGAACAGCCAGTTTTGCGGAAAGTTCATCGAAGAAATGCTCGCATTTAGTCAGTTCATTAAAATCTTCATCAGGGACGTTTCCCACGAATTGAAGTCCACGAAGTATTGTTTCAAACGTCAAAAATTGGGAGATTTTATTCTAAAGTGGAATGAAATCTCCCAAAATGTCTTCAAAAGATTTTCGATATATAGAGATTATTTCGATATATAGAAACAGTTTTTCTATGTAATGAACATGGAGATTTGCTAAGAGAGTTCGATATATAGAAAATTTCGATATAGAGAAGTTCGATATATGGAGGTTCGACTGTATATATATATATATATATATATATATATATATATATGTATATACACCACTTATTTATATATATATATATATATATATATATATATATATATATATATATATATATATATATATATATATATGTACAGTGGAATCTCGATCGATCGTATCCGGATCCATCGTTTTTCCGTATGTGTCGTTCATTATCCAGTCCCAACGATCATATTGCTTTGTTTTATTTCCGTATCTATCATTTTCCCTCATTTATCGTTCATTTCAATCGGTCCCTTGAAAAACGATATATCGAGATTCCACTGTATATATATATATATATATATATGTGTGTGTGTGTGTGTGTGTGTGTGTGTGTGTGTGTGTGTGTGTGTGTGTGTGTGTGTGTGTGTGTGTGTGTGTAGGAAATTTATCCTCGAAGTTCAAAAATCAGAAATGTTTCGGTTAAAATATATCAATGCATATTACACAACCAACGTTTAATCACACAAAACAGATTATTACAATTTGAAAAAATGTCTGTGTCCGTCTGACACGACAATAATGCTCATTTAGTCAGATCCACAAAGAAAAAAGCCTGCAATCTTCATTTCGTCAACATAAAAACATAGCATGTCATTTCAATCCAGCCAAAAAATAAAGATAACGTGTGTTCGAAAGAAACAGTTGAGTTGTAACTCGTTTGCTCCAGTGGCACGTTATCCGTAACTTTTGACGCGGCGTGTGTCTTGTGACTTTAAAATATGCGTGTTGCCACAAGAATTCTCACATATATATATATATATACTAGAAGGTAACCCGTCATTTTGACGTCATAATACTAATAATGACGTCATAATGGAAAAAGGATATGAAAGTTGAAAAATATCCCGAATTAACTAACAATATTGCATTTAATCCACACCTTGTAAAAGCAAACCCTTTCATTATTTTTTATTTATTTAGTTTTTCACGCGATTGGAGTAGTAGACTGCCATCCAACCCGTCATTTTAACGTCATAATACTAATAATGACGTCATAATGGAAAAAGTATATGAAAGTTGAAAAATATCCCGAATTATCTAACAATATTGCATTTAATCCAAATTGGAGTAGTAGACTGCCATCCAGTTTTTTACAGATCACTACGCGATATGAATACTTGAGCTACTTGATTCATTCAAGTTTGTTTACTTTCAGAATTCATCGCAAAAGTAAACACATTTTTAAAAACTGCTAAATATACAGCTAAAAGCATCCATTTTTTTTTAGTTCTGAATATTTTATAGAAAGATAAGCTGAACAAACGTGATTTGATGGAAAAGATATTAGTTTTTGGGTAGGAAAAAATTCTGATCCACATCTGAAATTGAAATTAAGCCTAACCGGCCGTTTGTTTACCGTGGGCTTCAATTGAAAGATGAGTACAGCCCGGAAGTGTTATACAGAGACAGCGGTTATTATGTATAGAATACACACAGACACATATACACACATACTCACGCACACATATATATATGTATGTATGTGTGTATTTAGGGTCAAGAACGTGCAATGGGTCGTAGGGTCGAGTAGAGCCACCTGTGGACTAACGGATTTCGTCAAAGACGTTCTTTCAATTATAAATGAAAATAAATTTTATTTATGATTCGATATATAGAGATTATTTTGATATATAGAAACAGTTTTTCTATGTAATGAACATGGAGATTTACTAAAGATAGTTGATAGTTTCTCTGCGATAGTTCACATCAACCCCATGTCCTACACTTACACACACACACATATATATATATATATGCATATAAGATTGTAACGTCGATAAGGGAATTCTTGGCCGAAAATCGACACACCAGGAGGATTAAGAGATGGAAATTCAACTTTTTTAGGTACATAAGCATGTAAATTTCAATTAAAAGCTGTTAAAGAACAGATTAAAGGTTTAAAATATTTATTGACAGGTGTTATTTATAAGACAAAGAATTAAAATTATAATCATATAAATTACACGAACACGAAAATACGCATGCATGACTCAGAAATTCCTTCTTAGTACCTTTAATTCGCATTATTTTCATAATAATTGATGAATAGAAGACAAAATATTGTGTACTAGATTTCAAAACAACTAATATATTCTCCAATTGCAATCTTTCCTCTCTTAAAATAGTTTTATTGATATGGAATACGATTAGTTATTCAATAAAACATTAAATAATCCGACAACATAAAAATCCAATTATTCTGAATTTCGGTCGTTGTAAATGTCTTTTTAATATTTTATACACAATAAAGAAATAGGGAGAATACTACAGCCTTGCTATATGGAAAAAGTAATTTTTATTTGTTTATATCCTTGGAAATCTGCCCAAATTTGCGGTAGAACAGCTTTAATTTTGGTCAAAATAAAAGGGTGAAATAAATCGGGAGAAATACTATGTTATTTTATCTCTCTGTAGTCGTTGTGCATAATATAAATGAAAATGAAATATTTATACATTAAACAATGCTTTCTATATTTAAACTTTAAATAATGATTTTATGTTTTCCGTTTAAACATGTTTTGAAAAATTTGTTCATTTTTCTTTCAAGTGAATAAATTCAACATACCTCCTGAGTAAAGAAATAAAGCTTTAAAAACAAAATTATATTGCCTACAAAATATAAAATATAAGCACTTAGGTATTACTGAGATAAAGCATTTTAATATTTATCACAGATTTTTGGGAAAATATATTTATTTTAATGATTTTATTTTCTCTTGCAATAAGGTTGCGTTAAATTCTTAACGGTGTTGTGTACTCAGACTGTACTGTTTAACCGGGAAGTTCCAAGAGAGAAGGAGTGGCTACCTACTGCGACGGTTTCAAAACATTTATCAATCGTCCCTCCTTTACCAAGTACATTGAAAATTGAAATTTTGACGAAATAAGGTATCAAAAACTCATTTTTTCTGGCCTTTTACACATATAAATATTTATAAATAAAAATAGTCTATTTGTTTAGATAGCCTGAACTTTTAGACATATTTGTATGCTTTCTTTATTTTTAAATTTTCGCCCATAAAATGAAATTATTCGCCTTAAAAACAGTGTACAACATTTTCCCCCCAAAAATTTAAACCAAAAAATATATGCGTCTTTATTGAAAAATGACATTTATATACATGTAAAGAATTTCTTTCTATATTAAGCATTAACAACATGAATGTGTTTAAGCAAGGTGTCTATGTAAGGTCGTCCTCGATTTGTCCAAACAGGCAAAGCGAGCTGTTATTCAGTTATTCATGATAGAAGGTGTTAATGAAGCCGGAATTTATCGTCATGAGGGGGATGCGAATAAGCATGAGTGACTGTAATAGTGTACAGTATTCAGATGATTTAGAGAATTCCGTAATGGTCGTGTGAACTCGAGACATGCCGATAATTGTTCAAACACACTTGGCAATCACCATGGAATTGACTGTCGTGAACAAGATTTTATGCGGCGCTTCCTCTGGAGGGTCGTCAACCATCCCCCTTTTTTATAGCATCGACTGTGCTTATATGTTACCCTGTGACTACCACATTTTTGGCCCACTGAAAAAGTCTTCCAAGAGTCACTGGTGTGCTAACGATGCAGTGATTCGGGGCATCATTCAAGATTGGTTCCGCAGACAACCATGGACATTCTTCGCTCAGGGTATCCACCGATTGGCAAATGCAGAGAGCCAGTGATCTGAACGTCTCTGGTTCGATGCCGGTTGCCGACAAAATCTGCCTCCGTGTACACTAATGGTGGTTGGTGCACGGAAAATCTGTCGTGACTTCAATGTCCTGCAAGTTCTCAAATTTACCTCTTGAGGTGCGGAGTCAAGTGTTCCGGTCTCGCCACTTGACTCGGTTCAAAATTACGGGACCGGTCCTTTAGCCAAGTCGGACTCCAACCCTTGTGGTGCTATCATAAAACCGGAGCCACACCACTTCGCCCATTAGCCGTTATAGACTTTAACTGACAATATGTTGTCGATCAAGGGGCATGAGTCCCAATAACGACAGCACAAAATCTAGTAAGATCTGAGACACTTACATGAACCGACAAGGCGACTGTTTGTAGAGGCTGTGTTGCTTGTTATTACTTTCTGTGTGTTCACATATTCCAACCCATATACCATTACAGGAAAATACAAGAAGTCTCACTCTCATTTGGCACTCTAATTAAGTATAAGCATCACTCATATACTTATAATTCTTGCTTGGCATTATTCAAATATTATAAAGATTTTTTTCTCTTAACATTTTTTTAAAATTTTGCATGGCATGAAAGTGTCGAAACCAGTTTATTGATCTTTCAAACAGAAATAATTTTATAGCTGCACATTTTTATCAGTTTAAACGAAAGAAATTTAATTATGCTTGGTATTTTTATGCGTGTAGCCAATGAGATCTGTTTAAGTGACTGTTTAATCAGTCTTTCTCTGATCCTGGAAATAAAAATTTATATTAATATTTTCTTTAAAAATCATTAATATTTGTCATTTTACATACGGGTTAAAAAATTTTTTGACATAGCCTTTTTTTTTACATAATTTACCGATATGTCATAAAGTTGAAACAGAAAAATTGCAGATTTATTAAACAGATAAATTGCTCTTAAAACAGATAAATTGTTCTCTGGGGGCACATTCTTCTATAATTCAAAGACAGCTAATAGATACTTAGCGTATGCTAAGAAACCTATTTTTGGTTACTTTAACTCTGTGACGCCAAATGTAAGAAATATATTTCATTCCCACTGTCAAAATAATTATTTTTCTTTAAAACACTACATTGGCATCGTTTCTATAGTATAGTCATTTAACTTTCCTAATCTGGTTCTTTTATCTGTTATTTTCCTAATTCCCAAATATGAAAATATGAGCTATTATGTTTTACATCCCAAAAATGTATAAATTAAAAATAAATGGTCATTTTAAATTTGCATGTGTTCAACACTTACATTTTAAATTTGTGACAAGAGATATAAAAGTAAATAATCCTCGACAGCTTGTTGCATTTTTTCGTAAATGCAAATCATAGTAATACATAATTTATAGAAATGATATACCGGATAACTAAATGACAATGCTTTTTGGCGTGGCACGTTACACCTATTAAAAATGACAAATTTACAGGTTTATGAGAAAGTATGTCGCTTGTTTTTGTTTGCTATAACAAAATCTGCAAAAGTAAAAATTATTTGGAATAGTTAAAAGAAATCGTTAACAGAATATGCCAAAGTACTTCAAGGTAGGTATTCTATTTACATCAGGTTAAAAAAAAGGTAACAGATAGTTTTGCACGTCATCCATGTTAACTAAGAGCGCAAGTTATGTCAGATGCTTAGAGTTACATAAATTGAGAATTGCCGACAAAAGTAAGTTACCTGAAACAAATCAGTAAGGACACTCAGCATCATGTTTAGTTGCCAATAAAAATTATAAAAACGATGGTTAAACGTATGCCAAAGGATTAAAAATTAGAATTACTCACCGTTAGCTTAATTTCTAGTGAATCCGTTTTGAGTTGTGAAAATCCGATATCTATGCCCGTATCGTGGACGAAATTTGTCAAAACCTCCTTCGATTTATATAAAATTACGCTGCATGTTTGAAACCTCTTAACGTAAAAAAATAAAGCTTAATATTACTTGAATTTGCTCCTTATATTACCTTTATTTATCCTTTAATTTGCTTTTAAATAATCTGAAATGTTTAGAGTAAAAGACAAAAGATATTGGTGAAGCTCCAAAAATGCCTTTAGATCATCCAAAGAATGCAACTTCTAACGAATATTTTGCACAAGCATTTACAGAGGTCTTTTCTTTTAAAGTCGTTACCTTTTATCGATGTTTTCTGCAACGCTGCATTTCGTAGATTTCGCAATAGTTTTTTTTTTTATCATTATTGAAGATTAATACTTCGTGAGACGGGCTTTAATGATCACTTGTGCGAAATATCCATTTTAGAAAACAAAAGAAAGCGTTGTTTGCATAGTTACGTATATCCATATTTTTTCATAAGACTAAAGCATTAATACATTATAGAAATATCTGATGAAAGTTTCAACCCTTTAAAGTAGTAAAGAACTGGTAAAACTAATAGCTGGTAGAGAAAACGAACAGCGAATAAAGATTATAGCATGGAAAAAGTGGAAACCAATGAATACAGCGTACATATATATATGTCGCTGCCAAATTATTGTGTGCAATCTATAAATTATTATAAAACACTAAGAATTTCTTATGCATAATTTAACAGAATTTTGTATTTTTGAGCAATAAGGTGTTGAAATTAATAGCAAATGCCGACTTACTAACCCTTCTTTGTCTGGGTGCATTTAACAAGTTCTTAAGGCCAACTCACCATTCTAGAAACTAAGGCAGATCTCTCATGAAGGAGAATCTATGATTCAAAATTGGTTTTGCGGGAAATTAAAATAATTTAAGATAAGTTTTTCAATTTTATTTTCGTTTTAAATAGAAATTTTATTTCTACACTACTTCGTAACTTTCAAAGGGACTGGTATGAAATAATTATGACAGATTTTAAAATAACTTACATGCTATGCCTTGTATATCCTAACTGACCTACTGAGAAACCCGAAAATGACATTTGGTTAATTTCCGATTCCTAAGACCGAAAAGCGTACATTTCCCTTGAAAATATGAATTTAAAACTGAATTCTCTGTGTTATAATGGGACATTCCAAGAAACGTCAATAAAAATTTTATCGAGGCATTTCACGTGTCTACAAATGGTATCTCAGCGTAAAATTTGGAGCCAACAATATGAAGGCTAAGACTTTGAATTTTAAAATACGATTCAGGTTCACAAATGTGCAATTAGTTTAGTTGAAGATTTTTGTCGCAATGGTCATAAATACATGTAAATATGTGTGTATAAACGCGTGGCTGTTATAAACAGATCAAAGATGCAGGAACAAATTGTACGTCGTACCGTAAACCTAGGACCAGAAAAGACGCATGAAAAATATCTTTCTAGATCAGGGAGTGTAGCAAGTAGCGCAAAAAATACGAGGAAATGATCAGTTAAATATTAAGCTGTGGCGGTGTGATACAGAAATCTGTAACCAACTTTAAGTTTGTTGTTTGTCATTTTATTCATTATGCTATCTGCTTGCAAAAATCATTCACTTGCAAAATTGCATTTCAGTTCCCTTCAAATATCTCTATTTCTGGTTTATAATCTTAGTTTATTTTTAGCACAAAGGGGCTGTTGTTATCACTTCGACAGATGTTCGCTTCTGACTTTTTCAATTTCGCCAAAGTTTCCAATAAAGCAAATAATGTGGCGATCAATACCTTGGCGGCGTTAAACTGGAAGAAAAAATAATGAATTTAATCAAAAACACCTTGTGCGTATTTGAAATCTCGAACCGAATATTTTATAATAGATTCTATTTATTTATTTACGATTTTGAAAGAAATTTATATAGTTTCTAAAGCTTATTTTACAAGAATTAAATAACATAAATTTATATTCCTAAAAAGTAACATAATGTGTTATGCTTTATTTCACACGGATTCTTCAAAAAGTCTAGAGTAAAAGACTTATAAACGAACTCAAGGAATAAATACTTTAATTATCTTGGGAATTTCGCTTTATAATTAAATACTTTGTGTATATATTCATAAATACATATGGATATATAAAAATTAACCCACACTTATTTTCTTACACCGGATATGCACACATATATACAGGGTGGTTAAAAAAAATCACGCCGTCACCCGCTCTATAGCGTATCCAGCAATTGCTGCTACTGATAACCGTCGCCGCGACGGTTAGCCGCTACATGCCAGTTCCATAAGAACGGTCACCCGGCACATCCCCCATCCTCGCTACCGCGAGACTCTTCACTACTTCCAAAGTCATAGTCGCTATGCCACTTAATACCATTCACTCCAAAAGTACGAATCAGACCATCCAGGAACCAATCCGAATTCCTTCTTTCCCCATTTTAGCTGCCCTAGACAAGGCAACCACACACTGCCAAATATATCAACTCAACCCCCAATATATATAGAGTGACTAGCTGAAAACCCGCACTTCACTACGGAGTACATTCAAATTAAATACAACCGTCAATGTATGCAATTAATGCCAAAAAAAAATAAATATATATATATATATATATATATATATATATATATATATTTATAATAAATGCGACGATCAATGTATACAATTGATGTAATATATATATATATATATATATATATATATATATATAAATCGTAAGGGATATTTATTTTTTTTTATAATATCCAATCGTCTACTGCATTAGAAAGAAAGAGAATATATTTTTTGTCTATTTAGTTGTTATGCACGTGACGATAAATTTATTTAAAGTACCAGAAAAAGAAATCACGTGATCATCATTTAATAAATTAAATTCTAAAAATGAATCTTTAAAAATTCACCAAAAATCAGAAAATTGAGGTAAAGATTCGAAAAAGATTTCATTTTAAAGGAATTTTTATGATCTTTCTCGTGATATAAATTTTATAACCCTCAAATTATTATTTTAAATGCAAACTTAAAAAAAGTTACAAAAACAGCTTAAAAATTTAATTTAATAAAATCTAAGAAGAATTTTACAAAAATATTTCTTAGTGCACCCCTACACGATAAGAAGAATCGCCATGCAAAATTTCAGCCCGTTGTATGTCAGTGAGTCTGTTGTGCGTTGTATGTCAGTGAGTCAGTTACGGAACTGTTTTATATATATATATTAAAAACTTAATGTGGAAACTTTTAGGAGAGGTAGAAAACTAAAAAACAAAACAGAATCACATAGCAATGTAAGACCGAAAACGCAAAACTGATCATCTAGAGCAGTGCTCCCCAACCTTTTAATCGCCGCGGACCGGTCAACGTTTGATAATTTTACCGCGGCCCGCTGAGGGGGGCTATGACTGCAATTTTAATTCATAACCTTGCAATGTTTAATAAACAATTAACTAATCTAAAATAGTTACAAGATTTCTTCTGTTCAAAAGGTATAAATTAGCACAAATAATTTAATGTTCCTTGGGTGGCCCGGTACCATTTGATCCACGGACCGGTACGGGTCCGCGGCCCGAGGGTTGGGGACCACTGATCTAGAGGATAAATGAAGATGCAGGAATGAAAAACCGATAATGGGTGTAAAACTGTTTATTTAGCGATACTTTACACTAGGACTGCACGTGTACACGTTCAGTTCCACAACAACTGCTCAAAGCTCTTACCATCCGCAGTTGTGCACGCTTCACAACAGCGACGCATCGATTGGCGAACCCTTTCGAAAAGGCGATCGTGATGGCCATGGGACGAATCCTCCACGCCCAATCCAACAAGGTGAAAAAGTACTGTTCAAGCAATCCCGCACGACACGGGAATAATGAGCTGGAGCCCAATCGTGCTGGAACCATATTGCATGCTGAACAGACATTTGAACAATATCCATTAATTCCGGCAATACCTCCTCCAGAAAAATGCGATATTTCCAGCCATCCAGTGGGGGCGGTAAGAGGTATGGCCCGATTAAGTAATCAGCAAAAATATCCGCCCATACATTTACTGAGAACCAATGTTGGGAAGCATGTGGTCGCATACATCGTGGGTTGTTGTGGCTCCACACATGAACATCATGTTGATTAAAGATCCCTTCACAACAGAAAGAGGATCCCAACTACAACGCTGATGAACAGCGTCCGCCAGAGTCAGATGTTTGCGTTTCCGGTCACACATGTCTTTTTGGATCTGTTTTGTTTTTGAGTTTTCTACTTTCCTTAAAAGTTTGTACATTGAGTTTTGAATTATCCTGTATGTATATCAATAACTAGCTGAAAACCCGCGCTTCGCTACGGAGTACATTCAAATTAAATACAACGGTCAATGTATGCAATTAATGCCAAAAAAATAAATATGTATATATATTTATAATAAATGCGACGATCAATATATACAATTGATGTAGAAAAAAATGATATATTTATAAAAAAAATCGTAAGGGATATTTTTATAGACAAAATAATATCCAATCGTCTGCCGCATTAGAAAGAGAAAAAAATATTTTTTTGGTCTATTTAGTTGTTATGCACGTGACGATAAATTTATTTAAAGTACCAGAAAAAGAAATCACGTGATCAGCATTTAATAAATTAAATTCTAAAAATTAATCTTTAAAAATTCACCAAAAATCAGGAAATGGAGGTAAAAATTCGAAAAAAATTTCATTTTGAAGGAATTTTTATGATCTTTCTCGTGATATAAATTTTATAACCCTCAATGTATTATTTTAAATGCAAACGTAAAAAAAGTTTAAAAAACAGCTTAAAAATTTAATTTAAAAAAATCTAAGAAGAATTTTTGAAAAATCTTTCTTAGTGCACCCCTACACTATTAGAAGAATCGCCATGCAAAATTTCAGCCCTTTAGGTCCAGCGGTTTGGTCTGTGCGTTGTATGTCAGTCAGTGAATGAATGAATCAGTCAGTTACGGAACTGTTTTATATATATAGACTAGCTGAAAACCCGCACTTCGCTACGGAGTACATTCAAAGTAAAAGCATCGGTCAATGTATGCAATTAATGCCAATATATATATATAATAAATACGACGATCAATGTATATAATTGATGTAAAATATATATATATATATTTATAAAAAAATCATAAGGGATATTTTTATAGACAAAATAATGTAGAAGAAGATATTCAAATTAAATCTAATATAAAGAATACTAAAGAATATAGTACAGTTAATATAGTACAGTTTCTAGAACATTTCTTTTACTGTATTTTAATATTTTTTTGGATAATATCCAATCGTCTGCCGCATTAGCGAGAAAAAAAAAATTATTTTTTGTCTATTTAGTTTTTATGCACGTGACGATAAATTTATTTAAAGTACCAGAAAAAGAAGTCACGTGATCAGCATTTAATAAATTAAATTCTAAAAATTAATCTTTAAAAATTCACCAAAATTCAGGAAATCAAGGTAAAGGTTCGAAAAAGATTTCATTTTAAAGGAATTTTTATGATCTTTCTTGTGATATAAATTTTATAACCCTCCAATTATTATTTTAAATGCAAACTTAAAAAAAGTAAAAAAACAGATTAAAAATTTAATTGAAAAAAATCTAAGAAGAATTTTTCAAAAATCTCTCTTAGTGCACCCCTACACTATAAGAAGAATCGCCATGCAAAATTTCAGCCCTTTAGGTCCAGCGGTTTGGTCTGTGCGTTGTATGTCAGTCAGTCAGTGAATGAATGAATGAATGAATGAATGAGTCAGTTACGGAACTGTTTTATATATATAGATTATGTATTTGCAAATTAAGAATGTTTGATTTTAATACTTGTCAATCTTCATCAAATTTGGAATACGAGTTGCCCAGACGCAGCAGCTCTTTCATAAAGAAAAAGCGTCCAATAGTTTAGGGGAAGAAATCCAATAAAAGGAAAATAGGTAGTTTCAATAATTTTTTCTCTGTACGGAAAAAGATTTCACGGGTAAACTACTAAATATATTTCAACTTTTTTTCTCAACTTGAACGGTTGGATATTGATACAAGTTTTGTTTTTAATGGTTGGTTCACACTAAAATGATATTTTGGACAAATATTCTATCATATTAACTTTCTTAAGTTAAAAAAATAAGAATATTGTCTTGATAAGATATTTCATAAATTATAAAAAGTTGTATATCAGAAATTTCAAAATGAATTTTCCTTTCAAAAAAGTGGTTTTATAACTAGATGACCGAATAAATAGTTAGATTTAAGTAAGATCATTTTCGATTAAATATTAAATTCAAATAAATTCTAAACACTGTTTTAAAT
Source organism: Dolomedes plantarius (assembly GCA_907164885.2). Lineage (NCBI taxonomy): Eukaryota > Metazoa > Arthropoda > Arachnida > Araneae > Dolomedidae > Dolomedes > Dolomedes plantarius. Next base: position 40,300,220 of record OU015491.1, read on the forward strand.
TTCCATGCTTTTAAAATCTCATGTTCAGTTAGGAAACTCTCTGATATTCAAGCTGAGGCGTCAGGCATTTTGTTGGCTATAGTTCGACAAATGACGTCGTAATTTTTAGCAAATGCTTATCGAACAGTTTTTAAATTTTTAAAACTTTTTATAAATTTTTGTATGCAGAAATTAATATATTCCTGGAATATTTCAAGCTCATTGGATAAAGAAGTTTAAAATTTTAGGTTTCTCAACTTTCAAAGATTCGAATAATAAGAGGATTTCTCCAAAATAGGCATAATTCTTAAAGTTGTCTCATTTTGCTTATATTTACATCTATATGTATGTATTCAACTTATTAGAGCATTTTTACTTATCTTAAACAAAAAATTAATGATAATCACATCATCACATTATAAAACATTGGAATAGTTTGAAGGGTTTAAAAATTTATGTTTCCAGTAAATTAACGAGAGATATATTTAGCTGAGGAAAGTATGCCACCTTGGAAACTAAGAACGGAGATTTAAACTAATTGAAACTTTACGTGTGGTATCCAAAAGTAAACAGCGTAAAATTTTAAAACCTTTAAAAGAAAATGATTTGAGATAGTGTATTGTAATTGGTAAGAGAGATGAATACTTTGTGAAATTATTAATGGTTCTAAGTTTCAAGAATATAGCCTTACATTTTTTATCAGTCCCAGATATTGATGAACTTACCTTGCATATGTCACATAAAATTTAACTTTGTCTGTAATTTGTAACTTAGAACATAGCAATACAATTTATCTACTCATAAACTTTAAATTTAATACTAATTTATTGTTGTATCTCCGTTATACTTTCGTTTTATTCTACTTGCTTCTTGAGTCTTCTTTTTTCTACCAGTTTCCTCAGCCTTTCTATTCTGTTATCAGTATTGCTATTTTTAGGATCACAACTATCTTTGTTCACGAGTTTACCCTTATTACATTCCTCCCCCCAGTCAACTTCAAGCGTTACTTTAGCATTGGTTCTTTTAGTACCTGTTTTACTCTTCTTAGCAGTGTTCGAAGTATTCAAACTTACTGGCGTACCGCTGAAAGTGCGTTTGTTGTGTTTGGGAATTTCTTTAACAGATTTCTTTTCATTTTCGAATGTACGGAGTCTTGTCTTAGGCTCTATTTTATATTGATTCTCCAAACGACTTTTACCGCGAGTCCTCGCGAGTGTTTCCACGGCTCTAGTATTTCCATTTTTCATTTCGGATAGAGCTTTTCTCCTTCCCATCTCAATTTCCTTTACTCCTCTAGAATTGTTTCTTCTTTTATTAACTTTAAATTTCTTGGCTACTTTGTTACCATATCCTCGAGAATTTCTCGGGTTCTTTAATTTTTTTACGGCAGACATCTCGAGAAAAATGGCAGGTACGGGTTCGACAGAGACCTTATTTATTGAATCTGAGCTTACCTTGTCAGTTTGCATGTCTTTATGTACCAAACCTGTGTTAATTTTGGTTTCTGTTAAATCTTTATCTACAAAACGTGGGTTTATTTTTTTGTCTGCTTGAAAATTGTCTTGCATAAGATCTAAGCTTATTTTGTCCCTTTGTAAATCTCCATAAACCAAATCGGCGCTTATTTGATCCCTTTGTATATCATGTTTCTCTTCCTTATTCCGTTGATTGCAGAACATTAAACTAGATGCATATTTGTTACTTAAACCCTCTATAAAGTGTTTTACAGCATACCCCGCTTTCATAATTTTGCTCCCTGAATTCAAACTACCGTGCCTTTCTATTCGCTTATTTTGTTTACCAGAAACTATTTTAGACGCTTCTTTGACAGGAAGTGTCTCCACTGGGCGATTCTCAATGCCAGAATTGCGAACGTTATTTGGCCCACACCCTTCAGCGTTGTCTTCGGATAGCAGCTTTGAATGAATATAATTGTTAGTTTCAGCTTTGCTTTCGTCATATGTTGTAGATCCTGTTCGTGCATTAGATTCCTTTTGCAGCAAAATTTCACAATTTGGTTTTCCAAATATTGGTCTAGTCAGAGAATCATGGAAAGGAATTTGTGGTCTTTCTGAAGCGGTTCTTTCATTAACGGTTGAATTATGATCTAAAATGTCAGTTTGGGGACTGAAGTCTTTTCGAATCGGTGAACTATTTTTCTTTAACTTGATTAAGGGAATTCTAGATCTCCATCTTTCATCTTGCGCAGTGCTCTTGCGTCGTAGCGATGCTTTTTTGCTCTTCGTTTGACTGCCAAATCTTCGCCGAGTTTCGTTTTTAGTAGGGACTTTTTTTATTGGTTTACATCTTCTCTTTTTGGGTAAATTCGATCTTCCCGTCTTTCTACCAGAATACCCGAATCGCTTAACGGCTTTCGGACTTTTCAGCTGGTTTTTAACGAACTTTGTAACCCTTCTGTTCTTACGATTGTCAGCTGTTGTTTTGGGCACTTTAATCTCGGAAAATCGAGTAAGCAGGTTTATATCATTCATACACTCTATTACATCAACATTGTATCGATTTAATGTATATTTTCTTATTTCCTCTGGTTTCATTTCTGTACCTTTCAACTGGTTTGTAGCTTCAAGAAACATTTCAGATAAACTTGGCTTGGCTGAAAGGGGCTTGCACTCCTGTCTTTTACTTTTATCTGTAGCGTTCAGTAATTCCCCAAGATCGTCCATATTCTCATATGATAGCACTATTTGTCAAATGATTTGTTACTTTTCAAATATGATGCTTACTTTAAATGGCACTCGATATGCTATTGTGAAAAATACACATGCAGAATTTAAAATGAGCTTTTAAGAGCTATTCTATATGTTAATTTAAATCATAGATGTTTTATACAAATATTCTTAATACAAAACTAATTATGTCATTAATATCTTATGCCAAACTTAACCTTAACTTGAATTTTGAAACAAAAGGCTCCGAAATAATATTATACAAAAATTTTGTATCTATAAAGTGTTTGATTTGCAAAACAAATCTCCTTTCACTTCTGTTTGATTTTATTTCTCTTCTCACGAGCTGAAATTTAAATTTTTAATGACTTAGTATCAACAAGGAAGTTTGAAGAAACGTCACGGATACAAACACGAGCAGAACGAGGGATGGTAAATCAATATGCCCTATTCGCTTTACACCACGTATTATTGAGTTCTGCAGTTTGCAATGTTGCAGCTGTTATACCGGTCTTATATTTTAGTAATCTGTGCAATAGAGCAGTGTCTCGCAGCATGTCACATCTCAACTCTTGCAGATTTTACTTCTTGTTTGGCGAGGAGTGACAAAGCATTGCATAATTTAACATGGCGTTCAATGAGCATTCTTACAGCTTGTTGAATAAAATGCTGTCAGATTACGCAAAGTCTTTAGATATGGTATCTAAATAAAGATATATCACTAAATTAAACATTCAGTTACAGCCCGGAAACTTTTATTCAGTATGTGACCCGTATTTATTGACAGAGGAAGACTGGAGTTGCGATATAAGACGCTGGCCTGAAGTAACTTATCCTGATATCTATACATATCTCAACATAATAATAATCATTCCAACGAAAGAATGATTATATTCTCTTAAACCTTGCGAAATATTGAAAATAAAGTGTTAAAATGCCTGTTACATACAACTAATATGAGGAATTTTATAAATAAACTTAAATTATTTAACTCAAAATGAAGGTATCGTCCAAAAACACATGCAAACGAATAGGAACGGCTTCTGTTTTCTGCCACCCGATAATCACGTGATCTATAGTAGACGAAAACTGACGTAGCCAGTGACGTCGCGACGTTTCGCCTTATAAACGTTTACAAGAAACTTTTTCCACTTCGTGTTTGCAATAGCGACAACAAAAAAAGAAGTCACATGCTGCGGGCAGTTAGTTATAAAATAATTTAAATTATTTAATGACAAAACGAATTCCATAAAGTCTAGGGCAATTTCACGCAAAATGTGACGTCTTGAATCTAATGGTACGTTTGTTGTTAAACACATAAATTAATCAGATTCATACGGAAACTCATGACTAGGCTCCCCGTGTAAAACGGATTCCATGCATTTTCTGCGCTTTGTTTTTCATGTGGTTCTATCAGTGACGTTGCATAAAACCGCCTTATTAGCAGGATAGACATTCGATATTTAGGTTATGTTCTTATATCTCTCGGAAATATCACTACATAAAAGTTATATTACTCCACAATCTAACCCAAATATTGACAATAAAAAATAATTACCTGTGGTAGTTGGTTGTATAATGTGTTAGCCTTCAGAACACAAAGTTTCCGAAGTTTGAGTCAGTAGCTTGACAACAGGTTTGAACAATACATTGACCGGCGAAGACAAATGGCGGGCAGAAGCTTCGGACACTGGCCACTAAGTGTCTCTGTGTGTCAGATAAGCTGCTGGCACTGTTCTTTGCCTAGCCGGTATCACGGACGCAACGCAATATCCGAAATACGAAAAAATTACTATGAGTCACAAAGTAACCCCTACAGTCACAAAGTAACCCCATCTTATGGTACCAAAATTTTCTCAAAAATACTATCGTAGAATATACTTGAATGATTCCCTGTCGACGATAACCTGTTTAACATTTATAATAATGGCATCCCTTAAACCCCCTATTCTCGCCTGGCCCTGCATACACAAGATAACACCCACCATAATCAACCTTAGGAATCCTAGAAATTTAAGGTTCTGTTTAGCGATAATCAAGGCGTGAGCAAAATTACAAAGGAGGATTTTGAGCATGTTTAGTTAATTTTTACCTTTGTTTATATCGTCGGAAAAACTTTCATGTGTAAGAGTTCTTGAACTTCGGTAATGAATAAAGCCAACTAATTTTCAATCACCGGACATCAGTTATATTTCGGGTATTATTTAGAAATTAATTGTCCTGGACGAATGTCATTTTATATTTATAGTATTGAGATGAACATTATTATTTAGACTAAATAATGATGATAACTCTTTGCAAGTTACGAACACTACTACTATACATTTTAATTTTAATATGCTGAAGAGGAATATAAATGTCTATATTGCTAGCATATATACGAAAAAGGGGAAGTTGTCGAAATCAATGTGTTTTTCTGGTTTGTGTCCTATTGGTAGCATCATACAAAGACTGCGAATTTTAATTTTGATTTGCCGAGGAATAGAAAGATTGAGGAAACATATGACTGCATTACAAACTTAAAGATACTTAAGTAACTCCACTAGTAGCTCCAATAGTATTCCTTCCGAAATATCTGCCAACGTACAAGCATCGGCTGGAGAATGATACCTTTATCGTGTCCTATTGTTAGCATCATACAAAGACTGCGAATTTTAATTTTGATTTGCCGAGGAATAGAAAGATTGAGGAAACATATGACTGCATTACAAACTTAAAGATACTTAAGTAACTCCACTAGTAGCTCCAATAGTATTCCTTCCGAAATATCTGCCAACGTACAAGCATCGGCTGGAGAATGATACCTTTATCGATTAAACTTTTATTTCTCAGTTGTTTTCAGCAGATGTAAATAAAAAAATATTATATGTGCATAAGTGAATATTTGGTATTCATTTATGCGCTTTCCCATTATACCGACCCATTGCCAACGTCACGTTAGAGGTCGCCAATTGAAATACCATAAAATTTTTATGTGATGAATTTTGAAAATTAATACAAAATAATACGCACATTTTTATCACATGACATATAGTTTGAAAGCTAAATTATAAATTTTGAAAGCTACATTTCTATTTTTCGTAGCATAATTTTCGTAATTCCTTTGAACACTGATTCAAAATTATCTTCACTCATAGTTTGCCTCCACATGAACTCTGCGAGGTTTGAATCTAAATGTGATCTGCTCGTTTTCCTTTGTTGTATGTTTCTCCACTTGTATAAACCCTACACCTCTCGATATTTTATGTATGGACACCAGTTTGGAGATTCACAAAATTATATTTATGAAATGCATGTACCCCGAGCATCAAGATCTTTTGTCTGTATCCTCTCCAGCAATCTGTGTAGATAAAAATGCCAGGTAATGCGTTTTCACAATTTCAAGGCTGCTAAGCATCGTGCTCTTCTATTAGGCACTCTTTTATGAAGCTTTCCTTATTTTCCAGATATATTCCACCAACAACTTACTGTTCTCGTAGAACACGTCTTGTATTGTTTTTTTTAATGTTATTGTGGAAAGCTTCATCAACTTCGACGATTTTGTCTACACCTACATATTTTTTTTTACATTTAAGTACCAGAGGTTCCAAAATAACCTCCCGTACATACTTACTCCAGTGAACTGCTATATTTTCACTCATTAATATATGCTTTTGTAAAAACTTTGTAGACGATTATCCATCACACCAGCAGTTTATGAACCCTAAACCCGTCACAAATGGTCAGCTATTTCCAACGAATCATGTCCCGACGTGAATCCCGCCTATTTTTCCTGCATTCGAGACATTTCCAAAATGTGTCTCTCCGGAATACATTTTCACCGGATGGTCGTTTTCACATTTACGTACTGACGGAAAAATACCAACTTGTAGAAAAGCTATAGCCTCTTTCATGTTGACGGGAAGATTCCACAAAGTATTAACTTTAGATAGCGCCATTTTAAAAAGTATATGTTTCAGAGATTAATCGCGGGTCATGTAGAGAGTGGCCTTTCCACGAGTCGTGCGTTGGCGACAGGTCGGTATAATGAGAAATTAACCGGATTTTCCGCGCCAAGAGATTGGCGATGGGTCGGTATAATGGGAAAGTACCGAATATTTTTCTCTTATTAAAAATATGGAGCATAGGTTTGTATCTTGTCTTATCCCATAGTTGCATATTTTACTACAGTAGTTCAATTAGACCATCTAAACAAGTGTGATATAAAATAACTGATGCGATATGAAACTTATCGTACGGGATGACAAAAGTGATGTTCATATGGGGATTTTCCGTAAAAAAAGGGTGAAAAATCTCTACGTCAAAAGATCTATGCAGAAGGTTTCATGGTTTCGAGACAGTCGGATATGTATGGGTATGAGTAGGACCTTAAGGATGTGGATGAATCGAATTATGAGCGAGAGTATTATGAATGATTTGGATGTAGCACATCGGATCGTGACGAAGTGGAAGATAAAGTTTTAATTTTGGAACCGTTTTTAATCTATCAGCACCATACAGGTGAGTCAACATGCGTCCTTGATGCCACCACAGTTTTGATCGAGCACCCCCAGGGGTGGCAACAGGAGTGATCGCACCCTCCTTCACCCTCTGATACCGTGGAAGGACTTTCCAGTCTACGGGTTTAACGCGACCATACCTGGGCTAGATACGAGGTTATTTAATAGCGTTTACTAGAACTGGGTACCTCTCCTTCCAAGCCAAGTATTCCGCATTGCAAGTTTTCTATAACATTACCTATTTGTTTGTCAAATATAGTACGTCGATCACGCGCTGACATCCCAATAGCATCATTTATTTGCTTGGTATGGATAAGTGCGAACAGAAAAGGCTGATTAGAGTATGTTACCAAGAAACCACAACATGTTTTTCAGTGTAATAAGACGACAAAGGAGTTAGCATTGTAAGATTTTTTCCTTTTAACACTGTTTGGCTTCCACGCGGAAGAAAGCATCCGTACAAATGTATTCTCCTGTTGTATTGTGTACAAGGAAGAAATACATCTTTATAATTAATATACTGACATGTTGAACAACATGACAATATCATACCTACACACCAGCTGCGAACACTTTTGACGAGAATTGATCAACGCACTTTTCCGGATAAGGCAGAAAAGTCATCGTGTAAAATCGTACTATAGATTTAGCTTTTTTTAAGTATTATAGTCCCAATTTTTTGTATTAAATTTTTAAAAATTATGTTAAATTATTTTATTCAGTTTCAACACTTCGGTGGCAGTAAGTACGTTAGAATTTTAGAATATAATATGATTTTTAAGAAAGGTTAGAATTTTTTGGTTAAAATATAATAAAAACATCTATAATAATTATTGTAATAATTTCAAATAATGCACTTGCTTGTAAGCGTAAAGCAATACATTAAATTATTATCGATCTTAAGACGGTGGATTTAATTATTATCACGAATTACAGTTACTATGATCACAGGTGTTTTCGGATAAATCGTAAGTTTTCTTTAAATTTAGTAATTTTCACTGAAAATTCAGATGATCATTTGAGCAAAAAATATATACATCCTTAACCAACAGAAAGTAGACAAGTGATGTTTTAATGGTTAGAAATAAAACACACACAATAAAATCAAACAACAAATAGCTCATTTAGTACATCTATGGAAATAAAAAAAGATAAACGACATAGTAGATCATACAGCTAAATAAAACATCTCTCCCTCAGAAATTGTTTAATTTTTTGTCATTTGAAAACAATTTTTTCTACAATTTTTTTTAGCTTTCTCCTTACGTGACACTAAATCGTCTCAATTAAATCCTCTTCAGCTGAAACGCATGGGTCTAATTACGCATGGTGATTTTCTTCCGGTTTATATAGATTTGTAAATTTTTTTTAGTAGAGCAATTTTTTTATATTAAACATTTTGTGCATTTATTTCGTGATTTCTATTTAAATCAGTGTTTTGCGTTCATTATTAATTACTGTTAAAATATTCTGGAAAATCCCTTAGGTGTCGTAATGAGATTTTAGAAGATTTTCGGCCAATAATTAATTCAAATAGCACCACATTCGTTCATAATCCTTTTACCAGGAAATTCAGAGACAGTTTTAATGTACGCCAAATGTAAAGACAAGGTATTTATTCTCGTGGATATAAATTTACGTTTGTAGATCGTATTCATTGCTAATGGAGTGTAAAAAGAGAAATATACTTGGATGTAATTTACCTTCTGTTTTATTTCTTATTTGACCTTATACGATTCTCAAAGAAAGAATATTTCGATCTTAATTTATAGACTGTCGAACTTGTTGCAGAGGATTTATTAACTGAATACCGGAGAATTTTTATGTAAGGTCCGTAAGCGTACACAAAAATACATATGATTGAAAAACCTGTTTTTTGTTTCCAAAATATCCTAATCAATTTAGAAGCCTAATCCTAATACATAAAACTGTAAAGGTGAACTTTAAATATTTTGATCCAGATAGTTAAGACTTTCGAGTTACCTCTCTTAGGTTCCACACCTATTATAACACTTAATGACGTGGGTCTTTCAAACCTAAAGATTGTGAAGCGCTGTCATATCTTAATTATATTTTAGAACATTTCTTTAGCTCCGTATTTATTATACGAGTAAGACAACTAATTTAGTGTTTTTCTCGTTTTTCCTCCCTCTGTATTGTCAGCATTGAACCTCCAGTATTCACATATCTAGTATACACTCGTCGTGGAAAAACGTGGTGTCAAAGTGTTTTTTAACTAATAGAATACTTATTTCGGTCATAATTCTCTGGTAGTCTTGGATTATCGCGATCCCTATAATCACGATTTTATTGGATTTCTCAATGCTCCCATCTATGGCGGTACCATACATATATATACAACCTTTGTCCAGAAAGTTCGGTGAATGACGTCATAGTGTTCACGGTCGTAAGAGTTTTCAACCGGCGTATACCGTGTCGGACAGGTGAAGAATGGTCTGAACCAGTTCCTGAGCGGCGAGTTAGCTTAACGCGTGGAAACAGTTGATTGTAGAATCAAGGTGCTGTGCGCTCGGTCGAAATTCAAAATGGATCATCGAACGAATATGCTGTTCTGTTTCAAACTTGGAAAATCAGCGAAAGAGACTCATGAAATGCTGCTAAAAGTTTACAAAGAACGTGCTGTCATCTTGAAGTGCGTGTATGAGGGGTTTAAACGATTCCGAGAAGGGCGGGACACCATTGAAGACTCCCCCCGAAGTTGTCGTCCTGCAGCTGCACACACCGCGGACAACGTACAGAAAGTGAAAGAATTGTTGGCCAAGGATCGTCGTGTCACAGTACGAATGATAGCGGAGGAAGTGGGAATTGGTCGTAAGATGGCCCACCTCATACTGACCCAGGATTTGGGTAAACGCAAACTTTGCTCCCGACTTGTGCCCCAAACTTTGACACCGGAACAAATGCAAATTCGGCTTGAAGCCTGTGGAGACTTCATCGACATGGCGGATCGAAACCAAAATTTCCCGAAAACCATTGTCACTGGTGACGAGACCTGGTGCCTGAAGTACGACTCCGACAGCAAGCGTCAGAGTATGGAGTGGCGAGGTCCAGGGTCGCCGAAAAGCAAGTTGATGCGAAATGAGAAATCCCGCATCAAAACAATGCTCGGGGTGTTCTTCGACTCCGAGGATCTCATCCATAAAGAATTCCTGAGCGCACCACGTTAAATACCATTAAGTACGGGGATATACTGAAACGTCTACTGCAACGGATAAATCGGGTACGCCCCCATTACGCCAAGCAAGGACCCTGCTTCATGACAATGCCCGGCCACATACTGCCCTTCTGGTGCAGCAGTTCCTGGCCAACAGTCGAGTTGTGTCCCTGAATAACCCACCCTACTCCTCAGACTTGTCTCCCCAAGACTTTTTCTTGTACCCCAAACTGAAATCGGCCCTAAAGGGCCACAGGTTTACGGACATTTCGGACATTCAAGGTAATGCTACGACCCAGATGAAGGCCATCCGTAAAGACGATTACTCCAGGAGTTTCCAAGACTTGTACAGCCGTTCCCAGATGTGCATTAGTGCCTACGGGGATTATTTCGAAGTATAGTAACAGCTGTTTCATATATGGCAACAATCCATTGTAATTATAGACACATTCACCAACTTTCTGGATATATATATATATATATATATATATATATATATATATATATATATATATATATATATATATATATATATATATATAGATATATATATATATGTGTGTGTGTGTGTGTGTGTGTGTAAGTAAATATTTTTTCCGTAATAAACTCGTAATTTATTTTCAATTTACCGCTTTATTTTTCGCAATTAAGAAATTGCGTATTTATGACGACTGATTAACGCGATTTGATTTCTTCAGTTTTTAAATAAAATTCTTAAATTTTTGTCACTATTTCGAGACGAACTTTGCCAATATTCCTCTGAGACAACACTTTCAAAGCATTGAGAATTTCTCATACTTGTTTAAAATTTATTTATGCAGTTTGAGACTTACAGGACTTTTAACGCTTCAAAATTCTGGACCAAAAATGCTGCATTAGACGGCACTTTGAGGTAGGTTTACCGTTTTCATGAAAAAGTATGCCGTTTTGGTAAGATGTAGGAGTCAAAGTTCTCGAAGGATGTCTCAGGAGACCATTGTTGAAAAGTGTTACAATTTATTCTTACTCCGGCTTATCGCACAGAAAATGCATCAGGGTGCCAAAACGTGTTCAAATAAACGTCCCAAATGTACTTAACTATCTGCATGGACAATAAAAAACAATGGAACTCAATTAAAAAAATCGATATTCTTGAAGGTATTCAACGTACAGTTTTGAAGTCCGCGTATGAAGTATATTAGTAAGTGTATTGAGGTTAGAACAAGTATTTGCTAAAAATGGTAGCTTTGAAGCCTCATTTGCGATCTCATCTGTTAACTTATGTTTGTGACATGTCTTACGTCTCCCGAGTTAAAATTATCGGTTGTATGAATCGCAGAATTTCTCCTGATTGTGAGTACATGAAAAAAAAGTTCCCTCTAGCATTGGTTTGGGGCTGCCGTAAAGGCCCTGAATTTCAGTTCCAAAGTTGGAAGTTCTGCAGTTTCATGGGTGTTTTACTTGTTTGCTATTAACTACAAACTGTTGGTCCTTGCTAAATTCAACTTCGCACAGTAAAAGTTTACTGAGTTTTAACGAAGCACGCACATGAACTCTCTAAGATCGTTACGAATGGACTCAACTTTTGTAAACTCGTGGGTTTTTTTAACTTCTTAAACTACTTTTTAATAATAGGGAGCATCCTTCCGGTCTTTCCCCCCTAAAAATGGCGCAACTGAACATCATGATTCGTTCGTTTTTTTCTTTCATTTCCGTCGGTTGCTTTTCCCATTAGATGGAGAAAATATTGCTGAATACAACGCAAGCTTCTGTATACGGAGTTGACTGATTTTTTATCCTTTTCTTTGCATAGCAGCTTTGTGATAATTACGTTTTCAATCTTCAATATAATACCTGAAGGTTTTATATTTTACACCTGTATACCAAGAGAAAATTTGGATCTTTCAAATTCTCAAACTTTATCTCGTTTCAGAGACTAGTAAAATAGTTTGTAATTTAATGGATGATTTGTCTGTTATCTATAACATTTGAAATGCGGGAAAAAGTATTTAAATATCAGAGAAATAACTTTCGACCGACTTTATTTTTTAAAAGAATCCTTGTACCTCAGTATGTAAATTTGTTTAAGGTGTCAAGCTGCTTGATTAACACATTAGGTGCTACGTGATTTATATTTGAAAAACACTAGTGTTTCCTTAGGTACCACGTGATTCATATATGACGGGTACATTCAGGTAAAAATATATATAACTCACGAACTTAATAATCCTAAGTGCATTGAAAATAAAAGTTTCGTTTAGTTGGTTATTGGGGAAAATAAGTGCATTTGGTAAATTAATAATATAGACTAGTAAAAATTAAATCCAAACAGTTTGTAAGAAGTTATTGAATCAGGGCTTTTGGCGGCCATGTGGTACAGCGGGTTGGTTTACGGTGCTGAGGTTCCTCGGATCGAATCCCACGAAAAAGTGCCTCCGTTTGTGTTGTCCCTACATAGGGAGTAATGTTGTCCGCCTATATGGTGCCCCCCATAATAAAATGGAGCACACTAAATAAAATGTCAACAGAAAACTGCGGCATAGTATAGGTGAATGTATGATGACAAGTGCCTCCAATTAAAAAAAAGTTATTGAATAAGTTTAAATGATTTGTAGAAAATGTATTTTCTTATGTACTTTAATACTAGACTGTTACATTTCACTTATTTATGACTTGCTTATGTTTTAAATTAAAACAATAAAAACACATTCGTTGGAAGCCAGGGTATAGGTTAAATAAAAAGTACACCAAATTAGATTTTTTTCGATGCTAATTCAAGTACCAGTTGCTCTAAAAGTTTTTCTTAGAATTGAACACGTGTTCTGCTCAATATTTTACCAGTTGCTTATGTTCTTAGTAAAACCTGATTTACAATGGAAACATTTTTTTCGAATTCTCGGTAAATCGTTTCGAATATTTAGAAGCTCTGTCTCAAAATCTTCCTGTAAAACAAGAATATATATTTTTTTATATGTAATACATCTGTATACCCATAATGCATTTCCCCTTGAATTTTTCTCTCAGAATAAAGAGTGTTTTTCTTTACCTCGAAGAGGATGAGGCTACAGGAAAATGCATTTTATAAAAATTGTGAATGTCGAATCCCTTGTATGTAAATGAGGAATGAAATACACATTATTGGAACCATGTGTGCAGGTTACAAAATCTCTACTCACATAAGCAGAAAATATTTTGCTGTGTATCTATGCATTTCCGTTTACTTATTATGGAATGCCAGGTACTTGTGGGCTGAAACTATAACTCTATCACGTGTTAATGTTGATTATAAAACAGTGGTTTAGTATTTATGGGTATTTTGATGTCTTGTAATAAAAAGAAACGCTCACATATTAATAAAATGTGCTAAAAAAGTACTTTTTTGATGGACCAGATCATTCAGTTGTGTCTGATAGTAAAAATTTCAATACACTCAACTTAAAAAATGTTTTAACGTAGGATTACGTTCCTAAATAGTGGTTCTCCGGAAAGAAAAAAATTCAGAGTCCGTCGCAAGTTATAATTTTAGCAGCTTCCCAAACCCAGTAGCAGTAAACAGTTATACAGAAAAGTACCAAAAATGTGTCACACACACACACACACACACACACACACACATATATATATATATATATATATATATATATATATATATATATATATATATATATATATATATATATATATATATATATATATTTATATTTATATATATATATATATATATATATATATATATATATATTTATATATATATATATTTATATATTTATATATATATTTATATATATATATATTTATATATTTATATATATATATATATATATATATATATATATATATATATATATATATATATATATATATATATATATATATATATATATATATATATATATATATTTATATATATATATTTATATATATATATATATATTTATATATATATATATATATATATATATATATATATATATATATATATATATATATATATATATATAAATATATATATATAAATATATATATATATATATATATATATATATTTATATATATATTTCAGGTAGTCTCCTCTAACGAAACTACCGAGGGTTATTAACGTAGGATTACTTATTGTTTATTTACCTCCTTTCTTTCGCATTTTGGTACTTTTCTGTTTAACTGTTTACTGCTACTCTGTTTGGCTCGCTGCCAAAATTATAACTCGCGACGCAGGACAGATTTTCTCTCTCCAAAGGAAAAATCATTGAGGAACGTAATCCTACGTTAAAAAAAAGAGGTAAGCAACGATAAGTAATCCTACGTTAATAACCCGCGGTAGTTTCGTTAGAAAAGACTACCTGAAATATTTTTTACAAAGAATGTATAATACTATTTTAATGTTTACACCAAAACACGGTTTTAAAAAAAATGATGCCTCGGCCTAGGAGGGTAATTTTTATGATAGTCTCTCAGCACGTATCCTGTTAAAAAACTGCCTCCATTTTTTTTTTCTATGAGGGCGATTTTCTTTTTGGTGGACAGATAAAAGAATTCTCATGGCGGATATTTCCTTTCCTAAAGAATCTATTTGTTGTGCAGGTCTGGCAATGACCTAGAAAAATTTATCCCGGGAAATCTAAAACCCCGTTCGTTGGCACCAAGCGGTCTCGCGGCTCCGTCCGCTGCTTTTTGGGCAAGGTGCCAAGGGAAGGGCCAACACACTCTATCGATCCCCGGACCGTCCCAGACGGTGGAGTGCGCCTACGTGATCACGGGTCTCTCATTAGCCCGGGATGCGGTAGCCTCTCCTCCTTAATTCCCCCCCAAACCCGCGTGCCAGTGCCTCATTCCGGGCTGGCGTTTGATTATTGTTTTTATCTCCCGTCTTCTTGTTCGCTTTGATTATTGCTATGCACTATCCGTGTCGATATTTGGTTTCCCGGAGTGGTTTCTCCGGGCGTCGTGTTTTATTTGGGTTATAGATTAATACTTAGCATTTATTTACTCTTTCGCCAGAGGTAATTTACTCTCAGGCCTTTGCATTTCGGTCATATTTCTTTGGGATACGTATTTCGGATGTTTCGTTTCTCGATTTTCGCTTAGCATAGTGTCTGTATAAAAGAAATAGGACTGATTATTTAAATTAAAATTTAGTTAGTCTATAGGTATGCACTCTATGGCTGAGTATTGTCTGAGTGCATATAGGAAGTATCAGTGATATTTCCTAGGGATAAAACACTCATTCGCACCTCTGATTCTTATACATCAGCTTTTGATTAGACATCACTTGAAATTTTCTAAAGTTGTTGCGTTCACGACACAAAATGATATTAATTTGAAAAATATAAAAAACACACACACAGAAAGCAGAACAAAAGTTAACAAATGTCCAGTTTATTTTGCTTTTTTCTATTAGAATCCCCTCCCCAACCCCAATTTGTTTCTTTTCCTATATTATGTATAATTTTTACTTTTATACATACATTACGAATTAATTATTTCATTTTAATTAATATATATTAATAGGGTCCGATTTAGAAAATTCTTGACTATAAAGCAGAACTCGGGATGGGGGCCCCCCTATCACTGATGTGGGCGTAAAATTTCCAAAATTGACACACAAAAATAATAATCATCAATCATCGTGAAAGTACCATTTTACCAAGGATTGGCTATTCGAAGCGTAGAAGCCTAGAACATTATCAAATAACATAACAAAAAGCAATACAACATATTAAATTCCTCATTAAAATACTAATACAATGCAACCAAAAATCTTATTAATTCCTTATATACGCTATTACATACATATGATGAACTATACATGAAACTATACATATGATGAACCAATAAATCAAATTTGAAAGAATATATAAAAAAATGCTATTAAAAAAAGTAAAACAAAGAAAAAATTGAATTGGGTTTTTTTCTTTTAATATACTAGGGGCTTCGCCTCTAGGCTCGCTACGCTCGCTCCTCTGTTAGGGTCAAGGTCAAGGTATATTGAGTTTGTTGGAGTGCCATGGTCTTACGACTTTACCTCCAGTAGCAAGATAGGTGCGTCAGAAAATATGTACTCAGCAGTAAAATAAAAATATAAAAATTAAGCCCTCTTTAGATAAGTAAAATAAAAAATATAATAAGAATTAAAAGAATAACATTCAAATATTTAGAATAATTAGTGTCCACCGGGGTCGAACCGGGGACTATAGCATACGAGCAGCGCGCTCTAGCACAGCGCCAATCATGGCACAGTAAGTTGACTCAATAAGTTGCTAATAGCAAGATACATAGGGGTGATTCTCGGGCAGTGCAACAGCTTCCATCCATTTACTATTGTCACCCTTATGCGAAGGGGAATCACTGTTGAATCATCACTGTTTCAGCTTTAAAATTCAATTAAAAATCGAAACTTTAAGATATAGACTTGAAATGAGGTTTATATGAATAAGAAAGCATTCAGCTTCCAGATGACATAAATATTTTCTTTGTAAGATAAAAATTCGAGGAGCATCGATATTATATCCACTTTGGGAACTATATTTCTTGAAAAACTGTGTTTCATTTTTTTTTTATGAAAATATTAGTCTGTTTTAAAATATTTTTAAACAAATGAGGTCTAGTTTGAAAGAGAAATGCCTGCAGTCTTAGATTGTAAAAAGATCAAAATTCTACGATCATTTTTTGGCGAGTTATCATAATCTGAAGACGAAAAAGTCAATATTTTCCCACAAAGCATAAAATTTAAAAAAAAACTTAAAGTCCGACGAAGATGAGACATGTCTTACTTTGTTCCCCACATTTTTCTGCATCTATTGGTATCTGTATCGACTCCATACCCCCAGCGGTTTCGGAGGAGATAGCGTGACAACTTTTGTCAGCGGCGGCGGCGGTTATTTGTTTTTAGAATAGAGAGAAAAATTTCGAAGGGGCCCCGAACATTCTGGGGCCCTTAGGCCCGGGCCTACCGCACCTAATGGAATATCAGGGCCAGTATATTAATGAGTTTGAATCTTAAATTTTTCTAATGAAAAACGTATAAATGAATTCAAATTTAAAGCTGCCACGGTTGTCGACGCTGATTGGCTGTAATTAAAACATTGATAGAACACGGAACAACATAATTTCAACATTTTTGTTTTTCAGCTTCTCAATCCAAATTTTAATTTCCCTTTCTCGTCATACTGCAAAGACCCGTGAAATTGGGCACACGTTGGTCGACCCTTCTCCTTACGAAGCTAGACTCCACATCTATCAAATTTTAATCATTTAATTCCTTCTTTCTTTTCTTAAAATAATTGCTTTAATACTGCCAAAACTTCCCTTTTGGCAAACCGATTTTGGTTCCCCGTCCTGCCTATAAATGGATCCAGTGGTCCAATATTCAATCTCGTGAGTGGAAGTGTTCATTCTGTTTCATTTTAACTGTCACCGCCAAGGTAGCTGTTCTTTAGCACACAGTTACCGGTTTACCTCTGCTCTATGGGGGAAACGGAATTTTCTTCGCAGTCCAAAGCTAGGACTGATCACTGATCCAGGCAGAAGCCGTGCGATTTTTCTAAATACATGTTTGGCAATTCGTTTACTTTGGAAAATTGCTATATGTTTATTAATTCATTATACGTTCGGAGGTGAAAGCAGTGCTTTGCTAGGAACTCCGTAAACCTTGACCTTAAAAATTTCAACATTTCTGGGCTTTATTTAAATATGCTATTCTGGTGCTTTCTAACAATATAATAAATTGCTATTATTGCCTTTTGCCTCTTTATTTTTAAGTGTGGATAAATAACCTATGCTAAACAATTTGCTGTTCCGACGTGATATTTTTGCATTACAGATAAAGAAGCTGAAAATTAGTGGATTGAAAAAGAAAATACTATCATTTGAAATTGCTAGGGTAGCTTTTCGTGTACAATCCTAGGTTAGCATTCTTCCACTTTGCAGAATTCCACATTCTTGCATTACTTGGTGTCCGAAAACAGGTTTCAGGATTAAAAAAATAGTGTTTATGATTCACAGTAAAATGACTGTATCCTGCATTTTCCAGCTCCTCTATTTTATACTCTAGGCAACAGTGTGAATAAATCTTCTATCCTTCTTCTACGCGATCCTCGATCTTTGCCATAAGTGTGCTTACTTCTATACACATGAACGAGTAAGCATTCGCCATCTTCTCGGCATATCCCGCTGAAATTCCACTGTTGTGGAAGAACTCTGTCATTGTTGTTTTTTCGCCGGACGCACGGGGTTTCATGTATTTCCACAATTTTATCATAGCCGGCTATTCGTCTTCTAGGTTGTTGGATAAAATGCAGCGAATATACTTCTCTGATATAACTATTCCAGTCAATAGTTATATTTTTGTAGATGTTGAGATGCTTGTGGCGACATTTAATGGACGTGAGTTCCTCTTCCCAGCAGTAAACAGATCTCAAGAATACAGAAAAGTGTTCTTTTGAAGAAGTGGGTACCCCTTTTGACATGGGCAATAAATGCGGCGAAGTTATTGGTATCATCCATTTATAAGACAATGGAGAACTGATAACAGGTTTTTATTTAACGGATTTATCTTCAGGGACATAGATGAATGATAAGTGGTTATTACTGTCAGCCTGAAACTAACCTCCGAATGATGATTTTTTCTTTATTAGGGCTTTTTTTCGCTTTATTGTTTACATTACAATATTCTGTTCTTTAGTTTCAATCATGAGGAAAGAATGCTATTTCGGGTTTATTCTGAAGTATTTATGCTATTTTAAGGGCGTCCAGGATACAAAATTGTTCGAATTTTCGAAAAAAATTTATTGCATTAAAAATTTCTGTGTTCTTTTACGCTTAAAATGACGTTTAAATCATATTTCTATCTTAATTAGAACAGGAGTAATTATTATTTTTTTTTCAACGTTCTAATAGTAGTCAAGCGTTGTTTAAACCTGTAATTGCGTTTTTTTTCATGATGGGTTTTTTCCCCATTATTTGTCTTTAATTTGTTATAAGTCAAGAACCCCTAAAGATAAATGGTTGACACTTGGAACATGTCTTTTTCAACTATTTTACTTTAATTTAGATTCAGCAAATTTGAAAAAATATTTACTTTTGAAAATATGATTTTTAAAAAATATGATACATCATTTTTTTGTAATTTTTAATATAAATATTTTTAATTTTTTTTTAAAAATTAATATTTAAAAAATGCTGAATCAAAATTAAAACTTATATATTTCTGTTTAATTAAATGAAAAAGAACTAAAATTCGACAAATAATATTTCGAGTTATAACAATTTTAAATTACCCCACTTTTTATTAAATTTTAAATTTAAAAATTTTTTAAAAACATTCTGAGAAGTTTCATGAAGTGATTTTGTTTACAAATTATATGGTTAACCATCACAAAAAAATTCAAAATTTTAAGTCTATAAATAAAAAAAATTTTTAATGTGTCCCAGACCCCCTTAATTGCCTAAAAATGACTATATTCTGCTAATACACGTAATTTTGTTGTCCATTATACGTTGCCGTTGGCAACGAATTTTAGAAACTTCGCCAAACCACGCGAAAGAACGATATGGCATCTTCGTCACTTCTTGGAAAATTGAAGTTAACATTGGTAAACATTTTCCTGAAAAAATAATACAACAATCAACACGAAGAAGTGTTAGGATTGAAAAAGTAGGGTTCGTTAGAATTGCAAGCCGTTTGGCGATAGTTTGCAACGTCCGTTGGTGAAATTTTGCGGGAGGTCGCTTTATCAAGGAAGTACCATGCTGGTATTACAATTGTCTTATTATCTTATTATATTTCTTCTTTCTCTGTGAATAAGCTTTGCATGAGAACAGAATATAAGAATATAGAAAAAAACATGTGAAGCTCAATAAGCGCCAAATAATTGCTTAAAACAACATTAATTACCCGCATCATCTTCAAAATTGAAGCCAAAAAGGTTAAATATGTATAATACACTGTCAAGAAATATGCATTTATTTACATGCATATTTGAGATATTTTGGTAGTTCATAGCTTAAATAATTATATAGCCCTTTAAATTAATGAGGGTCATAAATGTTTAAGTTCGTTCATCAAGGTAATATAAGTAAACGAAACCTATTTTTTTAACAATTCAGTCTTTATACAGCTGTTATGCTCCAATCACTTAAAAATTCAATTGAAAAGAATAAGCTCTAATGTAATTAGATATAAATATTTAAGAAATTTGCTCAAGTTGTGGAAGAATTACATAAAAAAGGAGAGGTCAGCAAATATTCTAGTAGTTACTGTTTTTGTTTTACAGTATACAGGGCGATTTCTTTTAAAACTGACACTACTCGGAGGCATCTGTAGCGCGATCTATCAGTCGGAATTCCACCAAAATTGATAGATGGACTAAGGACAGCATGGGGAAGAGATTCCGTGAAAAAATATTAGTTTCAAAAGTCACTGATTGGAGAAGATATGGCGCTGTTGTTGTCGGAGCACTCGAGAATTTGGATAAAAGGCAAGTAAAACATCAAAATACAAATTCATGACTACGTAGTCAACAGCAGCACCAGTATTTTGGGCAATAAAGTGCGGATTCTGTTGCGCCTTCGCTTTACAGAAGAAAGAGTCATCAGTCATTTTTCCACTTGTATGGCCACCTCGCTCCCCGGACCTAACCCATGTTTCTTCTTTCTGTGGGGTTATTTAAAGTCTAAGGTGTATCTTGGTGGAGTCTCGAACTTGGTGGCCCTAAAGGAGAACATTTCCCGAACTTTGATGAACATTCCTGGTGACATGTTACGCTTGGCCGTTGAGAACGTAGTGTTCAGGATGCAATGTGTCGTCCACCAGGTATGTGGTCACATTGAAGGAGGGAGAAGGGAAGTAGCTGCATAAAGTGGTGTTGCAAGGAAATTTCTTTGTTATTCATTTGTCTGCTTACAACTTTTTCGGTATTCGTCCCTTAACTTCATAGCCCGAAATACTGGATCTGTTGTCGACTACATAGTCGTGAGTTTGTATTTTCATGTTTCACTTGCCTTTTATGCAAATTATCAGGTGCGCCGTCAACAAGAGCGCCATATCTCCCCCTATCGGCGAGTTTTGGAACTTATATTTTTTTTCACAGAAACTCTTTCCCATCTCGTCCTTAGTCCCTCTGTCAATTTTGGTGGAATTCCGACTGATAGATCGCGGTACAGATGGCTCTGAGTAGTGTCAGTTTTAAAAAAAATCACCCTGTATATCAGAAGATTTTATCTCTTCCTTTCATTTCTTTACCCGATAAGTAAAAAAATATTGAATGCTTAAGCTTTTTTTATATAAAATAGTATCAATTTTTTTTATAAAAAATGGAATTCTAGATATTTTATTTCCTTATCATTTCAAATCTCTTTGAAAATACTGAATTATATGGAATTAAAAATAAAACTTTTTTTTTTTCAAAACAGTAAGTTTAGATTAGATCAGGTGATCACCCTGAAAATGCGGGAACCACCAGTCTCAATTTATATACAACTATGGTTTAGGGAATGTATTCAGATATTTAAAGCTTTATTTTCCCTTCTGTTTTTTTTACTAGTACAACATGATTTGCAGTAAAGATTTTCCAAATATTTGAGCACTCAAATATTTGGAATTAAAATGAGACAAATGTTAAAGACAGTGTTCTTTTATCTAGAATAACAAGTTTATAAAATCTTTAATTCTCTTATCATTTGAAAATTTATGAATAGGAACTATTGGTGTAATTAAACATCACTTGAAATTCCGTAGCTGTGTGTGCTTAATTCATTTATTGATACGGATTGTGATTTACGTCATAAAAGATTAAATCTGTTGCAACCTACACATCAAAACCGAGTTCATTTGGTTTTTTCATTCTATATTGAACAAGGGATTTTCCCCTATCCATAGCTCTTACGCGATATTTGTTCACAAAACTCATTAAATAATTTCTTTTTCCTCTAATAGTTAATATCAATTAATTTTAATTATTTTTAATCCCAGTACGCAAAAGACATTTCCCATCATATCATCATTAAAAAAATTAATTTCCAGTAATCTTTTTATTGTATATTTTGAGCTTTAAATGGAATGCATATTAATTCAAAAATTAATTATTCGTTTCTAAAATAGACTTAAGGGAGTTTTTGAATTCAATTAATTTTGACCCAGTTCTCACTACAAGCATTGAATAAATTATTTAAATTTCAACGGCAATACCTATTCCATAATACTTTCCTTATATTCATTGAATTTCCTGCTAAAAGTAGTCCTTTTAAGCTAGCAGCCCATTTTCATAAAATATTCCCACATCATTAACTTTTCTTCTGACACTTATAAAAGGGAAATAATGGAAGGAAATCTCTTGTAGCAGATACATTTTCATCATATCTTTTTAATTTTTTTTTTTTGCCTTGATCTCCGTCTCCTTGATAATTGCCTTTCGTCGCAGTTGAAAGAATTCAGCCAGTGATTATTAGGCTTGTATGACTTTTTTTTATGAAAAAGTAACCAAAGATTGAATTGTTCCATCCGGTGAAGAAATAAGTTTCTCGAGCTTGTTTACTACATTCCGTAATGATGCATGAATATTTTATTGTTTGTTACTCCTTCGTTTTCCTTACCTATTGTTTTATGTTAATTCTGACCTTATTTTGGATCATTCACTTTCTCATTTCTTTGAATGCTGTCACGCCCAGAAATTAGAAATATTAGGCTTGCATGGAGAGCGAGATTTGTGTGAAGTTGATTTTTTTTTATAAAGGGTGAATGATACACACGGCGGCTGTGTTGTTCTTGTAGTGGTTTATTTGTTCATATAGCAACCAATTTGCTGCACCTGAATTTTGTAGTGAGGTAAACACATGACGGTAGCTGAGATTCTGTTGCATTAGAAACTTTGCAGCTCGAAAATGACATCGTTGTGAGGTTATTTGTGCTCTATAGCAGTGTTCCTTTTGTGCATTTTAAGTATAGGTCAAGGTGACGTTATTTTCCCATGGTGGGAGACTATTAACCAAGTACCAAGTATATATATTAACGATGTAAACTATTAAATCAAGTATAAAGTTAGATTGTTCTGTAATCACAATTTAGTTTTAAACTTGCATGATAAAAAAAAAGTTTTTATTCTTTTCAGTTAATAACACTAGCCTAACTTCATCATCATTACAACAGTCTAAGGCTCTGTTCACATAGCGTCACAATCCGTTAGCGTAAGCGTAAAAGTATTGAAATATATTTAACCAATGACAAACCTCCAAACGATTAGCAAGGAAATGATTGAGGCCTATGATTGGCTTATTTCAGTCTCAGCGTCATTTTTCCTTTTATGCTTACGCTAACGGACTGCAATGTGAACAGGCCTTAAGACAGCATGAGTCAGGATGTCAAATGCAATGTCTTTTGTAAGAGCACCCGAACAAAAGTAAAAAGATATCGACTGAGTGCAAGCCCTCTCTAACATCCCCTTTCTTTCGAAAGCTGTACGCTATAACGTTGTCGCATTAAAATGTCCAGAATATTGAAAACTCTCATGAACTTTTGAAGAAAGTTTCCTTTAATATACTGGGTTTGTCAAAAAGAATCACCCGATTTGAAATGAGTATATTATGAAAAATATTGAACATAGAGTAACTTAAAATTCTAAATTCTAACTTTATGATTACCTATGTAATTTTAAATTACATAGCTAATCATAAAGTTTTTTATTAACCAAAATAAAGGTGCTCAATATGCCCACCTTTGGATGCACGACATGTGTCTATATGGTAAGCAAATTCTCTCGAACTTTTGCGAGCATGTCTGCATACACTGCTTCCACGGATGTTATGCGTACAAAGACAACCAGTGGCTTAGAATTGTTTATACCATAGCCTAATGCTCTGAGAAATAGGAATTTCAATCTGCCAGGGTTTTGTCGACGAAAATCACGCTGAACAGTTGTTACGGACTTTCACTTCGCAAAGCGTAGAACACAGAATGATTTCTGTCGTGCAGGCGCCATCTTTACAAAAACTGAAGTGGCGGACGAAGGAAGAGCGTTAGCGCTACTTGTCGGCAACTGCGTGAAACTCGAGATTTCCCTCTTTCTGCCTACACATAATTCGATCAAACCGGATTAAAAGATTAATAGTTATGATTATTTTTTTAGATCGGACGATTCTTTTTGAAACACACTGTAGTATTATTTGAAGTACATATCACTCGAAATTCGTAACGAGCACTAAGCAATCTGTTAATAACGTGATTCACCATCTTTCATATAAGATCAAATGTAAAGTTCTTTTGACAGAATGTCTGGGAAATCCTAATTTCATAAATGTAAAACTTAACGTGGTCTGCAATTTTACAATTCGGGTGAAGCCATATGAGATTCTACTCTTTCTCCTCGATATACTACGACTAGAAGACTCCAATTGATACCAAATGTTACTTATTTATGGGGCCACAGGAGGTTGACAAAGTCTCCATGATAACTATTCTCTAATTCATAATTACTCACTTCATTTGATTCTCCATCACTAAAACCTTGTCGCAAAGACACCAACATTCAGCAAACTAGTGTGAGTGGGCGAGTGATAGAGAAATATATTTCACGATAAAGCCAGTCAAGCTAAAAATCTAATCAATACTTAAAAAAAACACCACAAATATTAAAGACATAGAACAAGATGAATTAAGACGAACAGAGAACGGATGTCCGCGTATTGACAAAACGAAAGTAATCCGGCAAAAAAGGCTCTGATATCACTTACCTTTTTTCACTCGATCCAGAAAACTGCTGAGATATTGGATTTTAAATTCGGTCGCAGCAAAATAAAACTTTTTATTGGTTACAGTCACTAACCCAAGGTATTTCTATACACAAAATTCAGATGCTCCTTTAATTTTAGAGTTGAGGCTCTTAAAAAAAGATTTTGGGTACATTTTCAAGAAATAATCGTGGACATTTAAGACATTGAGCGTATAGATTACATGGGCGTTTTGAAGGATCCGAGTTAAGTTGGTACATCAGTTGCGGATCTTCTATACTATAGTTAAACTACGGGGGAATTTAACTCTCGGTTTTTTCTGATCAAAGAATAGGACATGCGTATTTTTGATTTCTGTATACGATGGTAGGCGCTTCAATAAAGACTGCTATATTATTATAATTTAAAATTTTTCGTCATTAATTCCTTAACAGGCATTAAATTATTGATATCTTCCATACAGTAATAAATTATTTTAAAAAAAATAAATTACAATATAAAGTTTTTTGCACAGATTTTATATAAAGATCTATGTCCAACTAAATTAAACCCACTTCAAAAATATGCTTAAATGCTAATCTGTGATTGGAAAACACTATATATATATATATATATATATATATATATATATATATATATATATATATATATGTGATAATATTACTAACTACCTATAATCGCCCATTCTGTACTTCATCTCTGCCATGGTAACCCGTCCTTCTTGGCATAACGTAAACGCTTCGCCTTCCCAGATACTAACATCCTCCGCCAATTCTGGCAACCTCTCTAATTCTATTTTGGCGCTTTTTTGCGGGAGACGCTGGACTGACTCGAAGCGAGTAAGATGTGTTGCTTTACTGTTTAATAAATTAGTTTGTTCCTGAAGCCGACTATATTATTTTCCGGCCACGATGCAAGATACAATTTCATGAGAAGTCCATCCGGACATTTCATATATATATACATATATATGTATATATATATGTATGTATATATATATATGTATATATATATATATATATATATATATATATATATATATATATATATATATATATATATATATATATATATATATATATATATTTCCAATGCGGCAGACGGTATCTTGTACATAACTTAAAATTGGGACTCAAATTTTGCCGAGTTGTTTGATTTACTGCCTTAAACTCAAAACGTTGGTCTTGATATATTATCAGTGGTAAGATCCGAGAATTCTAGTACAACGAGTAGATAAGTATTAATCAATTATTTGATATTGAGGAACATAAAAGTATTATACTAACCTAAATATATTAATATCAGTAGTTTCATTATAGGCAGTTCATTATTATAAATAAATTAAATACGCCAAAATGGAAAATTTAATAACAAAAAGTCAAAATAACTATTTTTTTCACCATACTGTCTGAAAATCGTCTCAAATATTGGATAAAATATTCCTAACACTTGAGAAAAAAAATGGGGCTTTCGTCTTTAAAGTAATTTATGTATGAAGAGAAAATATATCAGCCGTAAACTCTTCCCAAACTTTGTTATCTAAAATTCTGCGCCTTCGAAACTTAGCGATAATTGCCTTTTTCATTATTCGACAGCACTTGAAACGGGAAAGTTATTCTAACTTTATTGACTGTAAGTTTTTTTTTCTTTACCTCTCTGAAGAAGAAAATATGAAGAATAAATTTATGACTGGATAAGATAAAGAACAGAGGATAGAAGTGTGAGAGGAAAAATTTTTCTCTTCACACTCACACAATCACAAAATGTACCTCAAAGAGATAATGTGCTAAACAATTTAATTTATGTCAACATAATTATGATTATTATATAAGCCAGAATACTAATTTTTACAGTATAAATAGATGCTGATCAATGAGATAGTGATTTAGTAATAGACAGATAGATAAATATATGAGGACTTCATATGAAGAACTGTCAAAAGATAACCCTCTCAATAAGTTAATTGAATATTTTGTAGCTTAAATTTTAAAATTAGCTGTTTATTTATATTTTATTAATTAAATTTTGCACTCAGTCATTATTATTATAGTCAATAATTATCTCAATCGATAATTGTCATATTTGAATTTAGTTCATTTTTCTTTCATATTCCGTTACTGAACCACTATGTTGTCAGTATAAAAATAGGTATTGGATTTAGACAGCCACTCTATCTAGTATACTATAATTTGGACTGTATCAAAATTGGTTCAGTATCTCATTTCGCAATGGATTTCCAGGTGAATTGGAGATTTGATTGTACTCGTGGCTTGTGTTTTTATGATGGTTTATCATATGATTTGCAATTGTTTTTATGCTGTGTATACTACCAAAGTACGGGTATCTTAAACACTAGATGATTTAGAAACACACTTTTCAGTTTATAGATGACATGGGCTTACCTGAAGAAGAAATTCCCGTTACAAATTATATATATATATATATATATATATATATATATATATATATATATAATATATATATATATATAATATATATATATATAATATATATATATATATATATATATATATATATATATATTGATTGCAGTATCCACCTTGTTGTTGTTACTTTTAATAATTGTTTATGGAACTTAATCCACACAATTTTACACTACCGAAACTGCTGGCCATTCATTTAACGGGACACCGTATAGGTGGTCAGCATTACCCCCTCCAAGTCGATCCAATAATTTTGAACCCACTCAAGTGACGAGACCGGAACACTTGACCCCACACCTCCAGAGGTATAATTGACAAATTGGAGGACATTGCAGCCATGACAGATTTTACGAGCACCAGCCGCCATTATTGCACACGGCGATGGATTTACAGCGACGGGTGTCGAACCAAAGACGTTCAGATCACTGGCCCGCTGTCCTTGCCATCTGGACCATCGCGCCCATGCATCCACCTTGTTATTAGGTTTGTTGTGCGCATCATCATTTCAATATAGGATAATTTTTTTTTAATTCAAATTCCTCTTTTATTTTCCTTCCCGTTATCCCCTTTCTTTTGCTCAGTACTGTTAAAATTCAATCATGTCCCTCCTCTCTTGTATAATTTTTCTTGGGTAAGACTCCTTTAAAAAATCCTTGCTTGTTCCCTCGATATAGGCTCTTCTGTTACTCTAAGAGACCGGTCAAAACTCGTATGATATACATATATATATATATATATATATATATGTATATATATATATATATATATCGTATGATATATATATATAAATCAGATATACCTATATATATATATATATATATATATATATATATATATATATATATATATATATATATATATATATATATATATATATATATATATATATATATATATATATATCTGAATAACTCTGAATAGATTTAGTAAAATTCCATATAACCATCAGCATTGGGATACTAATGACCTTTCATTAACGCGCTGGTTAAGTTTTTCTGAGAGAAATGCTCTAGTTTCAATGTATTTTGAGTCCTTGCTTTGCTGATATATAGGGGTAAGATAGGGATCGAACAGTAGAATGATAATTTCATACAGAGGCTTAGAACCACATCACTAACGGTTTTTGAAGCTTCAAGGCGTCATTCTATTTTACCAACACAAAATCTGAAAAACAAAATTGTCATTTTACGAGCTAAAAGAGTACCACCGACTGTTGAAAGAAATTGGCAAAAGTTTGGAACAACCTTTATCTGCTTTCAGAAGTCTAACCTTTTATCTCCTGCGAACAATGTTTTCTGTTCCACCGGTTTCTATAAGTTAGGGGTTTAACGTTAAAGATTAAATTGAAAGAGTGACGTGTAAATAGTATTATTTAACATAATTGATGTTGGTTTTTAGCTTAAACTATCTGAAAATTTACGTATAACTGTGATAAAAGTATACCGAAAAATTTGTGTATGACCCTCCGATCTAATTTAGTTTAGTAACAATGTACTGCATTTTTTTTCTCAAATTTCCCGCTAAACCTTGAAAGAGTATAACAGTTGGATAATGTTGTTTTCTTAAAGCATAAATATCTTGTATACTTAGCATTATTGCAGAAACTTCATAGAATCTTTCAATTGATGTTCATTGAGTTTGTTTTTCGCTGCTTGGATACACATTGTTACTATATGTTTGGTTCAAATTCAAAATTACTTCATTTATTAAAATAGCCATGAAGTCTTTCTTATTTCAAATGTATTACCAATGTTCTCCTTCTATAAAACGCATTTTTATTTAAATTCGTAAACACTACGCCTAGATTCCCCGGGTAAGAAAATAAGAAGCCTTTTGCAACACAAATGTTCTTGAATATTTTTGTATTTGAATGGAAATGTATCTGACACTTTCGCTTTCATTTTAATAGCCTTTCAATATCGTTCCGAAGGATCGTTTTTGATCTTTTCCTTCAGGATTTGAAAGACTTCTTTTCTATTCGCATCTTTCGTTCTCCTCTTCTCGCCTTTGAAGTATAATATTATCATGGTAAAATAGGGGTAGAATCTCGATTTGTACGCTTTTTTTTTTCTAATGCACATCTTATTCTTGGGATATGATAAATTTCTATCATTTTCACTTAAATATCAACCAATTTTTGAATGAATCAAAAATTAGTAGTTATGAATTTAATAATGTCTCATCTGTAAATGGCATCTGTGGCATGTGCTTTTTAAAAATAAAATTTGCCCGATACAGCTGAGTGGCATTTGCATTATGACAATGGTTAAGAATTTAAGCTACCACAAGAATAACTATAAAAAAATATTCTTGATATTACAACATTGGGGAGAACCTTTCGCGTTTTCATGCAAAAATTGTGGACCGTTTCACCCTCTTCAGCACAGTAGTGGCCTGATAAAAATTTAGGGGGACCCAAATATCCGTTTTTAGTAAACGGAATGAATTTAATAATACAGTGTGGTCATAAAAAAACTTTGCCGATATGTAGACCTCTAGCTTCTGTTCCGTTCAAACGGTCGAGATGACATATCAGATATAGTTATTCAGAGGTATGAGTTCGGGATTGTTTGAACGGAAACCAAGTGGTGCTCACGGTTACCATTATTATAGGTACAGAAACTCGAAATTTTCGAATGCGAACGGCTACTTTTTCCTGTCCCAAAATGCTCATTGCATGCGAAAACCCTAAAGAGCGTTAGAACGGTATTCGCATCACGAAAAACGGACGCGTTATGCACGCACCAAAAAGAGATCTGCGAACGGCCTGTGATGGCCCCTAAGTAGAATATGTGTAAATCAAATAAAAGTTTTCTTTTGTCCGATCTGTGTTGTCATCGGTGATTGGTTTCTTGCAAATTGCACATGCAAATTTCCACCGTGCGCTCTGATAGTGTTTTTGTTGGCCGTACACAGAGCTGTTTTTTGTGAGTGCATAACACGTCCATTTTTTGTGATACACGTATACCGTTCCAACGCTCTTTAGGGTTTTTGCATGCGCTGAGCATTTTGCGACGGGAAAAAAGGGCCGTTGCCATTCGAAAATTTCGAGTTTCTGTACCTATAACTGTAATTGTGAGCGCCACTTGGTTGCCTTTCAGAGCTCATACCTCTGAATAACTACTCGCACAGTCAATAAATTCGGAGACTTTATTTACTACAACAACGAATACACTTGCAAAGTCTTGCAAAGTCCTGAACACAATCACCTTCAAAATAATGTCCTTCCGCAACTATACACTTCTGCCAGCGTTGATACAGCTTCTGGAAACAGTCCTTGAAACCTTTGCGTGAGAGCTGTCGTAAAGCAGTTGTCGCTGTTGCCGTCACTTCTTTGGCATTTGCAAACCGCTTGCCCTTGATGCGATCTTTCAGTTTCGGGAACAGGTAGAAATCGCAAGGAGCGAGGTCTGGGGAATACGGGGGATGTGGCAGAACTGTGGTGCAGTGTTTAGCAAGTGCTTGTTGCACCATCAAGGATCGGTGCGCCGGGACATTGTCATGCAACAACATCCACATATTGGATTTCCAAACGTGTGGACGTTTACCACAGATTGCCTCCCGGAGACGACGAAGAACCTGTACATACCATTTGTTGACGATGTTACCTTGCGTTTGGCGCAGCTTGTCCTTTCTGGATCTTGCGTCAATAAACTTCAACCAACCAAACAACCACTGCTCCTACCCGTTGGATATTCGCCTTCGTTTGTCGGGTCACTGGCCACCCATTTCGCGGATCATCTGCAACAGCGTCTCTCCCATTTTTAAACAAGCTGTACCATTTGAAAACTTTCGATCTGCACATAGCTTCGTCTCGATACGCTTTTTGCAGTAACCGTAACGTTTCTGAAGTGGTTTTTCCTAATTTGTAGCAGAATTTAATGTTGGAACGTTGCTCCAAAAAGGACATTTTGCTACATCGACATCATAGGCTGACAGTCTGCAACCAAATGGTGAGCTGCGCGCTCCTTAGCAGTTGTGCAAAGCGTCATGTGACGTCTCACGCGTACGCAGATAATCAGACTTGCAAACCACATCGTTATTTTGGTTCCCACACACACCGGGCATGAGGGGGGAGGATAGTCCCCGAACTTATTGACTATACTGGTATATCTGAAATTTCATCTCGATCGGTTGAACGGTATAGCCGCTAGAGGTCGATATATCGGCAAAATTTTTTTAACACCACTCTGTATATGAGTCCGAAATTTCGAGGATAAAAGAGTCTTAGCGTGCCCCCTTTTCTAACTCCCTAACCCTCCTTATGAGCTCTTGCATGGATCTTGCAACTGGAGGCAATTAATATTTCTCCCTTTCTAGTTTCAAACATTATAGAAGAAAATATTATAGATTATATGAAAGAACTGATTTGTAATATCAGAAGGTTTTCTACCATATAGATCATAGGTGATATTCAAATACGCAGTACGATAACATCCACTCGTATGTCCAATCACAAATTTTTCCCTCTTCTGGAGATGACAAATCTGATAGACTAGAAGGTAACCCGTCATTTTGACGTCATAATACTAATAATGACGTCATAAAGGAAAAAGTATATGAAAGTCAAAAAATATCCCGAATTATCTAGCAATATTTAATCCACACCTTGTAAAAGCAAACCCTTTCATTATTTTTTATTTATTTAGTTTTTCATGCGATTGGAGTAGTAGACTGCCATCCAGTTTTTTACAGCTCACTACGCGATATGAATACTTGAGCTACTTGATTCATTCACATTCAAGTTTGTTTACTTTCAGAATTCATCGCAAAAGTAAACAGATTTTTAAAAGCTGTTAAATGTACAGCTAAAAGAATCCAATTTTTTTTAGTTCTGAATGTTTTATAGAAAAACAGGCTGAACAAACGTGATTTGATGGAGAAGATATTAGTTTTTAGGTAAGAAAAAAATTCTGATCCACATCTGAAATTGAAATTAAGCTTAACCGGCAGTTTGTTTACTGAGGGCTTTAATTGAAAGATGAGTACAGTCCGGAAGTGTTATACAGAGACAACGGCTATTATATATATATAATTAATCAAATTGATTCGAAAGACCTATTTTTAATACAGAATTCTTGTAAAACATGTCGAAACTTTTAAATTTAAAATTTTTAAGAAATATTATTTTTTATCTCAAACTTTATTTTTTATTTCGAAATTCTACATACTGACTTTCATCTAGATTTCGATAATCTAGAAATATCAATAATAGCAAATAACCCCGATTTTGGTACTCTAGAAAATTTAACAATAGTCCTGAATTTCAATTTTTATGTTCCACAGATATTAGCAATTGTCATTAACCTAGATTTTGGTAGTCCATCGAATTCAACGATAGTCGGGAACCTCAAATTCAGCATTTCACAACAGAAGTCATTAGCCTCGATCTTGATTTTCTAGGGAATTCAAGGATTTCGCATTTGTAAATTCAGAGAATTCAACAACAGCAGTAGATCTTAGTATTCATTTATAGACTGAACGCACACAATCCTCTGTTATTGTTTTCTGTTCAAGCGTTTTCGCTTTTTCTCGGAGGGGTTTTAAACAGCGAAAAAATGTAGTAGAGATGAGCTTTCGTTTACTAAGAAGTTAATAAAGGAAAATAATGCAATGCCTCCTTTAAATGTTTTAGATTTTTAGATTTTTATAGCTGGTGAATAGCTGCAAAGGTGTGAGAAACAATTACATTTAATGATTACTTTAAATTAGTTTAAAAATACGACCATGTTTGCAATTTTCCAAAAACCGCAGAAAAGAGCAGCTTAAGCTCATGCAAAATATTGCTAAGGTGAAAAAGCGAAAGTTTCGCGACAGCACAATTTTTCTTTTCATCTTCTCCTTTGATAAAGAGGGGGAAATGAAAAGTATTAAAAAGAAAAAAAAAAGTATATATTTTTTTTAGCTAAAAATTCTAAAGTAATACTTTTTAATTAAAAAAATGTAAAGTTATGTCCCATAAATTAAATTTTTAACTGTTCAGAAAATAGAAACGAATTTTAAGTTTGCATGTCAGATTTCGTTGAGAAAAAAATTTCAAAGTTCTCAATTAATAGCCTCAAGCCAATAAAGAATTAAAAGGAAATGCACAAGTATTTTCTTTGTGCTTTACTTTTAATATTTCTTTAAATAAATACTGCTATTTCTTGCCTTCATTTATATTTGAGGAAATTATTTCTCAAACCAAAAGATTTATGACATGAAACGAAAGTTTTGATTTTGGGCGAATAAAAAGATTAAGATATTAAACCAATCAAAAAGCAGAAAGTACGAATTTCATCAGTGGAAGATGAATTATGTGCTTCCTGGAAGACTTTGCACAAAAGTATCCAGGGCAAAATATATTACACGAAATGAAAAAAAAAGCATCAAAGAAAAGGCATTGAGGGAATTGGCTCGTGAATGGATAGGATTTGAATTTGAGCGGCTATTGAAACGGAGAAGTTATAAGTAGGAATTGAAAAATAAATGATATTACATTCATTTTTCATGCACTAAGTCTTAAGAAGAAAATAGAGAATAAAACTCAACTGTTTTACTTGAGAGTTAAAGTGTTTTGAACGCACGAGTGTTTCATGAGAGAAATGGGGATCACTATTCGGCTCATTCCCACATGTGTCTCCAAACTGTTCAACATTTTTTCCTTAATACTGCAGCAACAAATATATCGTTTTCAGGGGGGGGGGGATTAGCAACTTTTATTAAGACATTGGGAATTACTGTTTATTTTTTTTATTTTTTGTTTGGGGGGGGGAGGGGTAACAGAATGATTTTTCGTTCTTATCCTACCTGAGTTTTGTTGTTGGTGTTGGTGGTGTTTCTAATCCTCTAGCATTCATATAATTCCAATGAGATCCATGAGGTTGTTGACTACGACAAAGTAAAGGACAAGAAGAGGGATTCTTTAGTGGTCTTCTGTGGTAAGGCCCAGACACTCAGAAATGTGCTCCGGGGAGTCCTCCCGGACTTGGAATTTAGTGCAGATGGAAAAGACCTTTCTTCCCCTGTCAAAAGAAATGCTACTTAGGTGTCCAATAGCAAGCCTAAAGAGGGCATTTTGGGAGCCTCTATCGCAATTTAGGAAAAGGGAAGTGTCAGGACTGAATTCTGTTGTACCAGTGATGGGTGAGGGGAGTCAGCTAAGAGATATCATCTACGGTCTTTCTGACAGAATATAGTTCACGGTAAGTAAGTGAAGTGCAATTTGTAAAATCTTTTACTATGCTAATACTTTTACTCTACTCTATTTTCATCAGGATGAAAGATAGAGATAAAAGCTGGAGAGATCAAAATTTAGAGGTGGCGAGTGACTTGTAACGTATCGTTGTAATGAAATGCTCGCCACGAGCATTAATTACAATCGCACCCATGTTTCATCACCAACGCTGAATTTGGATGCTCGGCATAGAAGGTGCCCCACTTCAATCAGTTCAATGCGAAATGCATGGAGTGGTTATGAAACGATCAATGGGATTCGCGAAAAAGTCTAGTTGAGCCAATTGCTCGTCCCGAGAGGCTCAGTTAGTTGCTCGCTTCCAGGCACTGACTAGGAATGCCGATGTTACTTTTCAGTACACTACAACGTTTTCTTATAAGTCTGTGGATACCTTTAGAGTGATGAATGATGACATACGAATGAGAATCGCGTATAAATTAGTGTCGTTTCTGTGTAAAAAATGAAAGCTCAGCAAATCTCGAGATTCCGTAGATCGCGTTGCAACCTTACGCGAAACGTTGCGAGACGAGTCGAGACAATCTATGGCGAACTTGTTCAACGATGATGTGCGAAAGGCTGGAAAAGGTACAGATAATAGTACAGTGGTTAGCGAAAGTTAGCCAAAGCCAGTTAAGTAAATCTCGAGAATCCGTAGGTCATGTTACAGAAGTACGCGAAACAAGTGTCAGGCGAGTCAATGCAATCGAAGATGAACTTGGTCAACGATGATGTGCGAAAGACTGGATAAGATACAGACGATAATACAGAGGTTAGCCAAAGTTGGCAAAAGCCAGTTAAGTAAATCTCAAGAATCCGTAGATCATGTTACAGCAGTACGCGAAACAAGTGTCAGACGAGTCAAGGCAATCGAAGATGAACTTATTCAACGATGATGTGGGAAAGGCTGGATAAGATACAGATGATAATACAGAGGTTAGCCAAAGTTTGCAAAAGCCAGTTAAGTAAATCACAAGAATCTGTAGATCATGTTACAGCATTACACGAAACAAGTGTCAGACAAGTCGAGAAAAACTTTTCCAACGACGAAGTGGATAAGATACGGAAGATTGTACCGTATAGTGGAAAGTCAAAGCGATAGTATATATTTATTTAGAGAATGGGTTTGCGGCTTTGGGAAGATTTTGCCAAATTGGCGGATAGTGGCTAGTATTTTTTTAGCTTTAATTTTCTATTTATTTGGCAAATATAGTGTTATTGCATAAAATCCCTAAATTTATTCTTTCATTCGGGACATTAAACTAAGTCTGACTTAGTCGAGTGGTATAGAGAAAATATAAATAAGCTTTATGGATTCGAAAGGATTTTACTTTCAAAGACTGACAGTATTCCATAACAATTACAATTATTCAACAGTATGGCAGTTACTAAGTTTAGAAGTAATCTACTCTTTTCGTAAGCTTCGTTAATAAATGGTTTGAAATGCTCAGGTAAGAAATTTAAATTTATAAGTATGTGAAAATTAATGGAGAATCATTCGATCATCAATGTTTAGCTTCATTGTTACAATTAATTTCATTATTAACTATTACATAATGCGACACTAGTTTTCAAGAAATTTTTCCTTTATGCCGAAAGAAAATATTATTTCAGCTCATTAAATAAAAAAATAACCCACAGAAATATACGCAAACGATTGTGGATGATATTCTTTATTCAAAGAAGTATCAATGTAACTGAAAAAAAGCTTGCTGGAGCAGGACGAAACTGTTCAAATTCAAAGGAATGCCATATTAGTGTATATATTTTGGATTAATAGTAACTATGCTTATTTGGCAGAAGCCTCTGGCGTACCAAACCATAAAAGGATATTTCAAGTATTTTAAAGCAGTAAAAGGCATTTTAATTTAATATATGAAAAAAATTGTGTAAGACAATGATATAGCAATGTATAGCAATGTTTACATTTATGCGCATATGACTTTTGTATATTTCATTTTATGTTAAAAAGTATCATTACGCAGAAGTATGTAAAATATGGCATGTATTGGATTTAGCATTAAAAAATCAGACAAAAGGGTTTGTTTTCTATTTCTGTCTTACAAGCATTTTTAATGTAGAAGAAGGTTTGGTTTGAAAGTCTATCACAATCACAAAATTAAAATGAAAAATCCTTTGTAAGCGATCTGCAGTTTTAAAACTTTCTAAAAGAACTTTACGTCACTCTTTTCATCACCCCTGCCATCAAATTATAAATTTTCCAACCACTTTTTAGAAATTTTACAACTTCTAGGATGAAAGGTCGTTTGTCATTATCTGTTTTCATCATTAGTTCACCATAAGGCAAAAAAGTTTGACGTAACTTAGTAAGCGAGGAATTTTCTTTTCAAAGAAATTTCAGATTTCTGTAGGTGTCAAAGAAAGAGATTGAAACGGAGGTTACCTGATTCAAGATGTAAATTAGGTCTCCTATACCGGAATATCTGGAGGCTAAGATATAAAAGGAAAATGTCCTTATAAGAGGTAATGATTTATATATTTCATTTACAAGCATGAAATTTGTTTATTTCCCGTGTGCTTAAGAACGGGAATAAATTTATAAATCTCATTTCTCTTGCTTTTGTCTCATTTCTATTTAAATCATTTTTCAGCAGTCGCAAGAATCATCAGCGAGATAAGCAATTTCTCAAAAGGAATAAAAATGTTCTGCAAACAATTTAAATTCCTTTGTGATGATGAGAAACGATAAACCTTCTTCTCAAACTTTCTCCCTCTCGGTTGATGAAGATTTCGTTTGGTTTTTCAAAAAATTATTGAATAAAACAAGACGCAGATGTTTTACACACTACAAATTCGTAAAAGAAAATTAGATTCAATTTTTCAAAAGTTCCAGTAGTATCTTTATCTTTCCTTTCTCCAATTTATGCTTTTTTTATCATTTCAGAATACATATATTTTCTTTCTCGTTGAAAGCCATTGTTGATTATTCATTCTCTCTGTGCAATTCCTTACAAAGCAGATGTTTCCTCTCAAATATAAATAAGTTTGCGGAAAATGCGAATGACGGAATTTACTCAATTCACATTTCAATCACACTGAAAAAAAGAAAAGAAATCGGTATATCTTTGGCGAAACATATGAAAGATTACGAAAAAAATATTTAAAAAATTATATAAAAAAAAAATTCTGAAATGTAGAAAATTTTACGAATTTTTCTGTTGTTTAATGTAAGCATTTTTTCTGGTAAAAAATTATTTTTGAATAGAAAATTGAAAATTTCGTAATGTTAGGAATAAATTAGACTCGACATTCTCTTAAAAGCATAGTAAATTTATCAGATGAATTCTAGACATTTAAAATCATTCAAGAAGGAAGTGGGAGAATATATGCCCGAAAAGGTATGGTATAATTTTAAAAATTAAATGGAATGTATGTTTCAATGCTGTTGAAATAACTAATGAACATTGAAGAGAAATTCTGATATCTATTAGTTTAAGTTATTTAATTTTTTAAATTAGATCAAGTGGTATTGTATTTTGCTCAAATAGCAATTACCGTAAAATCTTGACTTTAATACGCACACGTGTGTAATGCGCATGCTTGATTTTTCCCGAAATTTTAGGAAAAAAATTAAATTCAACTGTAATACGCACCCATAACTTTTTAATATTTTATTTAAAAATTTCAAAAATCCTTATTAATATAAATAAAATTTGTAATAAAAGTACACGAAAACTTTGAGTTCGGTAGAAAAAAAACTTAAATTTTGAACTCAAAACAAACAATACTGTCATATTATCAGTCTTAATCACTATCACTAGAATACAGCTCATATATTGTTTGTCTTTTATACAATGTTTAAAACTACGTTCTTTTGTACACGCGTATAATACGCACCCTCATTTTTGCAGACGAAAATTTGAAAAAAAAAGTGCATATTATTCTCAAAATTTTACAGTACTTAAATTTCTGGGAAAAAAAGGTATTCGATAATTGTGCATATTTCAAGAATATAAATTGTTTTGCGTGCAGGAGAGAACCATTCGAAGTAATTAAAGTTCGCAATTGCAGATTAAAGACCATCTAAAAATTACTAAGTAGAACATGGCAGAAAAATGAATTTATTAAAAAAGGGAGGAATGTTAATCACAATACAGACTTACTGGCATTATCTGGTTGTTCCAGGTATCAGGACGCTGATTTCGAAATCCAGATGTTTTAATTTCTGCTTTTGGTCAATTGCATCTACACACTTATGCTTCGTCTCGACTCCATTTGCTTTCACATGTATATTTAATCTTTTTAAATCACAGAGATTTCGGTATGTATGAGAAATTGAATATTTCAAGCATAAATTAAATTTTTGCTATAAAACAGTAAAAAAAGCGAATACTCTTAAAAAAAAGAGTTTAATGGTCCTATAATATAAGAATATGTCCCTTCCAGAATTTTGGCACGAACTACAATTTTTTTCATCGTCGTTAACAAGAGACTGGGAAGTCTCAGATAAGAAAATCAATTTAAGTTTAGAAAATAAAGTAAACTTACGGCACCAGGTCTCTCATAAATATCTTATTTTTCGCTGTAATAAAATATGTTGAAAGTTTTAAGGGAATTCTTCCATTACGCTAGAGAAAAAATCATCTTAGTTGATTACATTAAAGGATAACATCCAAAATTCTCTCAGAAGATAGTATATACCACTTTTGACGCAAACAGATATAACTTTCGAATTTCAACTAGAGCCTTGTATATAAAGGCGACATTGCCTCAACCGAAAGACACGGAATTTACGTCGGTAACTGGGAACTCCAAACGAGGACTTCGCTCACCCCCCCCCCCCATGTGTATCTTGCTATAAATATCAATATAAACAGTATTTATTCGATAGATACTCCCACTTAGTCGCGTACCTAGGAGCAATGAATCTTGCTGGAAATACGATGCTAAGGAGCATATAACAGGGACGAAACCTTATTAGGATTTGGTAGTCTTGAGATTCATGTCTTTGCATAAGAAACCCCTCTTAGTCTATATAATTTTATTGTATTTATTCGGATCAAATAATATAAATGCTATTGATTATGTTTTGGAAGATTATACAGAAGGTCGTTTGCACTTCATGGAAGCGATTTTGTAATTTATTTTTGTCGTCTGCATTTTGAGATAGAAATTTGGCAACTTCAGAATAATTGTTTGCTACTGTTTTGTTTTGATTGGAATGTAAAATAAAAATCTATTTTGAAAATGATTCCTAAAATTGATAGATGGCTCGAAGGTTACGTAACTTACCTTTCCGAGGAGAAATATTCATATCAACAAATTATAAAGCGGTATAAAAATCGCAGTTATGGCATTTCAAAAATAATTATAATATATTAAATTTGAAAGGGAAAATTCGTCTAACTGAAAGTAAAAATGACAACATGACTACGAAACCTCATCCCAAGACTGTTCGAACGCAAGTAAATATCAAGAAAGTGAAGTCTCTGATTCTAAAAGAAAATCCGCCGACTCAACGATCCATTGCATCGAAACAAGGAATGTCTTCTGGCACTTAAGTAAAATCATTCATAAAGATTTGACGTTCAAAAAGATGTTTAAACCTAAAGTTCATCTGCTTTTGCCGAAGCATATTGCTGAAAGGAAAACAAATTGTAGAAAATTATATTAAAAACACCTAGCTGTAAAAAAAATGGAAATTTGTGGTAGCACTCGATGAGGCAGGAGTGTATTTAAGTGACTGTAAAAAAATTGATCAACTTTCTATTGCTCAACTGACTGGAATTACTGTACGAAATGGCTTCGTCAGTGTACAGAAAAGTTCCCAAAGGGATTCCTGATAGATGTAGGATTTAGTTACAACGACAAATTAAAAATTTAAAAAAGTCTCAATTAAAGCCAAAATTAATCCACTCTACTATCAGTAGAATATTTTAGAACCAATTTTTGAAGAAGAAATTCCAGCCTTATATGGAAAACACATTGATAAATTTGATCTTCATATGGACAAAGCCTCTAGTCATACGTCTAAATCAACTGCCGCTTATTTAGCAAAGAAAGAATAGGAAATAGGAATAAAGTGTATGAAATACCTGTAACATCACCTAACGCTTCTCCAATGAACTTTTGCGCTTTCGGTTTATCAAAACGAGTCTTGGGAAAATGGCCTCCAAGAACACTGAACGGACTTTGGAAAGTGGTCCAAGAGTAATGGGGAAAATTTGACATGACAGTAATAAAACAAAGTTTACTTGCATGGAAAATTCGAGCTAGAGCAATTGTCAAGAACCATGACTATCAGATAGAAGGAAATCGCCGCAACAAATACTGTATTTATACATAAAACTTAACTATCAAAATCGTTTCCATAACGTGTGAACAACCCTCTGTATAATATATAACCGATTTCTTATGGGGAATAGCGTACTTTTACCATGATAATTTTCTAGATCCTTAAAGCAGAATTTGAGGGCAATAATCATCCTTATTTATAATATATACCTCTCAGCTGTTGAAAAGTAACTCAGAAAGAAAATGAAAATCTTTAGCTTGAAATAATTTTGGAATAAACAATCATAAAATTTATAGTGACAGGTGATGATTTTGTTTATAACTGATGACACAGTTAGCCGGACGATGACCGAATGGCTAGGGCGTTGGCTCATTGTACCAGAGTCTTTGGATTCGAGTCCTACTGTTTGCATGTTTATAACCGTTCGGAATTGGATATAAGCTGTAGGTCCCGGTCTAATTAGCCCTCGTGTAGACCAAAAAAATGACCGTATAACGGATGTACGAACTTTATGATTATTACAGTGAACTCAACGGTAAAATGTGTGGCGCACTTGGGAGATTAATAAATATAAAAAAGATAATGATTATATTTTAAATTGTGAAATGTGTGTTGCAATATTCACGAATTATATTTACACAAATTTTCTTTCCCGTTAATCCTATACTTCGTAATGAAATTTTAGAAATACTTTAGAGTAGGTTAAAGGTCATGGAATCTTAAATTTCCTCTTTGACAGAAAATAAAACAAATATGTGGTATAAGAGGACGTCAAATCCAGATCTGTAGTGTTCATGTAAGAGGAGATGTTGTTAAGGAGTTGTGAGTTATGGAAATGACAGAAAAAGCATCGCAGTCCCTTCACGTACCGTAGATTGGGGTTACTTGGACCCAAAAAGTGAAGATTTTTGTACATTTCTTACCCAACGGTAGCCTTAAAAACATGTTTGTGCGGATAACCTGATTTGATCAATTTATTTGAAGATTCCCCAGGATTTTAGGTCTTATTCAAACCAAAATTCAAATTATATATTTGTTTTATTAAGTTATTGAAATTTGGGTTCAAGTAACCCCCTGATTGGGCTCAAGTAGCACCTAGGATCTTGAAATAAAAATAGAGGCTTGTGTATGAGAAATTTATTTTACATTAAAACAGAAAACAAACCCCATTTTATTTACAAATCTGATTGTTACCAGTGGATGCGATTTCAAAACTAATTTTACCCTGTCACGGCCAGGGAGGTTGTTTTACATTTCACTGATCTTCCATGCACTGCAAGGTAAGATTTGACAATAAATCGAAAGTCCAGTTCGTCTACGGGAAATCCAAAATCACAAATTTTGTCT
Source organism: Dolomedes plantarius (assembly GCA_907164885.2). Lineage (NCBI taxonomy): Eukaryota > Metazoa > Arthropoda > Arachnida > Araneae > Dolomedidae > Dolomedes > Dolomedes plantarius. The sequence goes on from OU015491.1 coordinate 40,342,517, forward strand.
AAACGACTGACACAGACCAACTCTTCTTCACTAGTAAATATGATTGGATGTCCAGATTTGTTCAATAAACCATCCTTCAATCTCCTTTTCATAGTGGACCTACTATCTTTAAAGTGGGTTGAGGCATCTCTCTGAGGCATTTCTCCTGACCTTACAGCATTTAAACATTCATCTAATTATTCAGCTGTAACATCCACATACTTTCTGCTCTCAGGAGACCTCTTGTAATTTCGGAGCATTTTTGTATCAGATCTGCGAATAAATGCACATGAACCGGTTTAATCATTTAATAAGAGGAAACCGACATGAAGTAATGATATTAATTATTTTTGCAGTGAAATTTGAGAAAGTCTAATTAAAAATGTGACTAGGGTGAATTGGACCCACTGTCTTGCTTGGGTCAAAGTAACCCCCTTTTTAATTTATCAGCACAATAGTTAATACTTATAATTTTTACTGGGTTAATTGATTCTATATCCATCTAAAACTATTGTTATATTCTTAAAGACTGTATTTGAAATGTAAATTTATCCTTACCTAATCTGGGACTGCAGTGTGTAAAAAAGTGAAGGGGGAAGTTATAAGGTCATACAATTTCGTGTTTTTATTACAAAGCAACATAACCTGAAATAAAAATAAGTGGGAATTGCGTGAACGTGGTAAAGTGCCTCAGGACCTAGCTAATGCTTCTATCTGTTGGATAGATTGTGAATTATACCTATATTTTATTGACAAGAGACGTAGGTGTAATTTAAAACACTTTTTCGGTTTGGGTCCAAGTAGCCCCAAGATACGGTACTCGTAATCTTGGAAAAAAAATTAAAACACTGTGTTTTTAATTTGCTTTTTCGATATCGTAAATGCATTCTGAATGAATTAATATCTTTAGAAATTAAAAATTGTCATTTCAATGCTTAAAACAGAATATATATACCGGGTGTCCCAAAAATGACCGACGATTTGAAAAATCAATTAAAGAAAAACGGATGGTTTTAGAAATGTACGGTTTTCTGCATTCGTAACCAGGGAATTTATTCTCACCAATTTTCAAAAATAGTTACAAAGTTCGTCAACAGATGGCGCTGCTGACTGCGAAAACATAAAATAATGTTTTCAAAGCAAGAAGCATACGCAAAGTGGCGTGGATTGGCCTCCATATTCACCAGATTTGACACCATGCGATTTTTTTTCTTTGGGGGTACTTGAAAGACCAGGTACATCGTTACAATCCACATACTATATACAGCTCCGCCGGCCATACTGTAGATGAACTGGAACAGTAAATCTCTGCTGCTTGTCAGAACATTCGAATTGAAATTTTTGCACGGGTGTCTGCGAATTTTAACCTTAGACTGTACCCCATTGTTACTGCAACCGGTGGTTATTTTGAAAACATTGTTTTATAGTTTTTCCCAGTCAGCAGCGCCATCTGTTGACGAACTTTGTAACAAATTTTGAAAATTGGTGAGAATAAATTCCCTGGTTACCTAAGCAGAATGCAGCAAACTGTACATTTCTACCGCCTTCCGTTTTTCTTTAATTGATTTTTCAAATCGTCGATCATTTCTGGGTCACCCGGTACACTGCAGTGCCAGAAAAACAAGGATACTTGTCTAATAAGTCGTTGGGCATCGGCTACTAAAACCGGTATTATGAACGTTGAACAGTCATCAAGCTGATAGGTACGTCCTCAAAACAACTGGTATTGCACAGTCCTGACACTGATGTTAGTAGAGACCCCGGCCTTATTGCGTGTTATTTGTGCCAGTATTCCACTCCTGTCGCTTGAAATGATTGTCGAAGGAAGGTGCCTGTCATGGTCATTCAGAGTCTATCGACAGACACACTATTGAGGTAGGTTCGTTGTTTTACAAGAATTTTTCTATTCGAGTTTCAGCCTTCAAATGGTTAAGTTGAAAATCAAAACGCTACTTGTCTCTCCGAAATGCATTGACCCATTGCACGAGCACCAACTATCATACCTAGTTGAAATTTCTCTACATCATGAACATATATATATATATATATATAAACTAAACTGACGGCACAACAGTCCGATGTGGACCAGGGTCGGCGGTACCCATCTCCGCTTTCTTGACCTTGGAGCTTGGGGTGCCATACAGCATATGTCTCAGTCAGGTGGTCAACCTGACGTGGGACCCCCAGAGTTTAGTTCCCAAGCATGCTTGCTCCTCATTTTATCGACCCACTGAAGGGATGAAAGGCTGAGTCGACCTGGCCCAGTCGCAGGGTCGAACCCTGGACCTGTGGGAATATATATATATATATATATATATATATATATATATATATATATATATATATATATATATATATATATATATATATATATATATATATATATATATATATACAGTATGCCCACTAAAGTCCCTTCCCACCCTCTTAACTTCGGAACGGCTGCTGCTATATTCATAAAAGTGGTGTCTAGTCATAGTAAAGTAGCCTTGCGCTACTGAATGAAACCACCTACCGTGCCACCTGGTGGAAAACTGCGGAGTTAGCATTCCTCTCTCGAAAACGGAACGAGATAGGGAAAAAAAGTGATTTACCAAGTTGTAGAAAATCATCGATTTAGTACGAAAAGATACCTTGTGGACATTAATGCAAAGAATAGAATGGTTAAAACACGCATTTGTTTTTTCGTGATTTCCTACACTTTAACGTCACGAAACTTGAAAAAAATGGAGAAATGATTATCTTTCGGGCAAAACACGACACCGCAATGTACACAGTGGGATATCGCTTTTGATCCCCAATCAAAAGGACCGCGGTTCAAACCTCGATGGTTTCATCCTTGTACTGATTGTCTTCATAAATAGAGTAGACAATACGTCGATCGTGTAAAATAGTGTCGCACCAACTCAACGCAACTTGCCCTTGGTGTTCGAAATTTTTGCAGCATGCAAATACGTAAGAAACGTCATGTCTGTTCACCTGAGACAGTTATAAAAGAACATCTTGGGGTTGTAGTATGTTGATGCTCGTGGTCATGGCTGAGTATTCCAAAGCTGAGATCTCCAGTGAAGCAGTACCTCGTCAAGGAATTCGGGGACCAAATAACTGGGTATAGTGGTTTCGAAGAGTGGCCTCCACGTTCGCCTGATCTGACTCCACTGGAATTTTTCGTGTGGGGATACCTGAAACAGCAGGTGTATGCGACCCCTCCACAAACATTGCAGGACCTTAAACGACGCATTACGGACGCTTGTGCCAACGTGTCACGCTCTATGCTCCAACGTGTGCAACGTGAGATTCAAACGAGGATCCAAATGTGTATTGCAGCTGACGGTGAGAAGTTTGAACATCTCAAATAAAGGTATATTGTTAAAATCAGTTTTTTTTCTTTCTCAGATCCTTTTGTCACGTCACAGTGTAGAAATCACGAAAAAACAAATGCGCGTTTTAACCGTTGTAGTCTTCTCATTAATGTACACAAGGTATCTTTTCGTACTAAATCGATGATTTTCTACAACTTTGTAAATCACTTTTTTTCCCCATCTCGTTCCGTTTTCGAGATAGGAATGCTAACTCCGCAGTTTTCCACCAGGTGGCACGGTAGGTGGTTTCATTCAGTAGCGCAAGGCTACTTTACTATGACTAGACACCCCTTTTATGAATATAGCAGCAGCCGTTCCGAAGTTAAGAGGGTGGGAAGGGACTTTAGTGGGCATACTGTATATGGAACTTCTAGATTTGGAAATAAAATGATAATTACGAGCATATGATCTTTGTAAGAAATTCAAACCAATTAGACGATCAAGGTGTTTATTCATTGGTATCCTTAATTCACAAAAATCAGTATAAGAGATCAATAATGAGGGAAATATTTAATTTAATTTTAGACTATTGTAGTTTATGTAAAATTGTCTGATTATTTATTATTGTCTGAATTATTGCTTTTATAACGCATTCCATCTATGGAAAGTAATTCTTTTTCGCATGTTTCGTATAATGAAGTAAATATTTAAAATCACACCAAAATATTTATTAGTAAATAACTTTTGTATTCATTTACTCAAACGACGTTTGAGCAAAATTGTTCAAAATTTATTTACTTTGCATTTAATTTTCTAAACAACGATTCGAAAATTTTTAAAAAGAATCCGCTGTCAAATATTTTATTATATTGCCTTTTGGTATGACTACATACCTATGTAAATTAAATGCATGAACTCGAGAATAATTGATTTTTACAATAAGTATAATACTTTTATGTGTAATTTGCAGCTTTCATGACTGGAAAATCTTAGTTTACAATCAAATGTTTATTCGAATTACCTTAGGGCTTATACACGGAAGCCGATTATATTAAACTCAAATACCCGAGTTTCATTCGAATATGTACAAAAAATATTTAAATCTATATCACAAAATTTTCCTGAAATTTCCTCTTTTAGTCCACAATATTTTAAAGATTTTTGCATGCATCCATGAACTTGAAATGAAACCTTTTAACTGACATCTTATTTTTTTTTTATTTTTTTTTTGCATAATGGTATATATTAAGAATAAAATTCTTATAAACGCACGTGTGTCTGAAAACTTTAGGAAAGTAATAAAATATTTATATTTGTTGAAAACTGATGAACTTCCTTTTATAAATAACACAATGAAGTAGACTAAAATATTAGTTACAGTAAAACCTCGTTTATCCGGCCACTTGTTAATCCCGAGCTCCTGATTATTCGGATTAGATTTGTAGACATTATTTTTATTTAATGTTCACATTAGATACTAATTTTTAACTATGATAGCAAGAACGTAACTACAAGTATACCAAATATTCGCTTTTTAGTTTGAGTCAATGTAGAGTTCCTGCATAGAATGTACAATAAATTATTGTAATAAAATGCTTTTTGATGATTTTAAGAAACCTTTACTAGACCTACCAATTCTTTGCTAATAAATGATGTGAAAAGTTATTTCTGTATTTTTTAATGTCTTTTAAAAATACTATGTAATTGTGTTACGAAAAATAGTTTTTTATCCTAATAAAAGGTAAGTCTGCTTAGTTAAGGATTTTGTTTAGCTTATTACCTATATTACTCGGATTATCCGGATTGTTTATGGTCCCAGTTAGTCTGGATAAACGAGGTTTTACTGTATGTGTTTAATATGCAATGATCATTCTTCCTGCTATTATTCATTTAAAATTTCCTGTATCATTCTTCGCCGAAATTTATATACATAGCTTCTTCTGTAAGGAACCATTAGCTGGTTTTAAAAAGCAATCTATCTCAAATATTCATTTTTATCGACTTCAAAGTGAAATAAATGGACAAATGCAAAAACATCTTGAATGCGACAATAATTGTTTATTGAAACAGTAATTGATATTTAAGGGAACGGTGGACCTTTATTTCAGCAAATCTCGTCATTGTTATACTGATTGTGTTATTGTAAATTATATATATATATATATATATATATATATATATATATATATATATATATATATATTTCTGTAGATTATTAGTACCAAAATAATTTTTTTCAAGTAAGAAATCATTTATGCAGCTTCTAAAAAGTAATTTATAATGGGTAAGTGTAGTAATAAATTTTAAATCTGTATTTCTCAAACCCGATTTTTCAAGGTTTTTAGATTTTTTAAATGCTCCATGCTACTTAATTTTTCTTCAAAATTCATGTAATTGATAAGGAAGAATCCTGATGCTGTTTACAAAAAAACTGGGTATGCATTTTACAATTCGACTTCATTAAGGTAATTAAATTTGATTTATAACTTTACAAAGGGCAAAATTTTGATGAAAATCGGGATGGAATTCAGAAAAAAATCTCTCAAAAATTAACTATTCAAGGGATTAAATAATTGATACCCAGATTTGTTTGTTATACAGTTTAAAGAGATTAAAATAAAAAATCGAGGAAATATCTCAACAATTAAGTAGCAAAGAGCATTTTAAAATTTTGTTTATAAATTTAAAATTTTTAAAAAAAATCTTAAAATTATAATGAGATTGAAAATTTCTTTTAATATATTCTATTTATTTATAGTGAAATGTGCATATGTGCAAAATTTCGTATCTCTATGATGAAAAGTAAAAAAAGTAAATTTTAATGTCCACCGTTCCCTTAAATGTAATGTAAAATCTTATCCTAGGTGATTGATTTTTTTTTATAAGTAGGATTTAAAATATTGTCACTTAAATGCATATAATTTATCATGTAGTTTGATATAAAATTATGAAATTCAAATGACTGTTACTGCTACTTAATTTCAAAAACTATTTTGACTTTAAAATTTGTTTGGAAATATTTATTTTGGCTTAACGTTAAGCGAAATTGGATTTCCAGAGTTAGTGGCATAATTTAATTGTAAAATATATTTATTACTAATGTATATAATTGACAATAACGTGAAATCACTAGTTATGCAATAAAAAAAAAACCTTCAACTTAAAATTTACCGTCGTAAGCAACTTAATTTTAAAAAATAGTAACAGGGAGAAAAATGTAAAATTCAAACTTCAAATTAAAGTGCACTATACAAAGTAACTCAAGGAAATATTTACAGAAAAAAATATTCAGTTCATAAAGAAAGCTCTAACAATGAAGAAAGAACGGATTAATTACATTATCAAACGCATCCCATTTGAAGTGTCAGCGTCTTCTGAAGACAAAGCAGTCATTATAGTAAAATTGTTAATGCACTGATGAAACAAAAGATACAGTATGGTAAACAAATTATTCAAGCAAGAAACGCAAGAAAATATCTTCAATGAACTAAATTCTATTAATTAATTTAAAAAATTACAGATTCTGTTATTATTAATTTATAAATTGAGTTATGTACCTAAATTTTATTTGAATTGGAAATTTCCTGATTCCACAAACGAATTTAACACTAGAAAGACGTCATTTTGATGGTTTCGGACATACTATTGAGCTTTATGTCTGTATTTTTGTCCTCGGGCGTCTGAAATTTTATGACATTTTTCTACTTTTATTCGAAATATGCACATACAATTAAAAAATTATATTCGATAGTAAAGGGGAGGAGAAAATGTGTTGTAAACCTACTAAGACTGAAAGCTGTCAATTTGACGGCGATATAGAAAACAGGCAGGAATTTTTAAAATAAAACCGGAAAAATGTTAGTTAATTTTCGTCTCTTCCCCCTCTTGCAAATAACAGAAATATTGGCTCTTCGGAAATATTGGTGTTGAAAAATAAGGACTGCACAAACCATGCATATATTTCTGTGGACAAACCATACCAGGTTGTCAGCTTCGCTCACCTACATAAAAATATATCTAAATATATAGTAATTTATTATATATTGGTAGTAAATAGTTTAAAATATAAAGTATTTAACCCTTTTAAAAAAAATAAATATTTTAAATTCTTGATTTTATTTTTTCTACCGAAAATTCAGACAACCTGACATTGTCAAGGTCATAAAAAGCCACAGAATTCGATGATTGGGTCATTTATACAGGACTGAAGACATAAATCCAATAAAAAAGCTCACATTTACCAAACCTATGGGAGCTAGAAAGCGAGGAAGGCCACCAAGTAGGTGGCTTGATGCCGTTGAGAATGTTATAAAAACTATATATAGGGGAGACTGGAGGAGTATTGCCTTAGATAGAGCCAGAGCCTGGATAGAGCCTGGAGGAGTATTGCCTTAGATGGCGTAAACATACTGGGACGGCCTTGGCCAGCAGTAAGCTGTAGTGCCCCAGAAGAAGAAAAATATTTTATTTTTAACCGTCAAAATGACGACGTTCAGTCTTTTTAGTAAGAAAACATTCTCGTCTTTCTAGTGTTAAATAATTTAAATTATAGCCGCATTGCTAGGGAGAGGACATTTGATTCCAGTTTTACACGAATATACACTCCAGTGTGCCAGTCAGTCTTCGACGATGGTTTCGCCCTTGATATGAGTTCCCCAGCAAGACACAGCCGATCAGCCTGCTGGGGGAATGAAAATTCCAAAAGCGGAATTTCACTAAATTATTACTGATGACTGCCAAAGTGCAGTCCTCTATCCCACGTCGGAAAATACCGTCGTCTATTACGAACTGTGGTATGACATCCAGGCCCTTTTTATTGCATGGGCAAGTCGGGACTTTGCCCAGGGCCGCCCTAATACTAGGGGGCCCCAAAAACCCCTTGGTGTATGCACCTTATACTTCTAATAGTATGTATAGCCCATGGATAGTTCTTATTTTTATAAATGTTCGTAAGGGGGGGGGCCCAAATAGCATCTGCCCAGGGGCCCCCAGCGTTCATAATAGGGCCCTGATGACATCCTCAGAGATTGGAGACTACAAAACGAAGGGAGCATACCATGCCATCATGAGCAGAGCCACAAGTGCAAACATGTACGTACAGTCAAACATGTTATAAAAAACATGTTATAAAAAACATGTTTGACTGTTTGGTAACAGTCTTTTTTAATGCGATTTTTTGAGCGATTATTTTTTTTATGCGGTATATGAATATATTTTGAGATTCAACTCGCTATATGTAAGTTCGCCGCGAGGTTAGGTCAATCTCAACGGTGTCGGCATCACTTTTTTTCTATTAGTGTGTATGTACATATTGCATCAGATTTTTAAAAGCAGCTGATCAAACGACCGTCGCGTCGTCGCAAAAACTTATCACCGACTACATGGTAACAAAAAATAAATCAGCTCTATCAATCTTCAAGTGACGAAAGCGATTACGAATCAGTTCAACACAAGAATATGCACGTTTTGGACTACGACGAGTAGTATCGAATTATGTACATTTTGAAAATTTCTCCATGTTTAAAATGAAAAACTAAAGGTTTTTAAAATGTTTCCATGTGCAATTTAATTATTTATTTTGTTTGGAAAGCACTTTCTTGCTATTTCGTAAAGCTTTGACATATTTTCTAAGTGAAACTTTTTTTATGCGGTCCCTCTCCACCGCATTAATTTCTTTCTTTAATATGTTGTGAAAAATTATTCGTTATAACTATTTTATTCAACCATCTATACCAATTTTTGTTGTCGATTCGAAATTGGAAACGGAAGATTTTCCACTTTAATAGTTTTCGAGATTTGCTCGGGTCTTCTATTTTTTATGAAATCACTTTTGATAATTACCACTTATTGATGTTATTTTCTATTTTAAACCTTAGATGGAGCTATTGTATCTATTTTGATTTTTTTAAGCCTTATAAGGGAAATATCGAGTACTTATATTTCATAGTGTTTCTTGATTGCTTATTTTTTGGTTTACATATATTTTCTTATATTTCCTTTATATTTTAAGCGATTTTATCTTATGTGATTTAACATGGGTTCTTAATGGGATAGTGATTACCAATCCAGCCCCTTTTGTTCTTTGTCAGAACTTGGCTGAGCAATTATTTTTCTGTAAGAAAATACTATTTCTAAAAAAAGGATTTCAATGTTACACTTTTGTTTTATGATTTTACTTCTACACTCCTATTGATTTCTGTAGTTATTTTTGATTTAATATATCTTTTATAAATATGTTCTACAATGTAATGGCTGCGTTATCTCTAGAGATCTATTTATGCTATCGCTTACCCAAGCATTAATATTTTTCAAATAATTTTCAGGGCTGATATCATTTTTTGCATTTACATATTAACTACATAAATTTTAATCTCATCGTAAATTCCCTACATAAATTTTTATCAAACTGTATGACTAGTATTATTTCTAAAAATGACAATATTTTTAACTCTGTAGAAGAGTTACACAAACACACACACTAAGAAAAGACAAGAAGTTAATTAGCGTTTCATATTCAGACTTTTATCTATACAAATTGTACAAAATCAGTTATCTTACGATATATTAGACAAGCTTATTCTGAAAAAAAAAATTCTGTGATAGGATATCATAAGGTAGTGGTTAAGACAAACTTCCCCAGAGGATCCTACATAAAGATATATGTAGCCGTGTGTTATTGTGCTAAAGATTACAATAACGATATCAATGTTGTGAAGACTTTTGTCTATGGTAGGTATCCCTCTCCCCCCCCCCGTCTCTTCCGTTTCAGGAATGTCTTTGTTGTGGGTGTCGGCCGGATGTGCAATCGCCGCCTGTCAGGAACATCTGCTGCCGTCTTGGAACATCACTAATCTGTCAGATGTCCCCCTCTGGTGGGTGGAGGTTTTGGGGGGTGGGCTACTTTCTTGGCTGTGTCAGCACTTACGATCGTTATGTCCCAGTCGTTTGGTGTATGGATGTTGGTCCACCTTTTCTTGGCAGGCTTTGTTTTGTTGGCGGTTTTCGGAAGGCACACATTTTCTGACAACCCGTACTTGGGAAGAACTGACACGGTTAGAAAGAAATGAGCTGGAGATGTCTAATAAATTGTATGTGCTAATAAAGACTTGAAAACGAATTCCATGTAGAATGTTTTGTGCTCGCGGAGTCCTGTTTGTACTGCAGCGCGGGTATCTTTTCCTGCCAAACCCAACGCAATATAAAAAGCTGGAGAGGAGGAATGTCCCCGTAACACATTCCATAATATTGCCATAAAATTTTGATTGATTACAGATTACATCAGATATGTTATGCACTAAATTTATAATTTCTTGGTTTAGCTAAATTGCATGAGACTCAAAACAAGATTCAAAGTTTTTCCTATAATGCGGAATAATGATTCCTTTGGTCCAAGATGATTTATATTGAAATGTTCACGTAGGCTAATATTTTTTAATCTTTTCATTCATCATTGAAAAGATTATCCTAGAATGAACAAACGTCAATTCGAAGTAGTAAAATATTTTGTCGGAAAATATTTACATCATTAATATTTCCGTCATTGCATATAATACGGAAACTAAAATTAATTTGCATGAATGGAATGCTTCATATAATCGTTAATGCAGCCAACACTAAAAAAACATTTTTGCATAAGCTCCATTAACATTTGTGGCCTAACTTTATTTGCATAAAATTAAAAATTTGACTCATTATTGGTCACTTTTATGGATTACATTTACTATGCATTACGTTTACTTATGAATATTTTAATTGTCAGGTTCGTTTGAATTTCATGATAGGATTATAAATTCCTAATTTACCGTTTTATTTCCAAATGTAGAAGTTCTTGGTATAATTATTATTACAAATGACTAAACCCCATATTTTTCATATATATATATATATATATATATATATATATATATATATATATATACATATATACGTATACAGGGTGTCCCAAAACGACCGCATAAACTCTGCACAGCTAGATTCCTCGTTGGGAGTACATAAAAACTGCCCAAAGAAGAGTTCCTGTACGATTCATAGTTTACGAGAAAAATACGAAAACAAAGTATGACGTCACTACCCGTACAAGAAAAAACACTTTATTGAACATATCAACAGCATGCACAATTTAAAGCAGATGTTCAAAGTGTCCGCCGTGCATGTCGAGGCAGGTTTGAGCACGCCGTGGAATGGTTGTCATCACACGTTGCAGCATCGCGGGGTCCACCGAAGTACAAGCAGCATGCAGACGAGCAACTAAGTCCATTTGTGTTGTCACTACGTCTCGATACACCAGTTCCTTAAGATGGCCCCATAGGAAAAAATCCAACGGTGTAAGATCTGGTGAACGTGGCGGCCATAGAACCAGACCCCCACGTCCGATCCAGCGGCCGGGGTATTCCATATCCAACCAACCACGTACAGGAGCACTGAAATGCGCCGGAGCCCCATCATGCTGGAACCAAAGTCCCTGTATTGCCGCTAATGGTATGTCATCGAGGAACTCGGTTAAGACCTCATTGAGAAACACCAAGTACGACTGTCCCAAGAGCCGTTCAGGCAACAGATATGGTCCAAGCAGGGATCCCCGAGTATGCCGGCCCACACGTTAAGAGACCAACGTTCCTGATGTTTCTGCGGCCGGATTGCATGCGGATTGACCTGGGACCACATATGGCTGTTGTGATGGTTGAATACCCCATCACGAGTGAAACATGATTCATCAGTCCACAGGATATGTGCAATGAAACCATTATCTGTGTTCTGTTTCTGCAACAGCCATTCACAGAAGGCCACGCGTTTCTGAAAGTCATCTGGTTTCAGACCTTGCACGGTTGTGTACCGAAATGGGTGTAGCCTCTCAGACCGTAAAAGCCTGTGCACAGTACTTTTACTCGAAGTCATCTCACGGGCTAATGCGCGTGTGCTTACCTCGGGCGTCTCTTCTACCCGCTGCAGTATTGCATCCGACTGTGCTACCGTCAGGCCGCTCCGCGGTCTTCCAGTATCGTGAAGATTGGCTGTTGGCAAGACGCTTCCCGTATTTCGCAGTCTGTCGTCCAACCTACGGATGACGTTGACATCGGGAGGACGGCGGGACGGATATCGACGGGCATACTCCCTAGCAGTTCGTAAGTCATTTCCATTACATCGGCCGTACATCAAGTACATGTCGCAGTAGTCACGAACGGGTTACATGGCCACCATACGAAGACTACCGGTAGCTGCAAGATGCAGCCTTTTAAATACCAGTTCAACGGCGGCTTAATGTCATTCCATGGCGCGCGTATGCATGACACGATATGCGCGTCGAACGTTTTAAACATTATCGTCTGGAAAGATATGCAAATATTGTTGTTGATATGTGCAATAAAGTGACTTTTTCTTGCACCGGCAGTGACGTCATACTTTGTTTTTCGTATTTTTCTCGTAAACTATGGATCGTACAGGAACGCTTTTTTGGGCAGTTTTTATGTACTGCAAACGAGAAATCTAGCTGTGCAGAGTTTATGCGGTCGTTTTGGGACACCCTGTATAAATATAATAATTTTTATTTTCCTTTTCTTTATACTATGAAATTTCCGTGCTTTTAATTAAAACATTATATAGTCAGTTTACATTAAATTGTGTTATTATTTAAACGTCTTCATGATATATATTTTCTTCTTGTGCTTAATTTATTCCACACGTTTAAGCTGGTATTTGTTTGTTACACTCCTACGTAATTCAGTAACACAGCAGTTAATCTGAATTATGGAGTCCAAAGCCTAATTTGTTTAAGTTAGTGATACATGTTAATGTACAATAGATTCTTTCAAATTTTCATGGTTTTTATTGCCATTTACTTTGAGCTTAATCTCAAAATGCGTTGAATATTTTAAATAAATTCATAGCATAACGTTTAATCAAGATTTATCTCTTCCTTTTATTTTTATTGATGTACTTTAACCGCTAATTGAACAAATCGTGAATTAATGATTTGGGTATCTAATCTGCAAAATAAAAGGGTTTGTACATTAGATTGGTAGACGAATTTGAAGGATTAGAATCAAAGCGTGGCTGATTACTATTAGATTTTCATGCCTTTTTTCCAGATCCGTGTAAAATAATATATATAAATAAACAATGTCACTTGTACGAGAAAAGGAAATTTATCATTTGATATCGACAATTTATACTTGTTTCTTCCTTAATCTTTTCTAGGGTTTGGCTGGCCGTAAATTTTTTGGCTTGTTGTTTTGAATCTTAATGGAAAAGGAAACGATATTTGATGCACATGAGACCTATGATTATTTACTAGAAAATAAAATCTTAAACTGTTTATTTCATCCATTTTGTTTCTCTCATCAGGTCCAAAATATATTTTTGACTTGGATGGAATTTCTTTTAGCCGGGACAGTTAATAGACAGTTAATTCTCTGATTCATCTTATATTCATTGTTACATAGATAATTTGGACTCTCATAGACATAATGAATTGAACCCATCTGTCTTGTATCTTTCTTTACTTTGTTTGGCCTGCTTCTACTTTACACGACCAGACCATATTAGCTAAAACATTTTCAGTTAAAAAAAGTAACTACTTTATAAACACCTTTCGCAGCATGACACCACTTCCAGTGCTTCAAAAACGAACAGAGATAAAAAATGAAAAATTAGCCGGGAAATCTAGACGTACTTCAAATAATCTGAATCAATCATGGCCAAACCAGTCCTATTGTTAATTTTATAACAATAAAATTTTCGTCTAATCTAGACCGCCCTACAGCAAAATTAGCGCTATTGCCTATAGAAATCGTACTCGATCTCAGGAATGGTGATCATTCCTTAAATACGTTTTATAATATACTTACACACAAACTTTATGTCAACATTTGGTGCAGGCAATATTATTTTAGACCTGTGGATTTAATTTAGAATTGGATAGTGTTAAGAGCTAAAGAAGAGACAACCAAGGTTGAAAGAATCTACTGGTATTAACAGGATTTTTTGTAAGGAAAAGAAAAAAAACAGCCGTATTTCTTATTCTACAAAACAATGCGAAGAAAATAACTCATGAATACGAGAAACATTTTCCCGTTTTTTTTTCACATACTATCTCAGCTTCGTATTATCTCTTTTTCTGTTCTACTGCTTATATGTAGGAATTTTTTATACATGATTCTTTGCTTTCGGCAAAAAGTCGTTTACATAACAGTTACGTTATTTGCCTGGAAAAAGAAAATGTTTACTTACCGACATGTATTGGATTTTTAATTAAGTTTCCGAGTTTCCAAGAAACCGAACTGATAATTAATAGATCTTTTGATCAGAGCAGTGAAAGGCGAGAAGTATCCTGTTATATTAATATATTTCTTCACGTCCTAATATACAGGTTATTAGTTGCTTCTGATGTGATTATTTTTTGCATATTACATCTAGCTTAGCCTTTTCCTTATGGGGTGTTATAGCATGTATTCCAAGAATACGGGTCCCAGAATTAATGAATATATATATATATATATATATATATATATATATATATATATATATATATATATATATATATATATATATATATATATATATATATATACAGGGTGATTTTTTTTTATACTGACACTACTCAGAGCCATCTGTAGCGCGATCTATCAGTCGGAATTCCACCAAAATTGATAGAGGGACTAAGGAAGACACGGGGAAGAGTTTCCGTGAAAAAAGAAATTAATTCCAAAAGTCGCCGATAGGGGGAGATATGGCGCTTTTATTGTCGGCGCACCCGAGAATTTGTATAAAAGGCAAGTAAAACGTCAAAATACAAACTCACGACTATGTAGTCGACAGCAGCGCCAATATTTCGGGTTATAAAGATAAGGGATGAATACCGAAAAAGTTGTAAGCAGACAAATGAATAACAAAGAAATTACACTTCAACACCACTTTATGCAGCAAATTCACTTCTCCTTCCTTCAATGTGACCACAGTCCTGGTAGACGCCACATTGCATCCTGAACACTATGTTCTCATCGACCAAGCGTAACATTTCACCAGAAATGTTCATCAACGTCCGGGATATGTTGTCCTTTAGTGCAGCCAAGTTCGAGACTCCACCAAGATACACCTTAGATTAACTAACTCCACAGAAAAATGTCACATGGGTTAGGTCCGGGGAGCGAGATGACCATGTAATTGGAAAAAACGACTGATGACCCTTTCTTCTGTAAAGCGAAGGCGCAACAGATTTCGCACTTTATAGCCCAAAATACTGGCGCTGCTGTCGACTACGTAGTCATGAATTTGCATTTTGATGTTTTTCTTGCCTTTTATGAAAATTCTCGGGTGCACCGTCAAAAAAAGCGCCATATCTTCCCTATCGGCGATTTTTGGAACTAATTTTTTTTCCTCGGAAATTCTTTCCCATGTCGTCCTTAGTCCCTTTATCAATTTTGGTGGAACTTCGGCTGATACATCGCGCTATAGATGGCTCAGGGTAGTGTCAGTTTAAAAAAGATCACCCTGTATGCATACATACATATATATATATAAATAAATAAATAAATAAATATATAAATAAATAAATATATATATATATAAATAAATAAATAAATATATATATATAAATAAGTAAATAAATATATATATAAATAAATAAATAAATATATATATAAATATATATATATATATATATATATAATATATATATATATATATATATATATATATATATATATATATATATATATTCACGTAAAGGCCATTCTTAGAAAGGGTGTATAAAATTTTCCGTTCTAAAAAAGGAATCAGAAAAATGAGCCCCGTACGCTAAACGTTGACATGGAAAGTAATAATGAGTTCATAATACATTTTACATGATTCGTTTAAAACTGTCAGACGTGATCACCGAAAAATATTTAATAAACGTATTTCGTCTTCCAGTTATTCTTGTCTAATGTTCATTTATGTAAAATTGAATCTATCTTCAGCAACAGATAATTTTAAAACAGAATACCTTTGTATATCACTGCTTTTATTTTCAAAACCATCAGAGAGGTAATGTTAGCCTTTTTAATTATGAGTTAGAATATTTTGAAAGCTGATTAATATTTAAATATAAATTGTAGATAAAGGTGAGAAAATGGGAGCTCTATTCTGGAATAATTACCTGCCTAAAGTGATTTTTGTTTGACTTTCAAATGTTAATATAAGTTAAAAGTTATATTAATGCTTCAACGGGCGTGTCAATTTTTGGGACACCAGCAGGCGCGCGTGGCAAAATGCAACGTCTCTTTCAACCTCGATTATTCGTTTTGTAATAACCTTTTTTTTTAAATTGAAAATAATAATTCTGCGTTTTATGACAAGATATAAAATGTTTATAATAATGAGATATATTTATAATTAAAGGCCAAAGAAGGCAGATACAATCGCCTTATATCAAAACTGCCCAGCTTATTGGATTTAAGGACTACTTGCGAATGGATCCCTGTTATGTCCCAAAACCTAAAAAGCAATGAGATTGTCCATCTTCGTGATATGCGGGATACCGTGTAATAGCTGCACATTTTATCGAGTACATCAACTCCTCCCTTTGTCGTATTGTAATCCAGTATAATCGTTGGTTTTCCACGGTTAAATCGCGACTACCAATGAATGGAAAGGTATACATGGGTCAGAAAATCAGACCTGTACTAGAAAGGGTGTAGCTATAAATAGAAACTGATTAGAACATTCAAGCCTTACATGCAAAAATAAACTATTCAAAATTGTGAAAATGTTGCACTCTGTACAAGGGCGTTCCCGCTGAAGGGTTAAGTATTCGAAAATTTACGGCGACCACAGTTTTCGCTTATACGCTTTGTTCAAACTGACAACCGGAAGCTAAGTAGCAATACCTGTACTCGCAGCCGAAGGTAAATTTCCCAAGTTCGGTGACATTTTTCGTTAGTGTAGGGCCCGAGGATGGCGGATGGACAGTACAGATCTGCCATCCACTCAAGGCACCCCCCCCCCCCACCGCGGAAGGGTTAATTCTTAAATCATGCCGACCACTGCGAATGCATAAACGGCAAGGTTATGTATATAAGTCACATTAACTAAACAAAACAACTTAAGTTCAAAAATAACATAGTTAATGCTTAGCCATATCCGTGGCAACAGACTCTCTACTTGGATGTCCGAAACAAATTAAATTTTCGAGCTGGCAGTTTCCGGTTTCAGTCGACTTTTTCCTTGCTGTATTTATTTCTGATTACAAGCAAAGTTAAATTACAATACATTTCTTCTTCTTTTTCTTTTCTTTTTGATTTCTATGTGTAACAGTATACAAGTGGTATTACAACTCATACTACTCAAAAATACATCATGTAAAATTAATATCACAGACAATACATTAATGAATTCCCTCGGCACCTGTTTTGTACACACTGCCAACTTACATAATAATAACTAACTGTGTGTAATCTTTGCATACCTTTAAATTATATTTAGTTATCCTACATTATATACATATTTTTTTCATTTACTAATTTTATTAACCGCGGAGGGGTTAAATTTCTCCTGGTTAAATTTCAGTATCTATGCTCACAATAAGAAGTTGCGAAATTTGGAAATGCATTTAACGATACTGAATGCGCCGCGATAAATTTATAGATAACTGTGCTTTTAATTTAATCACATTAATATATTCGGTAAAACATGTTATTTCTCTTAATGTTGTTTATATAGTTATCATTAAATTTAAATATATTTTTATTACTTTTTAAGCACGCCATCATTACGCATCTCATTTTATTTTCATTGCATGCCTTTAATAGTCTTATTTTGTCTTTTAAAAATGCATTTTCCCTCCGTTTGACTTCTTTTGTATGAAAAAAAAATACCATATCATTTTAAATAATAGGAACTACGCTGATTGCTTTCGAGCCTTATCTATCTGTCCGAGTTTTAGATTTTTCTGGAAAGAGCGTATTGATTTGCGAAAGGTTGCTGGAGTACAATAGACGCAGCTGTGTTTTCACTCCACAAAACTTGCGAAGGAAAATTAAATCCAATTTTTCAGAAGTTTTTGATGGTAAAGCCCTTTTTTTTTGTATTTTCTCAGTTGTTTTTTTCTCTCAGTATTTCAAAATAAATTATCTTTCAGATATCAAGCTTAAATTTTTCTTCGACTTTGGCACTTTGGTTTCATTACTGAAGTAAAAAAAAATATATTATACAGAATATTCCGGACCTCTGCGGATATACAGTACGTTGATTTAAACAAAGCTTTCACCAAAATCTTTTTTTCATACAGTTAAATAAATAGTATATCGTTTCAACTCCCAAACCATTATCACAATAATATAACAATCATGCAATCGAAATAAGTTGCTGCACTTATGTACATTATTTATTAAAAAATGTCATATTTCTGTGTAGGTTATTTTCATTTTTTCGATTGATCTTTAGTTTACGGGGCTCATTTTTTCGATTCCCTCTTTAGAACGGGAAATTTCTTACCCCATTTTTAGAACGGTCATTAAGGGGGTTATATATATATATATATATATACTATACATATTATATATATATATGTAACATGGGAGACAGAACGCAGGCCAAGAAGATATCTAGTCTCCCATGCTACGGTGAGGAGATGCAGTTATATTAGAGAATAAATTTACTCCATGACCAAAGACGACAACTACGAGCTTGTTACGGGAACATTTTTATTGAGATCACCGACCGCTCCGTCGGTATGGATGCAGCAAGAGAAAATACAGAAATCCGTCCTACTTCCGGGTAACAAGCATTATATAAACTTCAGTCCATCACGTGATTAAAGGGTGTGTCTTAATAGCTGATTGGTTTAAAGTTGTTGTTGATGTGCAGAACTGATTTAAACTTGTACTGACGCCGCGCCGCGTCCTTTTAGTTAAAAAAGACAGCCATCTTGAATGATTTTGCCGAAAGCTGTAATAATGGAATGTAACGCGAATGCCCAAAGGGAATTAAATGTTTTAAGGGATTAAAAAAGGGGTATGTAATTTTGAATAGTAAAGTGAGGAATTAATAGTTTTTAAATGTTAAGAGTGTTGAATTAAGAAATTACTAGTTTTTTAATATTATATATATATATATATATATATATATATATATATATATGTGTGTGTGTGTGTGTGTGTGTGTGTAAGTAATAAATCCGGGGTCACTCGAGAAAGTTCCAATTTAATCCGTAGTCTTGAAACCGGGGTAGGCGATACATGTCCTCAAGTAGGGAGATTCAAAATTACTGAGAGGAGTAGTCGTGACTGTTTCAGCAAAACGGGTGGCTGGCATATTGATGCAGGCACGCTGGAGAGAAAAGGACACTTCCAGAAGGACAGAGTACTCAGCTTCACTTCTAAAGGTTGTTATTTCAAGGTAGTTTCTCGCCTTACATCCGTACATCAAACATTTCTACAGATCACTTCTCTCGGGAAAAATCCCGGTAACGCAACGCCACGAAGATATGGACGGAGAGCTCAAACTCACGTCATGTTGGGTTTCAATATGAACACACAAAAGGTAAAAAAAGAGGCCGAGGAGCGCTGACGTTCGCGAAGGGGTACAGGCGTGCAAAACTTCTAATTGGCTGAAAGGTGACACCTGACCTTAACACGTCATATGGGGTGATGGATAGTCATGGTTCACGAACAATCTTCTTCTATAAGCTTCCTGTCCACACGTGGACTTAGGGGAAAATCTAATAGATTAATTTTGTATATCTAGATCAAAATAATAATGAGTGATAATGCTCTGTTGCAGTAAGACAAAGTTAATGAAGGGAAAGGTTTATCGCTTCATATATATATTCATTCATTCTTGTGCCCGTATTCTTGGGATACATGCTATCCCACCCAGTAAGGAAAAGGTTAAACAAAAAAACAGTAACTTTGCAAAGGATTACAGATGGGTTACAAATATTTAAAACGCATATTTTGTTTTTTTTCTTTCCTACCTCCCTTGAACACCGTGTATGGAATGGCTATGGATAAAAAAAGATATTTAATCTAAATATGACTGGCTTTATACTAATTTAAGATCACCCCTTTCAAAATCAACAACCACCACCGTTTGCACGTTGCAGAGTTTTCCCCAACTTTTTTAACCTAAAGAGTCTTGAAATTGTTTCCAGTTAAAGGTTGTAAAACGTTTTTACTTCTTTAAACTGATATCAGATGGCAACACTAGCCCATTTTCTGCACATTTAACTAGAATACATTGAATGCAAGTGAAAAAAAAGACTAGATTTAAGCGTTTGCACTGTGCAAACTGCACCCTTCAAAAGGTTAATACGTAAGATCTACCTAATTGAAGGTTTATCCGTCATACAGGGAACATTTACATGTTCAAGACATCTGAAGAGTTCAGATGGTGTGTTAAGTCTTACGAAACCGGGCGTGGGGGCCCAGCTGGCAAAGGCAGCGAGTCAGTTATCATAACATTTCTGGTTCGATGCCGGTATCTGACAAATCCACTGCCGTGTATGCTAATGGAAACTGGTTCACAAAAAATCTGTCGTGGCTGTAATGTTATTCAAATATACCTCTGGAAGGGTGAATGTACCGTCACTTGACTCGGTTCAAAATTTCGGGACCGGTCCTTTAGCCTAGACGGACTCCGACCATTGTTGTGTTATACAAAACCGGTACCTCACCCTTCTTCCCTGTAGCCTATATGGACTTGATCTGATATACTGTCGGTTAAGGGGTATAAGCCACAACAACAACAAGTCTTACAAAGTATTACTGTTTACCTTGGTGGATGATATTAAAAACACTTAAAGTCACTTTATGAGGTTCTAAATTTTAATAGAATTTAAATATTAAAGTACTAAAATTTAAATCCTACATTTCATTTCCTCTCTTTCCCAAACTCTTTCGAATTCCCTTTCTGGAACGGCCAGGAACAACAGAAAGAAATTTTAATTGCAGTCGAAGTGGTCGATCGCTAATACCCGGTTAATCCAGCAGCTTTGTATGAAATTTTGTTTGAGATCTAAAGTAGATGTAAAAGCATTTTTGAAGACTAAGTTCTATGTTGAATTTCTGGATAGTGTTAGCTGTATAGTTTAAGTATTTATGTTTATTTATTTATTTATTTATGTATTTATGTAAATTTTGTTTGAGATCTAAAGTAGATGTAAAAGCATTTTTGAAGACTAAGTTCTATGTTGAATTTCTGGATAGTGTTAGCTGTATAGTTTAAGTATTTATGTTTATTTATTTATTTATTTATGTATTTATGTAAATTTTATTTGAGATCTAAAGTAGATGTAAAAGCATTTTTGAAGACTAGGTTTTATGTTGAATTCTTGGATAGTGTTAGCTGTATAATTTAAGTATTTATGTTTGGAGTGTTCGACTTTCCATTTTAATAAATCAGGTTTTTTCAATGGACAGGAAACAAAATACTGTTATTTTTAAATAACTAGCGTTTTTAATATAAATTCATCATGGCAGCATTCTCAGACACATTCAGATTCTCAGACACATGAATCTTCATGCTATAGCTTAAAGGAGTCAGCTTAAGCACTTACTTATAAAATGTAAAATATCTGTAACTAACAATTTCTCAATAAAAATTTCAGGATTAATTCCCTTAAAATGATATAATACTTTAATATAAACAGTTATTTTTGTTTGTTTTAAATGTTTTATAGCTCTAAAATAAATTAGTAATTTGCGAAGACATACAATCTAAGAACATAATCGTAACGTTAGTCACATGATAGAGTGGCAATAAGGGAACAACCACGGCCCTTAAAAACACATACCTAACAATAAAAGAATTTGGTTTATCAACTAAAGAGTTTTGCTCATCTTTACCTCACTTTAGGGTACTACTGGGATTAATAAATATAATTCATAAGTTTTTTATATTATTTAGCTTTTGATATCCATTGATAAGAATTTCTCAAAACACTCTTCAAACGATTAACCAAACAAAGGAATCTTGAATAAAGTTGGAGACTTCCAGGTAATCATTTACACATTGAATAATATCTGTTACCTTATAGTAACTATCTAATTTCTGATCATGTAAAGAGTTTCAGTAATTTGTTCATCCCAAAACGATGTGTTTGATGAAAAACCTGACTCTTAACTGTATTTGTTCATCTTACTAGGAACAAAACAGCCTTTTTCTATTTCAAATAATCTGCCTGTGATTAAAATGTGACTAAACATTTGATAAACAAGTAATATATAAAAAAAAAATTTAAAGTCAATTCCTACTTAGGTCAACAAAGAAAAATTTAAGTGTGAACTAATAGTAGGAATTGAAAAAAAGGATTGCCTGCCAGGACCTTGCCTACTGTGCGAGATTAGGAGGGGGGGGAAGAGAGAGAAAAAGTTTGTCAGGTTGGGGATTCGATCTCGCAACCTACAGGATGGGAGAAGCCCGCGATACCGCAGTGCTACCGTTTACACAGTAACAAGATGGAAATTACTATTCAAGAGCAAGAGACGCTCTAGGTCTAAAACTAAAATTGATTAATTAAATTTAATTAATTAATTAATATTTGAAAAAACTGTATTAACATCAAGTGTCATCCACAAGTTTAAAAAAATGTATTTGAACTTGAGTGGATGAATAAAAAGTACTTTTATTAACGATTGAAAATTTGAAAAGAGATATATATAGTCTAAAACTAAAATTGATTAATTAAATTTAATTAATGAATTAATATTTGAAAATATGTATTAACATCAAGTGTCATCCACTACAAGTTTAAAAAAATGTATTTGAACTTGAGTGGATGAATAAAAAGTACTTTTATTAACGATTGAAAATTTGAACAAGATATATATAGAGAGAGTGTGAACTAATAGTAGGAATTGAAAAAAACTGGATAAAAACTGCTTATAATTTAATTGCATTACTGCTCATAATTTTATTTCTTTGGTAAGACACGTCTAGTATGTATATATAACTTCGTGTAACGAACTTTGAATCATAATTATGATCTTTTTTAAAGAATGTTTTTCCGTTATAGACACTGATTCAGTGTCATATATTGCTTTCAGTCTGAGAATGAATGATAAATTGAAAATCCTAAGCTTTTTGTCAATTGGCAACCATTCTTT
Source organism: Dolomedes plantarius (assembly GCA_907164885.2). Classification (NCBI taxonomy): domain Eukaryota; kingdom Metazoa; phylum Arthropoda; class Arachnida; order Araneae; family Dolomedidae; genus Dolomedes; species Dolomedes plantarius. Next base: position 40,365,876 of record OU015491.1, read on the forward strand.
TTTGTAATATACAATTTCGTTACTAACCTTTCCCGCGCTTGTCCCTCGACATGAACTATTTATATCGCTTGGAGACAACCTGTTGAGTTGAGTAATTACACCGCTGGAAACTTGACATTAATAACTAAGTGAAACCCCATCAGGTTTATTAGAGGATATCGAAATCCGTTCATTAAAGTCACTTGTCGACACTAAATGTGCACTCTGAATCTGGGCGAGCCTGGAATGCTAATTATAGATTTCCTTCACTACTGAGGGTTTGAAAATATGCAATTCTGCAGACAAGGAACTTTTTTTCAAAACATGTCATTCAAAAGTCGGTTTCTTTATATTAATGTACTATCTATGAAACCTGTACTTCGCTATGGAGTACATTCAAATTAAATACAATGCTCAATGTATGTAACTGATGCCAAAAATATGTATATATATATTTATAATACATACAACGATCTATGTATACAATTGATGTAAAAAACCGAAAAAATATATTTATAAAAAAAATCGTAACGGATATTTTTATAGACAAAATATTGTAGAAGAAAATATTCAAATTAAATCTAATAGAACAATACTAAAGAATATATTACAGTTTGAGGAACATTTCTTTTACTGTATGTTAATATTTTTTTTGGATAATGACAAATCGTCTGCCGCATTAGCAAGAAAAAAAAATGTTTTTGTGTATTGCATTGTTATGCACGTGACGCAAAATTAAAAGAAAAGAAACCACGATCACCATTTAATAAATTAAATTCTAAAAATTTATCTTTAAAAATTCACCAAAAATCAGAAAATGTAGGTAACGATTCGAAAAAGATTTCATTTTAAAAGAATTTTTATGATCTTTCTTGTGATATAAATTTTATAACCATCTGATAATTATTTTAAGTGCAAACTTAAAAAATGTTACAAAAACAGCTTAAAAATTTAATTTTAAAAAAATCTAAGAAGAATTTTTCAAAAATCTCTCTTAGTGCACCCCTGCATTATAAGAAGAATCGCCATGCAAAATTTCAGCCCTTTATGTCCGGCGGTTTGGCCTGTGCGTTGTCTGTCAGTCAGTCAGTCAGTCAGTTACGGAACTGCTTTATATATATAGATTTTATTAACACTCATACCTTCTATTACAATGCATAAGTCGCGAAATTCATTTCAAACAATTTACAGTACTTTTTAAGAGAGTTTATAATACATTGTTTTTTTAGTATATAAAATGGTACTAAAACCACAATCATTAGAAAAATATTTAATTAAATAACGGCTTAAAATTACGGATATAAAAGTCAGATTCGGCTCTTTTAAAAATGTGATTTCTTCTCCAGTTCACTGCCTTTGACGTTCAACAACGATTTTCCTCGCAATAAAACATGCTCGCTTATTCAGTCCTTATTTTATGTGGAGATATATGCATTTATTTTTCGTTCCCATTTTTCATTCCATCCGATTAAGAAAAATCCCTCATTTCTGTCAAAAGGCAAATCGAGGCTCCAAACAGCAGGACAAGAGCCCCCAACATTGACTGGAATTAATGAGTTTAAATCTAATATATAAAGCGAGAATTTCGTGAATTCTTTTTCGGTTCATCGGATTTTCATTACATTTTTCTGCTTGTACGAAATCACAAAGATTTAAAGCTCTCTCTCTCCCTCTTTTCCCTCCATTACACAGCGTGTGATTTACAATGTAGATTTTTTTTTCTCTGCTATTAAGGTGAAGTTTATAAAACTATTTTTCAGCTTTAGAATTGCAGTGCGTAAAAAAATATGAAGACAATTCACGCGAGTTTTTTTATTATTATTTATTTCCTTCTTTGACATTTTAAGCGAGATTTTTGCGATAAAAGGTTATAAAGTTGATATTTCCCCTGTTGTTATATATCCATCTAGATTAAAATCACTGAAACACATTTTTACGTAGATTATAAACCGTGCTTTAGAAATTGTGTTAAGTAAATGTAGACAGGTTTCATTACATGAAAATTGCTTTTCCTTCCAAGAATTATCAGTTTAAATGTATTTAAGAAAAACGCTTTATAATGTAAATTCATGAATAAATTTGGTAACTCTTATACACATTTTTGCCTAAACGAATATCTAGAAGGTGTCTAGAATACGTTATAGTATCTTGGCTCCTTATCTGATCTTTTTTTAAACATTTGTTTGTATATTCCTTTATATTATGGGTTTTGATTGCTTTATTTAATCAAGAGTATGGATCTTTTCTCGGGCATTTGTGGTCTTATTCTGTGTTACATTTTATTATTAACTCATGATACCCTCTGAAGCAATGTAATCTATATTATAGTCGATTTTTAAACTGTAATGACACTCTTAGGAATATATTGCTCCTTTTCATAAAAATGTATTTTCAAATTGCCATTACTTCACTTTTTAATGAAGAATATGAATCTTCTCTTATGCTTTTATAGTCTATCAATTCAGTGCTGTGCTGCTGTTGACATATTACTTGATTTCAAGCTGTAGAATTTTTATTTTAGTGTTTTTTCAATATAATTCTTTTTCGTTACGATATCACTCCTTTTCATGCAAATGGGTTTATCATTATGTTTTGTTCTTTGTTAGAAGCAATAAATTATGTGCATGAAAGGTAAAAAAAAATTGAATGCATAATTAATCATATTAATAACACTGTTTAAGATTAAAGTATACAAATTTGCAGAACAGAAGATGACTGAAAAGACATGCAGAAGTTGAGTATGTATCACAATGTCGTAAATACAGGGTGTTTCATATTGAATGGGAGAAAAAAAAAGCATTCCTGTGAACGTTGTAATTACTTTATTTTGATAAATCAAATTTACAGTTAACCAATAGTTACCCAAGTTTCTGTAGATGTACTATGTTTGCTCCTCCGGTGACACGAAAAATATCTATGCGGTATTCCAGTTTTTCCACACTCGTGATAGAATATTCTTTGTTAATTATTCGAGCACTTAAGTTATCTGCTGCTTCAGTTGCTGCAAGTCCCGGGAAAATGGAGGCACAAACACTTTGTCTTTAACAACACCCCATAGGAAGAAATCACAAGTCTATTCGCGAAACCACATACTTCCAGCTTATCTTACAAATTACCACAGAAAACTTTATGCAACGGTGTTTCGGAAGGGTTTTAACACCTGCCCCATCTGAAAGGGGTATGGCCGGAAATTTAGACGTTTCCGTAACACATGCCACACCGTTGTATGAGGCACATTGAGTTCAGAACTCGCACGACGCATTGATTTTGTGGGACTTCGTTAAAACATTTCGTGAATTTCTTCAACCACTTCGGTTTTGCCCTCTGGTGGTCCTGGGCTGGTTTTCTTACAGAAGCAGCCCGTGTCCTGAAACTGCTTCACCCACCATTCGAAGTTGTGACGATGCGGTGGTTCTTTACTAAATTTCGCGAGAAAATGTCTTTCAAAGACAATAAACGATGATGTTTTGGCATATTCCAAAACACTGTACGCTCTCTCCTGCATGGATGGTGTGCCATTTTGATTAATAGTGCCTCTAGCGACGATTTCGTAACCGTCAGATTTTTCACTATTACCAGATAAAACGTGTATAATTGTAGCTTCAGAATTAATTTGTTTGTCTAAATAAATCAATTACAGAATTTGTATTATGCTATTCTTTTTGTCCCATTCAATATGAAACACTCTGTACATCGATCACGCGTTCTTTTGTATTGCAAAACGTCAACAGTATTGGGCCTGATGCGTCACACCACTTTCAAGTGGGAATTTTGGAAAATTTACGGCGACCACGGCTGTCGCCTATAAGCCCTATTGAACTACTGACCGGTCACTACGTAGCAAAACCTGTATACGCAGTCGAGGTTTGATTTCCCAAGTTCGGAGCAACTAATTTTTATAGGCCTGGTCGCCGGACGGACAGTACATATCTGCCGACCACTTTGGGCAACCCTGGGCCCCTAATCTTTAATTCGACTTAATCTCTGATCTTTAATTTTTTTTCTCGAATCTTCAATTTAAATGTCATTTTTACGACTTGCAATGAGGACCCTTTTGTCTCTAGCCGATTTTCTCTTCGTCCACTGACCTTGAACGTTAACATGAGGTTATATGGAAACACTTGCGCAATATGACATCTTGCTAACATACTAACTGCATACTAAACATGCTGCATATTAACATAATAAATAAATGCATACAAAAACTTGCTCAATACAGCATCTATCCCTCATAATCTTCAACCCTTCAAAATTTGTGAAATTGCAGGAATTTCGTCCCCATAGACTATGAAGCGGTGCTTTCCTGTTTTATCATGCTCCACAAGTTTGAAGTAAAGAAAATACCATTTTTGACCGTAAATGAGACCAAGTCTAATATTAATTTTTGCTCAAAAAGACACATTAGGGCACATATTTTCAGGGTATTTGTGTTATTTTTTCATGTACAAAATTTACATTTATTCAAGTACAGTCAAGTCATCTTCTCCCGGAACATCGCCATTGTAAGGGCAATATCAGCCCTACGAACAGTCAAAGTCTTTAGGGCCTGTTCACATAGCATCCGTCATCGTCAGCGTTACTCGTATTGAAATATATTTAAGGGGACTCACGACTCTTAAGTCGAGGAAATAAGGCATATTTTCATAGTTTTGACTTTTTGTAACTATTTCAATTTACTACCAATTTTTCCATATTTTATGTATATGATAAATTGATATATTTATTTTAATAAACAAATTTTCAACTCTCAAAATAATTTTAAATAATTTTTTTAAATGCTTTAGATATAGTACCTTGTTTTTTAAGTATTTTTATTGTATACTGGCTTGCGCGCAGAACTATAAAATTAATTTTACACTTAAATGTATAATTCCTGTTTTATATTTAAAATAAATAATTCAAAATACAATTGAACATAAAACATTCAACATTAAAATATTTTTTCAATTTTTTTAAAACTGCTCAAAATATACTTAAAATTTACTTAAATTTTTGCATTAATTTACCAGTGAAAAAATAACAAAATGAGTAGTGATTGCAATAATTCTAGTTCAGACGCAATAAAATAACATGATTAAGCAGTGATAAAAATTTCATGGAATTATATTTCATAGTTTTTGAGATATAAGCTGCGGAATGATGCAAAATTACATTTTGATAAAAATGAGTTTAAAATTTTTCTTACCATAAACTTGATCAGAAATTAAATATTTAGAATATCATTATCTCTGGAACTAAGCGGAATATTTTCATGCAGTTTGCTTTATTTTGTTCAGAAATGATCAGGCTTTAACATATATTTTTTTTTCAAAAAATCGAATGTTTTAAAGATTTAAGAATAGTGAGGCTCCTCAACAGATTACAAACCTCCAAATGGTTATCCACGAAATTCTTAAGGTCTGTGATTGGTTTAAACTATGTCAGTAGGAGTAACGCTGAAGCTGACGAATTTTATGTGAACAGAACCTTTACTCTTCTGTCAGCAATCCATTCACAGATGATATCTTCCAACTCGGGAAACAATGGTTGCCGACCTGATCCACACTTGCGCATTTTAGTATTTCCCGCGGCCGTCTGTTGACAGAGGTCATCGTACCCTGATAACCATTCTGAGACCATTCGGAGATCCAATTTATTTTCTTTGCAGAAAGCTGTAAGATTCTTATTCCGGGAATCCTCTATGATTCCTGTCTTGTACTCGGCGAAATAGCTCATTCTTTCAGCACTAATTTTTTTTGGGGGGGATCGAAACATTATCTATATATGAGGCGGTGAAAGGCAAAGTGGTGTAAGTCACATTTTCAACTTTTTCTATTTGAGGGCAAAAATGTAATCTCCATGTTCAAATTATAGTGGAATTGCAAATATTAATTATCTGCAATATTATAACAATTATTATGTATTATAATTTGTTCAATTTATAGTGGAACTTTTTGTAGCTTTTGAAGTAAAACGCTTTGGACTTACACCACTTGACTTAATGACTTACACCACTTTGCCTTTCACCGCCTCATATATAAAACAGTTCCGTAACTGACTCACTGATTGACCGACTGACATATAACGCACAGACCAAACCGCTGGACCCAAAGGGCTGAAATTTTGCATGGCGATTCTTCTTATAGTGTAGGGGTGTACTAAGAAAGATTTTTGAAAAGTTCTTAGATTTTTTTAAAATTAAATTTTTAAGCTGTTTTAGTAGCTTTTTTAAAGTTTGCATTTAAAATAATAATTTGAAGGTTATACAATTTATATCACGAGAAAGATCATAAAAATTCCTTTAAAATGAGATCTTTTTCGAATCTTTTCCTCCATTTTCTGATTTTTGGTGAATTTTTGAAGATTAATTTTTAGAATTCAATTTATTAAATGCTGATCACGTGATTTCTATTTCTGGTACTTTAAATAAATTTATCGTCACGTGCATAACAACTAAATAGACAAAAGAAAATATTTTTTTTCTTGCAAATGTGGCAGATGATTGGACATTATCCAAAAAAATATTAAAATAAAATAAAAGATATTATGTTCCTCAAACTGTACGGTAAAATTACGGTATATTCTTTAGTATGTCCTATTACATTTAATTTGAATATTTTCTTCATCATTATTTTGTCTATAAAAACATCCCTTACGATTTTTTTATAAGTATATTTTCTTGTTTTTTTTACATCAGTTGTATACTTTGATCGTCGTATTTATAATACACACACACACACACACACACACATGTGTATATATATATATATATATATATATATATATATATATATATATATATATATACATATATTTATTTCTTTATTTATTTATTATTTTTTTTGGCATTAATTGCATAAATTGACCGTTGTATTTGAATTGAATGTACTCCATAGCGAAGTGCGGGTTTTCAGCTAGTTCCTTATAAATCTATTATTAAATCAAGCGTTAGTTGATGCCTTACAAAAGAGGAGTGGCAACAAAAACTGTTAAGCATGATGAACTACACCAATGCAATGAAAAATTGCAGGCAAAAAATTCAGTAAACGTTTCTTCATTTCACGAGAATGCATTACGTACGTTCGTTACAACACTTGACGTGTTGAATTATGAAAATTCTAATAAGTCACAACCATGTCCGTTCCTTATCAAGCGCGTATGTGTGTTGGGACTGCACTCAAATTACTCATCTGGCACCAAGTCTGGCGTCCGTCTGGTTGACGATTATAACTGTGGCATCTTTTTTGGGTAGAGCTTATACTATTACTTGTATACTGACAAATCATGCTATAGCTTATTTTCCGATTAGGTCTTATTTTCGGGAAAAACATAGTATGTTTGTAAACAAATGTTTAAAAGAATTACAAGCAAGGAAGGGAACTAGGATGTGTCTATGACCTAGAGCAATGGTCCTCAACCGGTGGTACGCGAAAATCTGTAAGAGGTACGAGGTTAACTACTGAAAAGTATACAAAATTATATTGATATATGCTAGAATTTAATTGTGACAAAAGTTTGAGTAATGATTTAATACTAAAAACTATCAATAAAGCAGCAACCAAACACGTCGCTCGTTACTACTGTATCCAAGCCGGAGCCAAATATTGATGAACTTTGTAAACAAAAACAAACCCAGCGTTCCCACTAATTATTTCCTGAGACTTTTTAAAATTTATGTCTGATTAATAAAAACTTTGTAGTAAAATGTTCATTAAAATAAAATTTCTTGTTTTTAATTTAAATTACTTATTCATAATTAAACTTTAACAGTTTAGTAGTTAAACTTTATCTAATGCAACGCACTTTAATAAAATTAAAGTGCGTAAATACATAAATAATAGTTTACCCATATCATAATTTTAAACATGGAACTAAAACTGTGTAAGATTCAAATATAGATTATTCTGTACATTATGATCTATTGTTCCCAATGATTTTGTTAATTAAATGTTGATGATTTTTTTTAAAAGCGGGGACATTTGTCATCAAACATTCGCCTATACTACGCCGCAGTTTAATTGTCCATTTTATTATGGGGACACCATAAGTGGACAGCATTACCCCCTATGAAGGGGCGACACGAATGGAGGAAATTTTCGTGTTTCGACGCCGGGATTCGATCCGAGAACCTATACATATATATCTATCGAATCGTTACTTTTCAAACCTAAGAATATAAAAGTCTAAACAGAATTAAGTAAATAGTTTCTAAATATTAAAAAGTTATTCTAGAAATTCAATAAAGTTAAACTTGTGCTGCAGTTAGTTAAACCACATACGTATGAGTTGAATTACTGATGAGCCATTTGATCGATAATCGATGGTATGAAAGTATGATATTACTGCAATAGACTTCAGTATTAAGTAAACATATAAGCTGGGATAAAAGAGGGTGGTAAGAACATAGAACATTGTATTGGTTTTCTCCAAACTCTAATTAGGTTTGGAAAGAATTCCAAACGCAAGTATTTAGAGCGTGAAAGGTGATATCCAATATGAATATGTAGCTATACTTTTCAGATTACTCTGAATCGATAGCAATTTTCTCTGTGGAATACTATAAATTCGGCAAAGCATAACGGAACTAGCAATATAAATATAAAGGAAGAAATTCTGGTTATAGTTGGATTTCCGTCAGTGCTGCGTTTAATGATATTTAGGCAAGTTAATTTGCAAAGTTGTGTAGGAACACGGGCATATATATCGGAGAAAAGGAAAGGTATTTTAAATATCGTCCTTTAAAATGGCAGAAGGTGAATTTTCTATTAATAAGGCTATCTATATGGCTTGTTGAAATTTTCTTCAGCATTTACCTCAATTATTTGTTTTAAGTCTTCATTTGTTACTAAGTATTTATTACACGGTGTTTACGCCGCGATTTTGTCCAAAAATTTGGTTTATTTTTTATGAATTTAACATCGAAATTTCAGTTGAATGTTTAAATGAAAATCAAGGAAATGTTGAAATATGTATCATAAATGCGAATAGAGAAGATTTATGTTTTTAATATTTTTTAATGTTAAAAGGATGTTGAAACTATTATTTATGTCAAAACTATTCCTCTCCCTATATCTGGGGCCACTATAGTAATTTAAGGCAACAGTTTAATAATTGTTCCTGCTTCTTAAAAAAAAATCTGAAAAAACACAGAATTTACTTTCAGATACATGATTTACTTACAGGTGTTTGTAACTTTTTCATATATATTAATTTTTATTCGAAGTTTTTCGATAAATTTTATTTAAAGGAAGACTGCTGAAACACTTTGTAATGGTCGTCTGAAATAAATGTGACAAGCTAGATAATAACGGATTAAAATGATTCGAGGAACACTATCAAAGTATTCAACCCTGTTTTAATGTACTTTACGGTCATTAATTTTGTTTAATCTTATTATGCAGAGCGCATGTTACGGCTAGTAGCTCCAAAATGTTTGATACTGTCCTTCTACAAAACAAAATTCTACTAATTGTCTCTTATGAGAAATTCCTTTCTAAATAAAATAAATATGATAAAATATACTTTTTAGATGTTATCAATACATTCTCCTTTATATATCTTAACCCTTCAGCGGGCGTACCAATTTTTGGGACACCAGCATGCTCACGTGGGACAAAGTGCAACGTCTCTTTCGACCTTGATTATTCCTTAAGTAATAAACTTTGTAAGGTATACATAAGATTCGATTCACAAGAATCGAACTTTTGGGTGAATGAATTAAATAAGCTGCTTGAGATATGCTAATTTCGGCATACGCTCTTGGTATAAATACCAAGCAGCTTGATTAAGTGAAAAGGTTGTTAAGGTTGATAGATAAGACAGTTAAGGGAGCTACGAGGTAAGCAGCTCCAGGTGTTAGCCGGCGCTAGTGCTTAGGGGGCCCAAAGTTTACGTGGCAGAACTGCTGGTTTGAATCTCTAGGTTGTGAGTATTGCAAAGTGTAGTTTTATTGAATGCTAATATATATTCCGTACAAGTAGTACGTATGTTTATTGCTGTAAAATCAAATTCTATATGTGCAACGAATTCAATAAACATTGTTTTATGTATAAACTGTGTTTGTATCAAATTCATTTAGAGTGCCACTTTAAATTATATGCACCCAAGTCTGGGTAGAAGTAAAAAACTCTATAACTTTATTTTTTCATATTGAAATTAACAATTCTGCGTTTTATGACAAGATATAAAATGTTGATAATATTGAGATATATATATATAGTTAAAGGCCAAAGAATGCAGGTACAATCCCCTTATTTCAAAACTGTCCGATTAATTGGATCTAAGGACAACTTGCGAATTGATTCATATTACTTCCAAAAACTTAAAAAACAATGAGATTGTCCAACTTCCTGATATGCGGGATACCGTGTAATATCTACATATTTGATCGACTTCATCAACTCCTGCTTTTGTCGTATTGAAATCCAGTATTATCGCTGGTTTACCACGATTAAATCACTACCAACAATGGATGGAAAAGAATACAAGGGTCAGCAAATCAGACCTGGATTAGAAAGGGTGTAGCTATAAATAGAAACTGCTTGGAACATTTAAACGTTACATGTGAAAAAAAAACCATTCAAAATTACGAAAATGTTGCACTTTGTAGACGGGAGATCCCGCTGAACGGTTATAAACAACTAACGTATTCTCAGTACGTTCTTTATTACAATGGATATTGAAAAAAGAACTGTAATATATAATCCCGATCACTCTCAGCTGCGTCTAGAATTGTTAGTTACTGCATATGCCAACACACACGGATATATTTCAACATAGATTTAAATTTTTCCCACTTTAAAAAAAAACATTTTTTGTTTATAATATAATTTATTTTTCCAACTTTGTATTAGGAGATCGATTTATCAGAGCATCTCTTAAAAAAGCAAACATCTACTGCAATCAGTAATTTTTTCTTTTACAAGAAAACCGAAAGCGATTTTTTTATACTGATCTATCGATCTTTAGTATAAAAAGGAGATTAATTTTATATAATATAATTAGAATAGGCAAAATAATTTGACTTTCCTATTCTTTTTTCGTCTATGCTAACACCAATACTGACAAAATAAGTACTAGAAATCTTCATAGATTTACAAGACTTTCCTTTGTCTAGATTACTCGTCCTTCGAATTAATGGATGCCATTTAGGTCCCTTTTTTCGTTAAAGCCTATGGTAGATAGAACCTGGCTTTCCCAAATAAACCTGCCATTATAATTACTTATGGTGACATCACTGAAAGTCATCACCATATTATTTAACATTCAAAATATAAATATACTTCTATGTTTTTGAAATGAAGTAAAATTATCTTCTTCAATGAGAACTATTATCATGTTGAAAAAATATCAGCGGTCACAAATTAAACACTAAGTTATGTGGAGTGACTTGCGTATCATTCTGATGAATGCAAAGAAAAGCTTCTGATGAAAAAGCGCGCTTCGGGGCATATAAAAATATATGCCTCGTCCAATTATATCAGAAGAATTTTCACTGAGATGTATCTTCAAGATTTAAAATGATGAAATCTCGAATAAAAGAGGGGAAGTGGCACCATTTTCAATGACATTATGCCACTTTCAAAAAAAAAAAATTCAAGTCTTATATTCAAGACACAAAATTAAAACATATAACATATACCCAACTTGGACTAATTTCAGATTAAGGAAAAATTGGAAGATCCCCACAGAAATACATTTAAAGTCAATTACTAATGTATTTAGGAATGTGTAAGTATATATATATATATATATATATATATATATATATATATATATATATATATATATTAAATATTATGCCCTCCATTTTAACATTTAAATTCCCTTTCCTAAATCCAATCCGCAGTAATCTTAATTTATCGCTTTAAAACCCTTAGCGACAGAACTTCCCATGAATCGCATTGCCTTTGCATTTCTACACGTGTATACGGCTGGAGAAAGGCCCCAATATCTAACGGCCCTGCAAAATAATAGCCACATGTTTTTTCGCCTTTCGCGTAAGGTTGAAAGGTGATATTAGCTTCCGAGCTGTCTTCTGAAATGAACGGACGTACTTTTGTCGCTCTAATAAACGAGTCGACCCGACTGCTTCCAAATTCAATTTTATTCCTTTCAGGCTGAGTCTAGCTCCAGCCATGTAAATATGAGCTAGTTTCTCTTTCAGAGTATAATTTAAGGATGTAATGGAGATATTGCATAGAGTCGACAGGATTCGAACCTGTGCGGGGAAACCCCAATGGATTTCGAGTCCATGTTAGGAATATGTGTCTGCCCCTGAAAACTGACCTTGAAAGTAATCGCAATAGGAGTTAGCCAGCTTATTTGAAAATGAGATGACCTAGTTTTGATTTCTTTTTTCGAAACGAGCAAAGGAAAATGACATCGAAAGAAAACAGTTCGATATCCTCGCCAAATCAAGCGTTTAATCTCCTGAAATTTGATCCTAAGGCAATGGTTAAAATTAATAACTGGTTAAAATTCTTCAAGAAAAAGACTATTGCATTGACGGAAGAAGAAAAACTAGAAATATTTCCCAATTTTCTATCAGGCGAGGCTTTGGAATTTTACATCGACAACTTAATAGATTCACAAAAGTGGGATGAAGCTAAAATTAAAATAAGTGACTATATCTCAGAAGAAAAAGTTTTCGTTCGAAGATTTTAGCAGATTTAGTAAGAATATAAATGATTATTTTAAAAAGAAAATCAATATAAGAAAAGTTTTAAAACTCGAAGAAGAAATTATAATTCAAGGTCTGACAGACGGATTGCCGGCAACATACAGGGATTTATTTTTAATTAGCAACGTGGCTACAACTACTGAGTGGATTTCCCTTGCGAGGAAAATGATCAACAGCTACGAAGATGGCAAGAGAGAACAACAATTTCATAACAGAGACTTGCAGAACCAACCGATCGGATTTTTCAGACCGTTCGATTGGCGAAATGACTATGACAGATTCCCACAACATGAGTCACCTAGGTTCCGGCACCAATAACCGCGATAATGGCAGAGATGGCCTCAGAATTTTCGAGAAGAGGAAAGCCCCAGAACTCGGTTCCAGCCTCCACAATATGCTAACAACTATAACAGCAACATGAGAAAACAGCGAGAATGACGGATGTTCACCGTAGATCAAGGAATCGGTACGGAACTGATTCGCGGCCTGATAGATATAGGAATTACTATTAACATTATCTCAAGAACTTTTTATGAGAAAATTAAAACATATGTGAAAATTCTTCAACCGGACAATTCTCAGGTCAATACCCTTGCAGGTAAAATCAAAACTGATAAAATAGTTTGTACAAAGTGCCGAATTGGTGAGTTGAATGGATTTGTTAACTTTTATGTTATTGAGACGAATTTAAAGTATGCAATTTTATCGTCACAAATTATTAATCTGTTCAAAATTAATTTGGATTTTAAAAGTTTTGTGTATATCAAGGAAAAAATAATATCTCATCTACTTTGTCATTGGAAAATGTTACTAATAATTATATATTTTTGACTTATGATAATCCTAATGTACCACACACTTGTTTTCATAATACTATAAATCTTGATACTAAATATAATAGAAATTGTGATACTCGTTTTTATAAAATTGAAAATGGAAATAATGATGTTAATGATGAAAGTGCTAAATTGAACAAAATATTGAATGAGTATAATATTATTTTCGCGAAAAATAAATATGATATGGGATGTATACGTCTTGAACCAAAAAGAGTAATTTTAAATTCTGAACTGCCAATTTCCCTTCGTCCATACTTGGCGTCGCCAAACGATAATGCCGAAATTAAGAAGCAAATAGAAGAACTTTTAGTTGGAGGTTAAATAAAAACATCTCATTCACCCTATGCTGCCCCAATTACTTTGGCTTACAAGAGAGATGAAAACTCAAAATCCAGAATGTTTATCGATTACCAAAAACTAAATAGTATTACAAAAACAGATTAGGAACCAATTTCCCGAATCGACGCAGTTTTAGATCAACTAACCAATGCTAAGATTTTTTTCTACCCTTAATCTCGCGAGTGGCTGCTACCATATTAAATTAAACGAAAAAGATACAGAAAAATTAGCTTTCACTTCAAATTTTGGCTTATATCAATGGAAAAGACTACCATTTGGCTGGAAAAACGCACCAGCCATATTCCAAATAACACTCAGATAAATTTTAAATAAATATGAAATTAAATTTGCGCTCAACTATTTTGACGATATAATTATATTTTCAGACTCTTTCGAAGAGCACTTAGAGCATTTAAAAAATATTTTCTCAATTTGTGAAAAAGAAAATATAAAATTGAAATTTTCAAAATGCCAATTTGCCAAAACAAAAATAAAATTTTGGGGATATGAAGTGGAAAAGGGATGTTATCCCCCGAGTAATGCCAATATAGAAATCATTAAAAAACCTCAACCTCCCAGGAATGTTAAAGACTTACAAAGATTTTTTGGTAGTGTAAATGTTTATAATAAATTCATTCCCAACTATGCTAAATTACGAGTACCACTGAATAAGTTGTTGAAGACAGACACTAAATTTGAATGGACGGAAGATTGCCTGAAAGCTTTCCAGGATTTAAAAGACGCTCTCATTTCTAAACTTGTTTTGACTATTTATAATCCAAATTTCCCATGCCATATTTTCGTGGATGCACCCGGACAAGTGGTAAGCGCAATCTTAAAACAACAACACCCTGATGGAATTTTGCATCCCATAGCCTATCATTCTTGAAAACTTAGAACCTATGAACAAAATTATGCCATTACCGAGTTAGAGTGCTTGCCAATTATTGATGCCATCGATAAATATTATTGCTATTTACATGGGACTCATTTTACTATTCATACGGATCATGCTGCACATGTTTGGTTAAAAAGTATTAAACACCCAACTGGACGATTATTCCGATGGTCACTAAAACTTTTCATGTACGATTTTGACATTAAATATATAAAAGGTTCTACAAATTATGAAGCTGATATGTTAACTACATACCCAATTTCTCACCATGTAACTTAACGTGAACGTGACCCATTGTTGTCATTGCAAGAAATCGAGCATCATCAAAATTTAGATAATGTAAACGGTAAGAAGTTTTAAAAAAGTAAATAATGTATGGACAATTAAAAGACAATGTTTAATGAAAATTGTTGTGCCCTTCTCTTTACGATTAAAATTCTTAGAAAAAGCTCATGTTAATTATGGACATTTAGGAGTTTCGGCACTGTTAAATTTGATATCCTCTCAATATTATTGGATTGGAATAACTAAAGATGTGAGTAACTATGTGAAACATTATGAACTATGTCAATTAAATAAGAAGTCCAGACAAAAAAGATTTGGTCTTTTACAAATGTTACCTCCTACCAGTGAACCATTTGAAATTCTTGTCATAGACACTGTTGGAGGTTTAAATTATTATGAATCTACAAAGAAATATTTACACATACCTATAGATCATGCTACCAGGTATATCTGGACCTTAGCTTCTAAAAATGAAAATACGGATACTTATATTAATTGTTTAAGAAACATTTTTCAACATCAAGTACCTAAAAAAATATTAAATGATAGGACTTCTGCTTTTACTTCCTCCAAATTTAAACATTTTTTGAGGAACAATAATATTAAACAACTGCTAACTAACTATATATATATATATATATATATATATATATATATATATATATATATATATATATATATATATATATATATATATATATATATATATATATATATAATATATATATATATATATATATATATATATAATATATATTATATATATATATATAAATATATATATATATATATAATATATATATATATATATATATATATATTATATTATATATCTATATATAAATATATATATATAATATATATATATAGTATATATATATATATATATATATAGATATATATATATATGTATATATACATATATATATATATATATATATATATATACATATATATATATATATATATATATATATATATATATATATATATCTATATATATATATATATATACATATATATATATATATATATATATATATATACATATATATATATATATATATATATATATATATATATATATATATATATATATATATATATATATATATATATATATATATATATATATATATATATATATATATATATATATATATATAGAGAGAGAGAGAGAGAGAGAGAGAGAGAGAGAGAGAGGGAGATGTACTTATATAATATATGTAATGATAGTTTTATATTATTTTAAAACTTTTTTAAAAGTGCTTTTTATCTTGAGCGCATAAAAGAACCTAAAAATAGTATTTGAAAGCCTTCCATGTATTTACTATGTATGTCAAACAGAAGTTTTGATATCATTTAGCTAATCCAGAATAGTTCAGAGAATATATAGTGTTCGTCAGAGGTAATAATATAATAATTCATACATGAGAACGCACTTCATTGATTCAGCTTCAAGCTAATGGAAAGTAAGGGAAAAGTGAAAGAGATAAATTTTACCCTGGACAGAGTCTCGCTGAGAGCATTGCTAGCTCATTGTTAGGAAGAAAATCAGTATATTCAGTTTTTCTATAGTTATATGCAGCAAAATAATTAGACATTTAAGTTACATATGAAACACACGAAGCTATTTTTTTATTTTTTCCGTACTTTCAATGTTTGCAAATATCTAAAAGAAAATAATTTATATAACCGTAGTATTGCTGCATTCAACTTTTGATTTTATCTATATATATATAACAGTTCCGTGACTGACTGACTGACTGACTGACATATAACGCACAGACCAAACCGCTGGACCTAAAGGTCTGAAATTTTGCATGGCGATTTTCCTTATAGTGTAGGGTTGCACTAAGAAAGATTTTTGAAAAATTCTTCTTAGCTTTTTTAAAATAAAGTTTTAAGTTGTTTTTGTAACGGTTTTGAAGTTTGCATTTAAAATAATAATCTGAGGGATATAAAATTTACATCACGAGAAAGATCATAAAAATTCCTTTAAACTGAAGTCTCTTTCGAATCTTTACTTCCATTTTCTGATTTTTGGTGAATTTTTAAAGAGTAATCTTTAGAATTTAATTTATTAAATGCTTATCACGTGGTTTCTTTTCTTTTTGTGATACTTTAAACTAATCTGAGTCACGTGCATAACATCGAAATAGACATTTGTTTTTCTTGCTAATGTGGCAGACGATTGGGCATTATCCAAAAAAATATTTAAATACAGTAAAAGATATGTTTCTCAAACTGTACTATATTCTTCAGTATGTTCTATTAGATTTAATTTGTATATTTTCTTCTATAAAAATATCCTCTTCTTCTATAAAAATATTTCTTCTATATTTTTTTTCTTCTATAAAAATATCCGTTACGATTTTTCATAGATTTTTTTGATTTTTTACGCCAATTGCATACATTGACCGTTGTATTTAATTTGAATGTACTCCGTAGCGAAGTACGGGTATTCAGCTAGTTAAACTATAAAATCCGATTTTAAACTTAAAAAGGAACTTTTATAGATTCCTCTCAAGCATGTTGTCGGCACAACAGGAGAAACAATAGTATTTTTAATTGATGTGAAGTATTTTTTTAATCACTGAGATAAGAGTCTATAAAATCTTAAAAATGAAATTTAATAACATTTATGCATATGCTATTTGTTCCGAGAATTCCCAAATCTCCATTAAATTATTTTAACAGTTTCCATAAAATTCAGTGATTTTCACAAGATAATGTTCAGCACCCTATGCAATCAAGATTTATGCATCAATACTTCTCGCGAAACAACTCTTCATAATTGGGTAAAAAGTACTTGGTTGTCAAGTGCATGAACAGTAAATGGGCCACTTATATCCGATGTTTCATAAAACTACAAATTTTTAGATGCTGACGTAAAACACAAATACTTCCTTTTGTTTCCTGTTTATGAAAAAAAAGCAGTTTAATATGATTGATATCATTGAGAGAGAGGCGTGATTTATTTCCTATTCCAAACAAAATCATTATTATAAACCTAAGTGAGATTTTATGGCGTTTTTCATGCTTTGAGACTCGTATTTAACAAATTGAGATAATTAATTTTCCTCTCCAAAAAAATGAAATATAATTGGATACCCGTGTTTTTTATATTTCCTGAAAATAATGGTAATTTTAAATTTCATTACAGGTTTAATCTTTTTTCCTCTTTTTTTCCCCTTCCATTCGGTAGGACTCGGTGCTCTTTTTAAATATTTTATTTCATTTCATTTGTTTTAGCTATTTTGCACATGATAAAATATTTTTAAAGGTTAAAAAGGAAGGTGTTATTGAGGAATTTTTAAAGAATAAATTTTTTGACAAAATCTAGAATATTTTATACCGTATTTTTTTCAATTTGTATGTTTAATGATTCTTTTTTATATTTACAGGAGTGTTCTTAATAACTTTACGAGTTCATTTCTGTATGAATAGATTGTTTAAGACTAAAAAAGCGTCTATATCTATGGAGAAAGAGCATAGAAGCATAAATTATTTAACATGCTAATTTAATTATTTTTCTACTGTATTGTACTAGAATTTGACTGTAAAAGCCATATTAAATTAAGGGGGTCCGGGACACATTTAAATTTTTTTTTTATTTATTGAGTTTTGAATTTTATTGTGATGGTCAACCATATAATTTGTAAACAAAATCACTTCATAAAACTTCTCAAAATGTTTTTACAAAATTTTAAAATTTAAAATTTTTTTAAAAAGTGGGGTAATTTAAAATTGTTATAAATCGAAATATTATTTGTCGAATTTCAATCCTTTTTCATTTAATTAAACAGAAATATATAAGTTTTAATTTTGTCTCAGCATTTTTTGAAATATTAATTTTTAAAGAAATTAAAAATAATTAGATTAAAAATTACAAAAAAAATTATGTAACTTATTTTTAAAAAATCATATTTTCAAAAGCAAATATTTTTTCCAAATTTGCTGAATCTAAATTAAAGTAAAATAATTGAAAAAGACATGTTCCAAGTTTCAACCATTTAACTTTAACGGTTCTTGACTTATAACAATTTAAAGACGAGAAATGGGGAAAAAACCCATCATGAAGAAAAACGCACTTACAGGTTTAAACAACAATTGGGTACTATTAGAATGTTGCAAAAATAATAATAATTTCTCCTGTTCTAATTAAGATTGTAACTTTTAAAAAGATGTTACAGATTATATAAAACGTCAGGGAATATCTTTTGTATATTTTTAGAAGCTTTAGCATTTTAATATAGCGGGATATATTTAAAAAACAAGCTGAGAAAAACAACGTAAAATAATTAAATAGTATTCATCATTAAAAGTCCTAAAGAATAGCTAAATCAACGGTAATTTCTACATATAATTATTTCATATTTTTACGGTACAGTGGTAATATTTCATTACAACGAATTTAAAAATTTCGTTGATGACTCATTGTTCTCTTCCCGTTCTAAATCTGAAAAAAAAAATTATTACTTTGCGAACGCAACAGGGTCATTGTACAGCTTGGCGTTAAATTTGATGGTAACTGCAACTTTGAAAATTGGTGCATTATCTGCGACATAATGCTCCGCGATTCTGTCATTTTAATAATTCTGTCAACTTTCTGTTTTGTAAGTCATTGCAGTTAAGCTTATTTGATGTATGCAAAGTTAAGTTAACCATTGGTGTGTTTTTTAATAAAAAATTTGATGATTTAATAAACAAGCTATTAACACTCCTTCGATGGGTTTGATTCGTATAAAGCAGAACGATGGCTGCGTGGCAGTTCGCCGTTTTTCTGTAATGGTTTTCGATTTCTATCTGCATGGGTTTTGTGGCCTTTCAAAATCGGCTTTAAACTGTACGTGCTTTTCATAGTGTTGATAATACTGTGCAACCCATTTTTTACATTTGTTATTTTTTATTACTTAAAATACAACTGGTTAGCCCATGAATAGATCTCTAAACCATCTTCTCTAAGGAGAGAGAGGCTGTAAGTTACATTTTAAATCTATGACATCCCCTAAATAGGGCCGGGCCACAATGTTTGCATTTTTTTTACTTAAAATACAACTGGTTACCCTATGAATAGATCTCTAACCATCTTCTCTAATGGGAGAAAGGCTGTGTGTTACATTTTTAAGCCATGACATCCCTTAAACAGGGTCGGGTCACAATGTTTATATTTATTTAGTTTTTTTTAAATTTAAAATACAACTGGTTAGCTTATGAATAGATCTCTAAACCATCTTCTCTAAGGGAAGAAAGATTGAGTGTTACATTTTTAAGCCATGGCATCCCCTAAACAGGCCGGACCACAATGTTTATATTTCTTATGTTTTTTACTTAAAATACAACTGGTTAGCATATGAATAGATGTCTAAGCCATCTTCCCTAAGGGGAGAAAGGCTGTATGTTACACTTTTAAGCCATGACATCTCCTAAACAGGGCCGGACCGATCCATTGTAGAACATCAGACAAGTATTAAAATTGGCGCCTTTTCAAATTGTTAGAGACACTGAGTAATGTACGTATCAGTATCAGAAAAAGCGAACCTAATAAAATAAGGGACATTTTGAGAAAGAAGTGTATCAAGTAAAAGGTAAAGTTTTACTTATTTAAAAAATAAAATTTTAAAAATTACAGAACTTAAAAATCAGAAAAGGGGAATAAATCTGAACACAGTTTGTTTTGTAATAAAAATATTTATTTTTTTACATAACAAATTGTGTTCAGATTTATTCCCCTTATTATTAGAGCCTTTATTTCTGCAAATTTCTTAAGTGAAATTCTTTAATTTTTTTATTTTAGATATCGTGAATATTTCGTATTTTTAATATGCCTCTTTCTCGCGCTTATTTCAATGCAGCGCCTGAGTCGATCGCCTTTTAGCCTCACCTATGGTACCGGCTCTGCCCCTAAACAAGAATACTTGCAAGATTTTATTCAAAAAATGTCAGTCGGTCTCACATCGTATTAAAATAGCTGTTTTACCACTTTATGTATGGCGTAAACTAAATTCAAATAGAAATGAATAGTATTTAATAGCCTCAGAAAAAAATATTTTAAGAAAATCCGCAAAAAAAAATACAAGATTACTTGAAATTTAAATTTCGAGTTATTTTTCCCGTCATTTTACACTCTGACACTTTAATATTTTTTATCATTCCATCAAAGCTCGTAATCTAAGAAGAGTAAAAAAAACTGCTGTCATAATAAAGAATCTCAGACTTTTAAGTTAAAGTAAAGAGTACCCTTTCATTTCCGTCATAAAAGTATATGACTCGAAACTTTAATGAAAGAAATTTCACCATTTATATGATGCCACTTAAACACAAGGACATAATGATTGCACCTTTAATTAATTTCCCAGACAGGAATAAAGTTTTCAGAGGGAAAATAGCTAGCGATGAAAAACACTCTCGCTCTTTTTCTGCATATTTATGAGATAGAAATTTGCTTTTATTTCCGTTCTGTAATAAAATATATCACGGTCGTGTGATAACGTTCATCCACGATCAGTAAAAGTATTTAATTACATTTTCGATATGTAATCAGTGAAACGCTATTTAATGTTGAATGTACAAAGTAATATAAATGAATAGAATGTTGTTTCAGTGAAATGCATTTCAAAGGAGAAAAAAAATAGCATTAAATTTCCGAGCTATTCTGTCTACTGTATTCACTGGTACTTCTATCTGATAAAGTTTTGAAGTTTTAGAAGGATGGAGTTTTAGAAGGCCAGTCCCTTAAATAAGTAAAAGTAGAAATGGAAATCCCATTTAGTCTAGTAAAGATAGCTTAAAAATTGGCTGAACCTAGAAGTAATTGTAATATAACCTAGAAGTAATTGTAATATTCTACCACTCGCGGGGCTGCGTAGGCCCAATTGTTCTCCAGTGGATAACCAACCGATGTGAATTTTAAGGAACCATATTCCTAAGATAAAGATTTTTAAAGTTATTATGCTAACAAATGCAGAAATAAATTTGACAAATTAGTAATGAAAAAGGACAAATTCAATCTTTTTAGTTCATTATGTGTGCCTTTGCTATATATAGTTTTAAAATAATAAATTTGAGTATTTTATACTTATTTTATGAAATAGTAACTTCTGTATTTTGGATTTTTAAGTGCTGGTTGTCATAATAAAAGACGCAACTGCGTTAAATTACAAGATTTCCATGGACCTGGAAATTAGACATTTATTAATAATCGGTCAAACATATACAAGCTATAAAACAGATAGACACAGACCGACATAGACCTACATAGAACTGCATAGAACTAACTGAAAAAGAACACATGTATTTATACACTTATACAGGATCCAGAAAGAGCCAATAACAACATTTAATAACACATCCAATAAAATTCGTTGATACGATAGCAAATTAGAGTGAAGGGAAAGAACTAAGATCGTCTGCGATTACATTGCTAACACATCCGGTTAAATTTAGAATCTGCTAGCTGCTGATGTTTCGTGGAAGCTTTAGTTATCTTTGAGTCTTAATTTCTTTCAAGCACGTGAATTTAACCTTCCCTTGCTCCATGTTTCCCTTGCTCCCAGCTGTACTGAACTTTTCATTTCTAGGAAATGTGTACTGGTGTACTCATAGGCTTCAAATCCTTCCCAGTGTTTTCTTTCGTTGCCTGACGATTCTCAACTCGTCATTATGGAATGGCGTGGTCAAAATATTTCTGATCCCCTGTGACCTTCTAATAGTCTGACTCTCGCGTACTTGGTCAAATTTTCGTGTGAGTGAGAGCGCGTGTCAGGGTCGTTACATAGACGTCCAAAGAGGAATTCGTTGGTTTTAACTGCGGTTCAAGTCTCATCAGTTTCTCCGAGAATAAGATGAGTTTTAGTAACATAAAATGTGGTTTAGTAACGTGATGATTAACATCCTACCGGCGACTGAAATCTGGTTTGGCCCAAATAGTTCTAGGGTTAGTGTAAAATGGGAATCGGACTGTATAAGTTAGTTTCAGATATTATATTATTGAAAATGAGGCCAAAGAGGACCGTTCGATAAGCCCGGAAAAAATAATAAAAACGAGGTTTTATTTGGAAAAGTTATTATTATTTTTTTAGTTTACATAATTTTCCTTGGTCGATGCATTTTGCCAAACGATCTTCAAGCACTTTTTTATAATCTCCATAAAGTAAGGCTTGTCAAGTTCAGCAAAATAAGCGTTTGTCTCCTCCTAATAATTTCGGAATTGGGTGGAAATTTCTGCCCCTTACAAGAATTTTTTTTCAAATTTGGGAAAAACCGCTAGTCCGAAAGGACCAAATCTAGACAATACGAAGGTTGTGGAATTATTTTGCAACGTAATACCAACAGTTTTACCACCAAAATCCTAGATGAACGGAGCCGAGCATTGTCAGAAGGGAAAATAAACAATTTTATTTCACCCAATGTGGTCTTTTAGCCTAAATTTCAGAACTCAAATGATCTATTAAAAAAGGATAGTATTATACGGTTCAAAAGCACCGCAACATTAGGCACAGATTAAGGAATCAATTAAGAAATGGTCGAGTTAAGAGAAGCAATGACGAGTGATAAATAAGCGAGTGACGTGGACATAGTTTAAAAAAGAAACAGGATGTTTAAGTGCCATTAAGGATGAAAAAGAAACCGCCAAAGGAAATTTACAATGTGGGGTATGCTTAGACCAGATGCAGATGTGAAAGATATAGGAAGAGGGGAAAGCACACTAACGAGGAAAATGCGTTGAATAGTGATGGTTTGGGCTAAGTGGTGGAAAATCGGAAACATATGATATTCGAGAAGATGGGAATATTGCCGTGGGAATAATGATGATGGGAGGCGAGTGGCCCCACTTACGAGAAGGCGGAGAAAAAGTAGATTCTGGAAAGAAATGAGTAGCCCAATAGAATAGGAATAAAATATATCTGACCAATAAGAAAACGAAGGAATGAGCGGATCCAAAATGAAAGGGGGGGGGGAAGAAGGTAGTGGACTAAAAAAATAGACACGCGAGAAAAAGACTCATTCATGCTAGAGAATTGTGAAATGACGACTTGCGAGATGGCAGCGAAGTAGCGGCGTTAGACATTTTTTTATGCAGAGAGCACTAGTACTGTGGACGGCAACCAGCCAACCATTGATGGGAATGACGGGAAGTTATTAACCCGAATGTCTCGAGTCCACAATAAGCAGAGAAACCCCTCTAGACGATGGTCAAATTGAAAGAGCGACGGAAGACGAAAATAATCCCCAGCCAGCAGAAATCCTGTGAATAAGCCCCGAACCGACAACAAGACGATAGGAGTGCCCCAGATCCCAAGGAGCTATTAGCGAGATACGACATCTAGCCAACGAGACGGACAATTGAACGAGTTTCTGAAGGAGCGTGCAGAATGTCACAGAAACCCCCCACCCGCCAGTGATTGCCATTCGTAGTGGGCACATGGTCAAAAGATTGGAAAGAATCGTCAATGAAGGTATTGTGCTGTCTATAATTGATATATATTTAACGTGTATAAAGTGTGCCTCTCATCCTTGATTCAGATAATGATAGTTGGTGTATAAGAGTTACATGAATTGATATTATAAAATGGTTATATGGGTAGCTCACCCCTTAAATAAATAATCCATGTATGAACGTGTTATGTAAATGGTTAATGTAATTGTGATGATAACCATTGAGGAATAATGATAATGAGTAAATGTATTAAGCAAAAGTTGATAATTGTTTCTTAGAGAGAATACCTCGTAATTAACTAATTGAAAGTAGAGTATTAACATAGAAGGTTTACGAATACGAGAAAGTGAATTGTGTAATAATGTTCATAAATGAATTAAGTGTAAAACTTACATACTAAAGATAATGTGTTGATTTAAATATTGTGTATGAGTGTTATGTTTTTAATAAATCCATCTGTAATGTATCGATCAGATAATCTGTCATTCTTCATAAACACAACGCAGATACGAACAGCGTGGTCGAACAAGTAGATAGTGAGAGCATAATTAATGATTGGTAATTCACCTCAAATTGACAACTTAGACCACGGTACTAACCACTGTATGCATCACATTATACCATTACATAGTACTCAACTTATAAGAAACAATACAAGTTTCCTCTTGTATTTTCACTCGTTCACGTTTTGACGCGGCACCACCTTTACCGACAATTTCCTTTAATTCCAAATATTTGTGCAAAATATTATATATTCGCTCTAATAAATCTTCGAAAATCTCAAAAATCGCGATTTTAATCCTCTATCCTTCCGTGGATTTCAGTGATCTCAACAGGGTGACCAGAACATTTAGCGTCCCTTGTACACATTTGACCGCAGCGAAATTCCACAAACCACTTGTAAATCATTCTAGTCGGAGGTGTAGATTCGACATAATATTTATAAGTGCGGAAATGGGTTCTACTATTTTTTTTTGCTTCTCAATGTTGTGAGAGTTGTGATGTCTTATCAACACTCGGAACACGTTTTTCTTCATTCTTTGATTAGTTACAATATTTGACCGACGAAAATGGAGGTCAATCACAGACTGTGCATCTAATCTAATAAAAATTTTACATGCGTGCCATTCAAGCATGCTGTATGTGAAACCGCCACCATTTTCAGTACATTGGCGCCTTCTCTTGGATTTATCAAATGACTATCGTACGCTAGAAAATCGCTCAGTAGAATATCTATACACCTGAGAATTTATTGATATATTTATATTTAGGTGTACATTATAATTAATATATATATATATATATATATATAGGCATTTCTCCTCGGCTTTATTTATTTATTTTTGCCGGAAAAAGAAAGTATGTGAAAGTTGCATCTGTTTTATATCCACATTCTTCCTTTATTTTTCTTGGATGGCCGAAGCAGTTCATTAAAGACAGATATAAACTGAATGCCTCCCATGACCAACATCTTACATGTATCGTAAATTATGTAGAAAGACTTGTGAGAGAAGGAAAAATGTTATTTGCGAGAAAGATGCATACCATCAAAGAGTGTTGACATCGAACTAAAGATGAAATTTTTCTCGGTTTGCGGGGACATTTCAAAGAAATCTGTAAGTCCTTAATAAAGAAATTATTGTTACTTTAACCTACTAATCTTTTAAGATCATAGTTGATCTTATGACAATGAAAATTAATCTAAAAATTTACTAAACTATTTTTCATACTATATTCATAAAACTAACCGACTATGGTAAGCCATCAGTTTGCACTATGTTTACATGAAGAAATTGACCCAATTTCTATATTGAATAAATCAGAAGTTTAATTTGACATAATTTGATAATATGTGAGGATCTATTCTTGTTATAGATGTTTTTAGAGTTGAAATTGATTATTCTGATTTCCTTTCAAGATGTTTTTTATCTGAGCTCAGCAAAGAGTGTATTTGATAATATATGACTGAACGGCCTTCTTCAAAATATATCTAAAACTTTTCCGGGGCTTGGAGTTATTTCACTGAACGTTAAACACTTTTGACATTTATAAAAGATTCCAATTACAAATCAAAAAGATAAGCCACATATTTCATCTAAATTTAATGATAAATATAGACGTTAAAAAATAAGATTTATAAGCGATGTAGTTTGATTTATGTATAGCTACAAACTTTCCCAGTTTTCTCACTGATCTGGGGTGTTTTTCACCAGATATGTCAAATAGGGTTTGTTTCTTTTTTGTTAAATAGAGGCGATCAATTGCCAGCAATTTTTTTCATTCAGTATTCACCAAAAGTTATTGCCAATCTAAATAAAGCGCTAAATGGTTTCACACCATAATTAAAGAAACACATAATTCACATAACAATCTACCGCATTTTAATGAAATTTCTTTAATTCTGTTTCCATTCATTTCGGTTGTAGTTGGTTTGTACAAATGATGTATTAAATGCTTTAGTATGTTTAATAAGAGATTAAAAAATTGCATTTTTTCACTGTAACAATACCTAAAATATTTTTAAATTAAATATTGATTTAACCAATAAGATATTAAGAAATATAACTCTAAATTAATAAATCTAATTCCTCTAAAAGTAATTTATAAAATATTAGAAGTCATTTAATGTTTGTATACTGAAACTTTTTAAGCCGGTACAATTTATTCCCACACCAAACCATAACAACTTTATGGATATGTTAAATCTAATATGTAATATCTGAGTAAAACTATAATTATGTCAAGAATATTACAATCTTACATTCTATATATAAGATTTTTATAGAAAAGCAAAATTTAAATATACATTCTCATTTTTCGCAAATGTTTGGAAACATCCAGGTTATCTTTGAAACTTGTACACTAAATTTTTATCACTCTATTTTTTTCACCACGAAATGGGAGTATTAACTTGTAACCACAAGTACACAACAAGAAAAATGTTGAAGGATATCAAGAAGCTTCTTACTACGGTCTCCACTCTCTGATAAAAAATCTCAGGCTTTTCTCTCGACATAATATCTCCTGACTAAAGGATTCGATAATGCTGAAGAATATTAGTGGTTACATTAGAGCTAAGCCTATGTAATCCAAATCCATCTGACATCCATTCAGAGGTGATTATTTCGAATATACAGTTGACTTATAAGGCGTGACATTCTTAATACAAGGTGCGGCAGAATGGACTCCTACATTTCAAAGGGTAATAAAATACGAATGAAACAATTTACAAGAAAAAAAAAACCTTTAGATTTTCGTAAAGGACTTATAGTTTTTTCCACAAGGTTTTGAAAATAACATCACTCAGCTGGCGCCCGTTATTTGCGATGAACTGCCGAAGCTGTTCTCTAAAGTTTTCCGTCACTGTGTTGGTCATCTTTGTTGGGGAATAACAGCAACTTCTTCACCAATAGCGGACTCATTGCACATTTTCATGTGTCCTAATGATCCGATGACAATAACTTGATTTCCTTTCTTAATGCAGACAGATCCACTTGCTGTCACGTTTGAAACCCATCTCAGGATTGTTTTTCAATCAGAAACGGAATCAGTTGCAGAGGGCCCGAAGCGCATTCTAAGTACCAAATGAGGCTCCGTACACACGATACGGTTTCGGTTTTATGATCGTCTCGGTTTTGTCCTTTCGTTTACAGTAAACAATGTACAGTCGAACCTCCATATATCGAAGTAGCAAAATGCCGGAAAAAAATTCGACATATAGAAATTTCGATATATAGAATTGATCTTAATTTTATCATAATTCTCCTAAAATATTAAAAGTAAATCTAATTTTCGAATATTAAACTCCAATTCTAATTTATACGTGAATCACATTAAATGAAAGTCAATAACTAAAAATTGAATTAATATGAAAGATTTATTGAGTACTACATACCTTTAAAAAACCAATCCAGACAGTGGTTACAGTGATCACAGTTACATTCCTTAAAAAAAACTACGAATATCTTCCTGAACAGCCAGTTTTGTGGAAAGTTCATCAAAGAGATGCTCTCATTTATTCAGTCCACTAAAAACTTCATCAGGGACATTTTCCGCGAATTGAACTCCACGACGTATTGTTTCAAACGCCAAAAATTGGGAGATTTTATCCTAAAGTGGAATAAAATCTCCCAATATGTCGTGAAAAAAAATTTCGATATATAGAGATTTTTTTCGATATATAGAAACAGATTTTCTATGTAATGAACATGGAGATTTGCTAAGAGTTCGATATATAGAAAATTTCGATATGGGGAAGTTCGATATATGGAGGTTCGACTGTATTTTGCTTTGTACGTTCACGCGTTGCGGTCGAAATCCGCGAATGGGGGAACAACCGAATCGGTAGCAGATGTCGTTCGATTTTGTCTACCGAAACAGGAACCGACGCCAGACCGTTTCGGTTGCCATTGGTGTATAGATTTGAGAGGGGGAGTACACACGATTCGGTTATTTTGAAGGAAACGTACACCAGCGCCGATCTAGCTACTGAAGTGACTCTTTGAAGTGAATTTTTTAGTTTTTTTTTACAGTTGTTTGCAGTGTTTTTTTTTCATACATTGGAGAAAATCGACACAAAAATTTTAATTTCTTTGGTTGAAGAAAGACCGACCATTTGGGACAAAACATAAGAATGTTTTACTTTAAATGATGCTTTAAACGACGTTTAAATCATGTTTATATCTTAATTAGAACAGGAGATATTATTATTATTATTATTATTATTATTATTATTATTATTACTAGAAGGTAACCCGTCATTTTGATGTCATAATGGAAAAAGTATATGAAAGTTAAAAAAATATCCCGAATTATCTAACAATATTGCATTTAATCCACACCTTGTAAAAGAAAACCCTTTCATTATTTTTTATTTATTTAGTTTTTCATGCGATTGGAGTAGTAGACTGCCATCCAGTTGTTTACAGCTCACTACGCGATATGAATACTTCAGCTACTTGATTCATTCACATTCAAGTTTGTTTACTTTCAGAATTCATCGCAAAAGTAAACAGATTTTTAAAAACTGTTAAATATACAGCTAAAAGCATCCAATTTTTTAGTTCTGAATGTTTTATAGAAAAATAGCCTGAACAAACGTGTTTTGATGGAGAAGATATTAGTTTTTAGGTAAGAAAAAATTCTGATCCACATCTGAAATCGGCCGTTTGTTTACTGAGGGCTTCAATTGAAAGATGAGTACAGCCCGGAAGTGTTATACAGAGACAACGGCTATTATATATATAATTATTATTATTATTATTATTATTTGCACCATTCTAATAGCAGCCAATCTTTGTTTAAACCTGTAAATGCGGTTTCTGCATGATGGGTTTTTTCACCATTACTCATCTTTAAATTGTTATAAGTCCAGAACCGTTTAAGATAAATGGTTCAAACTTGGAACATGTCGTTTATTTCGCTTTAATTTTGATTCAACAAATTTGAAAAATATATTTACTTTTGAAAATATGATTTTTTAAAAATAAGTTACATCATTTAAAAAAAAATTCTCTAAATATTTTTAATTAAAAAAAAATTAGTATTTAAAAAACGCTGAATCGAAATTAAAACATATATTTCTGTTTAATTAAACGAAAAAAAAATTGAAATTCGACAGATAATATTTCGAGTTATAACAATTTTAAATTACCCCACTTTTTTTAATTTTAAATTAAAAATTTTTTTAAAAACTTTATGAGAAGTTTTATGATGTGATTTTGTTTTCAAATTATATGGTTGACTATTACAAAAAAGTTTTAACTCTCTAAATATATGTATCGTCATTCGGAAGTAGTTGAAAAATTTCGATTAATGTCTTCTTAATTCAATCATAAGCGTTTAAAAAGATCCCAGACAATATCTGTTCCTCAAAATAGGATGTACTCAATACGTTCTATAAATTTTTTTACTGTTGCTTCGGCGACGACGATACCAGTACATTACTAGAAAGGTATTTACAACCATCCTGCAAAGTGAATTACACTGCAATGATTGTAAAGGTGTTCTGTGCGGACCGGAAAACCGTATGGTGTGAAAGAAAATCGAATCGTGTGAACACAACTTTCGGTTGACACCGAAACGATTATAAAACCGAAACCGTATCGTGGGTACGAGGCCTGAGTCTTGGTTACAGAATCGTTGTTTTTAAAGAACGCCTTGATAATGAAACCGCGATATTCACAGGACCAACTCATGGTCTCTACTGTGTGAAATGTTGCTACCTCCCGCCCCACCCTAATGTCACCCCTCCCTTGCCAGTGACCTTCAGAAATGTGGGAGTCCATTCTGCTGCACCCTGAACATATATTTTAGGAAAAGACTATTTGATAAGAATCAGAGAACACTGAATTAATCTTAGATCTATGAAACGTTCTTTTTTCATTTCAGATATTCCTTTTAGCTAGCATATTAGCTCATTGTATAAAACCTTGACCGTATAAGGTTCAACAAAATATCTGGAAGTCATGTTTCCAGATTTTTCAAAAGAGATTATGGATTCCTTAGCACAGATGATAATCTTGAGCCAGCAAAATACCAAAGCGAAATTTCTGCAAATTTTAGTTCCTGACCAACAAATACCAGTAACTTGGTTGAAAGCGCAATCAAAAAATTATCTACCACGAGTATTGTAAGAAAATAGACACCTTTGCACAATAAAGCTATACCAGAGATAAGGGGGTGGACTTAGTTCCTTATAATATTGTATGTGACTCTTTTCACGTGGGTGTGTTCAAAGCACTTTCACGAAACCTTTACATTGTGATTTTGTTTGTATTCGTTAATTTTTATAAAAAGAAGTTTATCTTTTACTTAATACAGTAGAGTCTCGAGAATCCGAAATGATTGGGACCAGACCCTTTTCGGATTAACGAATTTTTCGGATTAAGCGAAATCGTTCTTAAAGTAAACTTAAATTACATAATTACATGTGATCACATCAATATTACATATTGCGTGTGATTACACAGTTTATTTTATAAGGTCTGTCTAAACATAACCAAATCTCGGGACGAAATGGCTGATAAGAGAGCGGAACGCTGCCTAGTACAGTACAGTAGAATGTAAGTTGTTCTAATAATACGTCACAGTGCTCGACAATTGGATTTTACACGATCAGCAGATTGTTGAGATGGTTTTGAAAGAACTTGTAAACGTCTCAGACGAGAGTGAAGGTGAAGGAGACAGTGACATCGAGCAGAAGGCATTTGAGTTCGCGCTACGCTACGTAGAGTAACACTCCGAAGCGACCCCAATGGACAGCATATTTCTGACGCGTTGCCGTAATTTTTTTTTCTCTTCGACAAAAAATTTAACAGATGTTTTCAAACTAACGAAGTTCAGTACATTGTCTAACTTTGAATTTTCTTGTAATTTTCAGAAATATATTTTATATTACTTAGTATCACTGTTGTTTTATTGTAAACTTAGTTCTTTTTGACTTTTGGTTTCGGATTAAGCGGACTTTCGGATTACCGAAGTTCAGATTATCGGGACTCCACTGTAACTAAATTCCTGGCGCATTCATAAAGTTTTAATGGTAATACATTAGGGACTTGAATTTACAAATTATTCATTATTCGTTTCTTAATTCATTACTCAGGCTGAATGTGCAACTTTAGAATATATTTAAAATTATAATATGAAACATCAGGTTTAACAATCCGAAAAGTAACGGGATTCTTAATAGAAAATAACGCGGCTGCAAAGGTTCTATCTTAGTATCTACACAGCGCAACGAGAATTATATAGAAGTTTGCGGAAAAGTTTATACATAAGATTTACAACAAATGAATGCAGTTAAATGCCCTGCAAAGACTCTTACATGCGTTATTATCTTTCTGAATATATAAAACTTTTCAAGGTAAACGTTTTTTTATCCAAAAATTTCTTTAACAAATTTTTTTATTCATTTAAATTTCGTATGTAATCTAGTTTATCGAAACTTTATTTGTGTATTTATTTCTAATTTTCTTAAGTCATAAATATTTCACCTAAAATATTTTTTACAAAGTTCGCCAGCCACGAAATTTTTTAAAAAGCCCTAACACATAAGCATTTTTAATGTGCATAAATAAAGTTTGCCTAAATACGTAAATAAATTTTACCTAAAAACGTAATTTTAAATATTTGTATAAAATTACGTTTATTCAAAAATATTTATTAAATCGAAATTTATAAAAAAATTCTAATTTAAATATTATCCATAATATTATCTTTTATTGTTGTATTTAAAATTTAAAAGTTTTAAAGGCTGCAAATCGAAATCGATTCAATAGCAGTTTACTTAAACTCCTGTGCAACCTTTTCAACAATTAACTTATGTACTCGTGGCAATAACCATGATAAATTCAAAATATCGGTTCCTTATCTACTCCCAACAAGTTCTGATGCAATACAACTTATCTCTAGATTTTAAAGGTCTTTTTCGAACAAACTGCATCTTTTTCCTTTTAGAACGGACTATTTGTTTCCGTGATCCTTTTTCCCAAGCTGCTCGAGCTTCTATTTACTCTGCATCGCCACACTATATTCCTTCTTTTTTTCAATTCCTACTATTAGTTCACACTCTCTCTATATATATCTTGTTCAAATTTTCAATGGTTAATAAAAGTACTTTTTATTCATCCACTCAAGTTCAAATACATTTTTTTAAACTTGTAGTGGATGATACTTGATGTTAATACAGTTTTTTCAAATATTAATTCATTAATTAAATTTAATTAATCAATTTTAGTTTTAGACCTAGAGCGTCTCTTGCTCTTGAATAGTAATTTCCCTCTTGTTACTGTGTAAACGGTAGCACTGCGGTATCGCGGGCTTCTCCCGTCATGTAGGTTGCGAGATCGAATCCCCAACCTGACAAACGTTTTCTCTCTCTTTCCCCCCTCCTAATCTCGCACAGTAGGCAAGGTTCTGGCAGGCAATCCTTTTTTTCAATTCCTACTATTAGTTCACACTCAAATTTTTCTTTGTTGACCAAAGTAGGAATTGACTTTAAAAAATTTTTTTTATATATTACTTGTTTATTTTTAGATCACTGAGTTGAATCTTTAGCAGATATCTACCACAGAAATGCTATTTGAAAAAAAACCTTTAACAGCCGTCTAAAAAAATATCTAGAAATTAATAGTACAATACCTCACAAGTATCAAAACTGAAAGCTACGTTGCAGCTGTTTTCGTAAGAGTAATTTCCCCTATCCGGAAAACCAGGGTCAGGGTCCACTCTGGGGTCAACCAGGTTATTTGAAGGTAAAACAAGTAATATATATAAAAAAAATGTTTTAAAGTCAATTCCTACTTTGGTCAACAAAGAAAAATTTGAGTGTGAACTAATAGTAGGAATTGAAAAAAAGGATTGCCTGCCAGAACCTTGCCTACTGTGCGAGATTAGGAGGGGGGGGGGGGAAAGAGAGAAAAAAAGTTTGTCAGGTTGGGGATTCGATCTCGCAACCTATAGGACGGGAGAAGCCCGCGTTACCGCAGTGCTACCGTTTACACAGTAACAAGAGGGAAATTACTATTCAAGAGCAAGAGACGCTCTAGGTCTAAAACTAAAATTGATTAATTAAATTTAATTAATGAATTAATATTTGAAAAAACTGTATTAACATCAAGTGTCATCCACTACAAGTTTAAAAAAATGTATTTGAACTTGAGTGGATGAATAAAAAGTACTTTTATTAACGATTGAAAATTCGAACAAGATATATATAGTCTAAAACTAAAATTGATTAATTAAATTTAATTAATGAATTAATATTTGAAAAAAACTGTATTAACATCAAGTGTCATCCACTACAAGTTTAAAAAAATGTATTTGAACTTGAGTGGATGAATAAAAAGTACTTTTATTAACGATTGAAAATTTGAACAAGATATATATAGAGAGAGTGTGAACTAATAGTAGGAATTGAAAAAAAGAGTAAGAAAGTGTATTAAAATGATAATGAATCTTCACGTTATAGAGATTTATGCACTTCTACCCTAACTTGGGTGTATATAATTTGAAGTGGCACTGTAATGAATTAGATTCAAACACAGTTCTAAATGAATAAAAATGTTTATTATAACTTTGCACATAAATTTGCTTTTCAACATAACTACAGCGTACTACTAGTACGAGTATATATGACATTCATGCAAGGGATATTATTCCCTTATAGATACTTTGCAATAACATACCGTTTGCAATACTCAAAATACTTGAAAGTCAACCAGCAGTGCTGCCACGGAAACTTTGGACCTAACAAGAACTCGCGTAGGTCAGCATCAACCTAGCTCCTCCCTCAACACTTCTTTTCACTTCACTTCTTTAATCTAGCTGCTTGGTATTTATACTAACCGCGTATGCCGCAATTAACATATCTTAAGCGGCTTCTTTATATTTATTCACTTAAAAGTTCGATTATTGTGAATCGAATCTTATGTAAACCTTACAACGTGTTAATCTGCTTAAAATTGCTTAAATGTAAAATCACGCAGGGAAGTAATGATGGCATCTGAGCCTAAAGATAACCGTGATTAAAATCAGAGAAAATTTCATAATGATTTTTAAACTTATGTTGTTGTTGTTGTGGCTTATGCCACTTGATCGACAGTATATCAGATCAAGTCCATAAAGGCTATTGGGCAGAAAGGCTTCGGTTTTGAATAGCACCACAAGGGTCGGAGTCAGACTTGGCTAATGAACCGGTCGCGTAATTTTGAACCGAGTCAAGTGACGAGACCAGAACACTTGACCTCGCACCTCCAGAGGTAAATTTTGAGAACTTGGAGGACATTGCAGCCACAACAGTTGTTTCGTGCACAAGCCACCATTAGTGTACATGGTGGTGAATTTGTCAGCTACTAGCATCGAACCAGAGACGTTCACATCCCTGGCTCGACTCCTTTGCCAACTTGACCACCGCGCCCTGAAACTAATGTAGAAGAGAATGATAACTAAAAGCACTAAAACAGAAACTAATGAATAATATAAATTGTATTTCATTGAGTAAGCTTGTAATTAAACTTATTGAACCTATATGAAATTACGTTCAGTAAAAACCAAATATGGCCATATTTAATTTATAATTAAATTTTATTATTACTTCTTACTTTGCTCAAAACTCGCTTACTAAATGTGAATTACATTCTTCAAATTAAGGGAAAGCTAATGAAACATCTATGTATAAGGTTCAATTTATCAAGTTCCGTCAGTTTTCTTCATTAAAGCTTCGTTAAATTATTAAAATTGATATTGCTAAGTTTTAAACAATGTATTTCATAAATGATACACACATGCGTAATAATGCTTAAGAGTTTAAAGTTTGAAAACAAATATTGACATTTAAACGATAAAATCTGTAAATGTTGAAACCTTTGGCCGTTAGCAATGTTCATTATCTGTTACATCGTAGCCGTGCAAGAGAAATGCGATTCAAACTTCTAATTATTTGTTTCAAATTCACTTAGTTTGGAAGAAATGTTATTGCATTTTCTTTGTTTGAATGCAGGTTTAGTAGTACTTACGTTAATCAACCAGAATTTACGAGGAGTTTATTTTAATGTGTCTACCTATATATAATTGTATTCATCTATTTAAAAAAGATGACTAATGTGTTTACATTAAACACAGTTGACATGTGTTTTCTTATGGTAGTTGCAACAGCTAATACTACTCCAAGTAAATGGCTGAAATGGGACAAAAAGTGATGTGAAAAACATAGTGTAAACAAAACAGTGTTTCAAAAACATAGTGTAAAACAACGAAATTTATGTTAGTATTTAAAAAAGCTTTCTTTTTAAATACATTTCCAAATCATAAATAGGTAATTAATTATTATTACAAATACGGAATTTTTATATCTAGAGCTTTAGGATGAGTAATATAGCGGCTCAACAGTCAATACGAGTATTATACAGGGTGGTCATTAAAAAACTTTGCCAATATATGGACCTCTAGCGGCTGTACCGTTCAACCGATCCAGATGAGATTTCATTTATAGTTATTCAAAGGTATGAGCTCGGGATTCTGTAAAGAGCAACCAAGTGGCGCTCGCGGTTACGGTTATAGATACAGAAACTCGAAATTTTCGAATGGCGAGGGCCACTTTTTCTCGTCGCAAAATGCTCAGGGCATGCGAAAACCCTAAAGAGTGTTGAAACGGTACTTTTATCACAAAAAAATGGACGTGTTATGCACGCACAAAAAACAACAACGCTGCGAACAGCCTGCAAGGCACCTATATGGAAAATGTGTAATCCAAAAAGTTTTATTTTGTCCAATCTGTGTTGTCATAAGTGATCGGTGCCTTGCGTCTGTCAGATGCAAATTTCCTTAGTGAGCCCCGATCGTGTTTTTGTTGGATTACACATTTTCACATAGGTGCCATCACAGCCCGTTCGCACAGCTGTTTTATGTGCGTGCATAACGCGTCCGTTTTTTGTAATACCCGTACCGTGTGACAACGTCAGAGTTGAAAATTGAAAGCCATGGTTCGCCACTGGACAGTAGACGAAGATTGTTTATTTACAACAGCGTTGGGAGCTTTTTCCACGCGCGAGATTGGGAGTTTTTTCCGCGCGCCAGGATTTTTGTATCTCAGCTCCGCGCGCTGAGAGGTGATTGTAACGTACATTTAAAATGTGTGTTCTTTTTTATATAATAAATAGATGCATGAGATGTTAATCGTCCATGTTTAGTGCTTTTCGCCTTACACATTGGATTTATTTAATAGTGAGCCAACAGGCCAAGCTGTTACAGTCTATATATATATATTGAAAATGGAGGTTCCACCGAGATTTTGAATGCGGAATCCAGCGATAAAAAATATTGCGTGGAGGAACTAAAAGGAGGTATTTCTTTTTATTTAATACAGTACGTGCCTGAGATTTTGTTGCCGCCTTGGCAAAGTTAGGAACTTAGTGTTTGCTATTAGGCTAAACTAGTTGAAAGTTTTGGATGTATATTGGGGGGCCAAACTGGCTTATATGCATCGGTTTAAAATAGCAGTTCACAAGTACCAGACTGACTTATTTTTATCTAGAAACTCTAGATTTGGTTTCGTATGTGTAATAATTAAATTGTGTATCCTTTGTTAGTTCGAATTACATAAAGTGTGTTCGTGTTTCAAGTGTATCTAATGCCAAATTGGCTATTTAAAATCTTAAAACTTAAGATAGTTGAGATATTTTTTAATGCCAAACTGGCGATTTAAATTCTTAAAACTTAAGATAGTTGAGATATTTTTTTTTAATGCCAAACAGGCGATTTGAATTCTTAAAATTTCAGATAGTTGAGATATTGTGTAATGCCAAACTGGCGATTTAAAATCTTAAAACTTGAGATAGATGAGATAAATTTTAATGCCAAACTGGCGATTTAAATTCTTAAAACTTAAGATAGTTGAGATATTGTGTAATGCCAAACTGGCTGAAATAATTAAATGAATAACGATTCATGTATTAAAAATCGAACTGATTTTTAAGTAAATTGTGTTTGTGTTTTGTAAAGATAAAGAATATTTTATTTGTATTGAATACTGCTAAAGCCAAACTGGCAGATATTAAGTGTGTATTATAATTTATTTGTGCAATTTAGAATATAGTAGTGTTAGATTCGGAATTTAATATGGCTTATCTTGGCCAAGGCCGGAAGGAGGACTTGAAGGTGATTGCGAGAGAAATAGGGGAAAATGTAACAGAAGACTTAAAGGTAATTGATCTGCGTAACTTAATTTTGAAAAGTAGTAATTATGAGGAAGAGTATATAAAAGAACTTCTTTCAACTGTGATCAGAGAAAGAAAAGAAAAAGAAGAGGAAAGAAAAAAGAAAGAACAAGAAAGAAAAGAAAAAGAAGAAGAAAGAAAAAAGAAAGAAGAAAGGGACTTTCAATTGGAAAAGCTAAGATTAGAGAAAGAAGAAGAAAGAAAAATGAAAGAAGAAGAAAGAAAAGAAGAAGAAAGAAAAAAGAAAGAAGAAAGGGACTTTCAATTGGAAAAACTAAGATTAGAGTTACAGTTAAAGGAAAACAAAAACTCTGAGGAATCAATTAATTCTAGTACAGATTTTAGTTCTAAAATTGAACTTCAAAAGCTAATGCCCAAATTTGATGAAAAAGGGGGTGAGATAAGTTTGTTCTTAGAGCTTTTCGAACGACAAGCGAAAGTTCTTAAGGTACCCCGAGAGAAGTGGGTCACTAAATTAATTGGTGTTCTGCCATTAGAAATTGCTCACTTGATAGCTCGTGAACCTGAAGAACAGGCTAGTGAGTATCCATATGTTAAGACCTTATTACTTAAGCGTTTTAAGATGAGCCCAGAGAAGTTTCGCCAAAATTTTGTGAAACTGCAAAAATCACCAGACCGTACTTGGCAGGATTTTTACTACGAGATGAAAAATTATCTAGAAGGCTGGCTAAATGGATTGAAGATAGAAACATATGAACAATTAAAAGAATTGATGATCGTTGATCAGATAAAGAAAAGGGCACCGAATGAATTTAAAGAAAACTTTTTGGATCATTGGACATCCATTACTTCCCCAGTTGAACTTGTAACCAAGATTGACGAATTTGAGGATGTGAGAAAGTGCATACGGGGTAAAACTCCTTCGATGAGTTACAAGGATCAAAGTAATAAAAAACTATGGCAATCGAAACCTTGGAAGGGAAATAGCCAGAAAAAGGAAGATACGTATGCCGTAAAAGAAATGGAAAACTTCCACACGGTTAAGAAACCAGATCCCAACTTCGATAAGAGGAAACACTTTCATTGTTTTGAATGTGGGGATACCACACATATCAGGCCTGATTGCCCTAAACTCAAAAAGAAAAACAGTATAGGCAGCGTAAACTATATTAAGAATAAAGTTGATGAAGACCTATTAGCTCCATACACCATTCCTGGTAAAATAAATGGGACTAGCATTCCTATACTTAGAGATACTGGAGAAACTGTAGATGTAGTGTGCCAGAAATATGTGTCGCCTCAAAGAATGACAGGGGAACATGTATGGGTGCAACATTTACTGAACGAGCAGATGTCTTGCTTGCCTTTGGCCGAAATTGAAATTGAATGCGAATTGGGCCATGTCACCACTAAGGCAGCCGTTCTCAGAGATAACTTGGACCAAGGGTGGTACATCCTTGGAAATAAAACCGCCTCTCTGTTAGAAGAAACTAAAGATGACAGTAGGAAGAAAAAGGAAACTGTGAACGCAGTACTTACAAGAGCGCAGCAGAGAAAACATCTTGCTGAAGGAGGAAGCTTGTCAAAATCCCAAGAAGAGAAATTTGAAATGTCCAAAAAGACAGAGTTAGAGAAAGAGGAAGAAAATGATCTTCCAAGTACAGAAGTTCAACTTTTGCCAGAAATTGATGAAACTGAAGTTATTTTGGACTTGGTAAAAGTCAATTCAGAAAAGTTTGCTGAAGAACAACAGAAGAGCAAAGATCTGGCTCCGTTGTTTACATTAGCCAAAAAGGCCTCGACAGAATCAAAAGATTTCAGAATAGTTAAAGATAAATTACTGGTTAAGAAGAAAGTCGACAAGATGGGGAAAGAAGTTGATATACTTGTGGTTCCTGAATGTTT
Organism: Dolomedes plantarius; assembly: GCA_907164885.2. NCBI lineage: Eukaryota > Metazoa > Arthropoda > Arachnida > Araneae > Dolomedidae > Dolomedes > Dolomedes plantarius. The sequence goes on from OU015491.1 coordinate 40,405,900, forward strand.
TAGGGAGCAAGTCAAAAGCATGTGCCACGAAGGAACGTCGGCTCACTTAGGAGTCGCCAAAACAAAGGACCGAATGGTGAAATATTTCTTCTGGCCGAATTGTTACAAAGAAATAGAGGAGTTTGTCAAAACCTGTGATGCTTGTCAACGAGCCGGCAAATGTAATGACACGAAGAAAGCCCCATTAACTTTGGTACCTGTCATATCTGAGATTTTCAGCAAACTAAATGTAGATGCTTGTGGGCCCTTGCCCACTACACCAAATGGAAATCGTTATCTGATTACAGCTATGTGCATGGCATCCAAATATCCAGATGCAGTAGCGGTAGCAGATATTGGATCAACGTCTGTAATTGATGCATTATTGCAGATATTCAGTCGTATGGGTTTTCCGAAGGAAATACAAACTGATCAAGGGACCTCATTTATGAGTAACTTAACTGTAGAATTTTTCCAGAGATTTGGAATAAAAACCATTAGAAGTTCTGTACACCATCCTCAGACTAATCCAGTCGAACGATTCCATAGGACCATCAAAAGAATTTTGAGAGTGTTATGCATTGAAGCTGCTTCTGAATGGGAAAGACATGTTCCAGCAGCTCTATTTGCCTTAAGGACTGTCACACATGAAAGTACTGGATTCAGTCCTGCCGAGTTAGTACATGGAAGAAATCTAAGGTCACCGGTCACCTTATTGTACGAACAATGGTTGGAGCCAGATGAAGAAGGAAATGGAGTAGTTGAATATGTGTTTCAGCTAATCAATCGAATGAAGAGAAGTCAGGAGTTAGCTGAAGAAAAAATGGAAGAAATGAGAGACAAACGAAAAAAATGGTATGATCGAAATGCTGTTAAACGAGTATTTCAAGAGGGAGACTTGGTGTTGATCTTATCCACTTGTAGACCAAATAAACTGGCAGTTCAGTGGAAAGGACCTGGCAAAATTGTTAAGAAGTTGTCAGAAACAAATTATGTTGTTAGCTCAGAAGGAAGACAAGAGAAAAATGAAGTTTATCACATTAACATGCTAAAACCGTATTACAAACGGCCAGAGCTTGTGAACATCTTATGGAGTTTAGATGACAACGAACCTGCGGAAATTGAAGATGATTTTCCGAAGATTGAATCGGATCCTAACATATTCGATTTCAATGAAATAAGGGAGAATAGTGCTTTAGATAAGCTTGTAAATGAAAAACAGCAAGAACAATTGCAGAAAATACTGGTAGAATATGCCAAATTGTTTTCTAACATCCCAGGGAAAACAAACGTCGTCGAACATGACATAGAGCTAATGAACGATAAGCCTATTCGTATGAAACCCTATCGTATGTCACCTAGACAAAACGAGATATTGCAGTTAGAGATCCAGAAGATGTTGCAATACAAAATAATTGAACCGGGTGAATCAGATTATACATCACCCATGATACTAGTTGAATCCCCAGGACGAGATCCTTGACCATGTATAGATTACAGGAAAATCAATGAAGTTACTAAAACCCAATACTTTCCATTGCCTAACATAGAGCAAAGAGTCGAAACAGTTGCTGCAGCAAAGTACATTACTTTGTTAGATCTAACGAAAGGATATTGGCAGATTCCTTTAAGTAAGAAGGCCCAGAAAATAGCTGCATTCACAACCAACTTTGGGGTCTACCGTCCGTTGAGAATGCCGTTTGGTCTGAAAAATGCCCCCTATTATTTTAGCAAAATGATGTCGGACTTGCTACATGATTGTGAAAACTTCGCAATACCTTATTTAGACGACATTGCTATATTCTCTAAAACTTGGGAAGAACACTTAGAACATCTGAAGAGGGTTCTTGACAAAATAAAAAGTGCACAATTAACCATCAAGCCCAAGAAATGTAAATTTGCTCAAAAAGAAGTCCAGTACCTGGGACACCTTATTGGGGAAGGGAAAAGATCACCAGCAGAGTTAAAAGTACAAGCAGTCCGAGAATTTCCGACTCCTACTTGCAAAACAGAGGTTCGAGCTTTCCTTGGCTTAGCGGGGTACTATCGACAGTACATTCCCATGTTTTCAGCTATCGCCGCCCCTTTGACGGAGACTCTCAAGGGAAAAGAACAAAAAGGGAAGATAAAATGGAATAATGCTTGTGATGATGCTTTTCGTATATTAAAAGAAAGATTGTCAAGCAAACCAGTGCTTTATGCACCTAACTACCAAAAAGAATTCCTGTTGCAAACTGATGCATCCGACACCGGTCTAGGCATAATTTTAGCACAGATCGACGACCAAGGAGAAGAACATCCGATTCTATATATGAGTAGAAAACTCAAACCATCAGAGTGGAAATATTGTACCACTGAAAAAGAGTGTGCGGCTATAGTGTATGCAGTGAAAAAGTTACAGTGTTATTTAGATGGTCATTTACCGTTCATAATACAGACCGACCACAACCCACTGGTGTGGCTCAAAACCCATGCCGGGAATAACCAGAGACTTTTGCGATGGGCCCTGGCGTTACAACCCTTCAATTATAAAATTCAACACAAGAAAGGGGAAAATCACTGCAATGTAGACACCTTAAGCCGGCACCCATATCCTACTTAGTTTCTATTAAACCATGTGACTTTGTAATGTGTATAAAATTTGATCCCTTGTGTAAACAAATTGTTTTGTATTAGTTATAAGTTGCCGGAATATATTTATTTAACTGTACTACTTTAGAGTCTCATGTTTAAGTAATTCTTTATGTAATAGTATTTTGAGGAATTCTGTTTAAAATTGATTGAAATTTTTTAAATTGTATATGATTGTAAAGAATTATATGTTGTAACTGGTACATTGTAAAGTGCTATTGCGGGTAGTCTAAATTGTTAGGGACTTAATAGTATTAAATAAAATTTAAATAGGGAATTGGCACAGTACCGTATTAGGAAAAGAGATGTCTTTGTCTATGGCAAATTTGGAGCTTATTTCCTGAACATTATGGAACTCAGACATCTGTTGCCTTCAGCATCTGAACTAGTAACAAGCATGAACTTATCCTGAGTTCGGACAAGTTCAACACTGGAGGGGGGAGGAGTTTGTGACAACGTCAGAGTTGAAAATTGAAAGCCATGGTTCGCCACTGGACAGTAGACGAAGATTGTTTATTTACAACAGCGTTGGGAGCTTTTTCCACGCGCGAGATTGGGAGTTTTTTCCGCGCGCCAGGATTTTTGTATCTCAGCTCCGCGCGCTGAGAGGTGATTGTAACGTACATTTAAAATGTGTGTTCTTTTTTATATAATAAATAGATGCATGAGATGTTAATTGTCCATGTTTAGTGCTTTTCGCCTTACACATTGGATTTATTTAATAGTGAGCCAACAGGCCAAGCTGTTACAACCGTTCCAACTCTCTTTACGGTTTTTGCATGCACTGAGCATTTTGCGTCTGGAAAAAGCGGGCATTGCTATTCGAAAATCTGAGTTTCTGTACCTATAACCGTGACCGTCACTTGGTTGCCGTTCCCAGAATCCCGAGCTCATACCTCGGAAAAACTATATCTGAAATCTCATCTTAATCGATTTAACGGAACAGCCATTAGGGGTCATTATATCGGCAAAGTTTTTTATGACCACCTTGTAGATTTTACATATGATTGGAAAAACAGCTGTTCAGATTAAGTATCAAACGAAAGAGTCTAGCTATTATTACACCCCTTGCTAGTGCTATGATCTCCAATAACATATCATACATGACTTCATTAGAAATTATAAACTTAATCGCGCACACAAATTTGAAATATAAATAACAAATGTTAAATATTGATTCATTAAAAAAGACCATATAAGTAAAGATTGATAAATTTCCATACCTTTTCTATATTCGAAGAGTATTTTATTAAATACAGTTAATACTTTTGGCTTTCCAGTTTTCAGAAATCTTTATAATACATAAGTCAGACTAAGTAATGGCATTCGCATTTTATCTGTCGCATGCCGAAGAGCCAATATTATGGCTACGCATTGTCTTTTAAACACGCCCTATTTTTACCTAAATAATGCTTACATACTCTAGGTGTAAAATAAACAAACTTCATTATCAAACAAAGGTAGGTCATTGTATGCGAGACGTAAATAAACAGAAAAGAATGAACTCCAATTAATCAGTCTAAGAACTCATATTTTATGATCGTTGCCTACGAGTTAAATACACTACAAGGCAACACCTCTTCTAGAAATTTTAATCCTCCCGTGCATAACTAACTAGTGAAACTCTTGGCCGACATTATAAGCTAGACACCAGTATTGTACTTCAATACAGAATGTCTCAGTGTTGCGCAAACTGAGAATTTGACAGTCTCACTTCGTATTACCGCTTTTTAATCTGCGCATCCTTCTTTCTTGTGCAAAGATACCTTATTACAATAACCTCATTTTTTTCTTTAATCGATGTGAATATTGAGTGAGGCAGGACGATAAAGTTTTGCAAAGATTGTGACTGGTAAACGCTATTGGGAAAAACAGGGGATCAACTAAAAATGCTTATGAAATACATTTTTAAACAAAAATTAATAAAGTTATTTCTCTCTTATAAGCATGATATAACTGTACTAAAATTTAGACACTGAATAGTTAAAATAAAAAAAATAATAATAACAGAACAATGTGTGATATATCGCTATGTCTTTAGTGGAGATACATTATGATATCGAATTCCATATTTTAACGAAAATTTATGCAGTATTAAACTATTTCAATTGGTAATGAAAATTATTATGTGCATATGAAATACATTCTGAACTACCTTTAATATACAACAGTTACACTCAGTTTAATCCTGAAATGCAAGACGCAAAAGAAGAAAACAATTTTCCCTTTGCCTTCTAAACTTAGGCGGAAAATATTTTTAGCAAATCTTTTACTTTCATTAATTTTTCAGCAGCCCTATTTAAATATGTAACAATGCATGTAAACACCAAACTTTCTTACTTTTACTTCTAAAATTTTTCGCATTCAGTCCAGTTTTCAAAGATTTTCTCAATATCAAATGTGTCTAGACATTTAGTTTTGATGCTGAAGAAATGACTCTTCGAATTGATGTCGTAAATATGATCATTTATGACAATCTTTCTAGCATTTAATGTTTGTTCAAATGGGAAAATTTATCTTACCTCTTACATTTGGATAACCTTTTAGGATTGCAATGCTCCTTGAAGGAATTCATAATTTCTTAATGCAAACATCTGAATTTCTTTAAATGGCAATGCTTTCTCAATTAAGAAAATATTTTTGATTTTAAAAAGTATCTCGGATAATTATACTTTATGTTAAATATTTATTCTAAATTTAAATGAACGTTTAAAGGGAAATTTAGATAATCTGCATTAATAATCAAGTGTGTTTTTAAAAGATTAATGCTGTTTGTTACGGCTTGATACATATTTTTCTCAGTTCAACTGACTTTGTTAAATAGTGTACACATATCCGCGTTTTTATGAATTAAGGAAGGCTGAAGTAGTATGAAGAGCAAAGGTGTCAGGTAACAAAGCTAAATTATTTTTCGTAATTCTCTCGGAGTTACGGGCCTGTTCACATAGGAGTCCGTTGCGTAGCGTTAAGGGAAAGATGACGTTGAGGCGAAAATAAACCAATCATAGGCGTTAAAAATTTCATTGCTAATCGTTTGGAGGCCTATGATTGGTTTATTTTCGTCTGAACGTCATCTTTTCCTTAACGCAACGCAACGCAACGGACTCCTATGTGAACAGGCCCTAACACTCGAAAGACGGCTGCCGTCCTTTTGACGGTTTTGTACATACTATTGAGCTCGATGTCTGTGTTTATGCCCTCAGACTTCTGAAATTTTATGACTTTTCTAATTTTACGCTAAATATGCACGCGCATTACAAAATTATATTCTATAGTAAAGAGGTGGAGAAGATGTTGTGTATACCTACTAAGACTTAAAGCCGTCAATTTGACGGTAATATAAAAAAACAGGCAGAAATCTTTAAAACAATACCACCAAAAATGTTAGTTACATTTCGTCTCTTCCCTCTTTTGCAAATAACAGAAATATTGGCTCTTCTGAAACATTGGTGTTTGAAAATAAGGACTGCGCAAACCATGCATATATTTTTACGGATAAACCATACCAGGTTGTCAGCTCGGCATACCTGCATAAAAATATATCTAAATATATACTAATTTATTATATATTGGTATGAAATAGTTCAAATTTTAAAGAATTTAACCATTTAAAAAACATTAAATATTTTTAAATTCTTGATTTTATTTTTTACCGTCAAAATGACGGCGTTCAGTTCTTTTAGCAAGAAAAAAATTCCCGTCTTTCTATTGTTAAAGGGGCGTTGCTGGAATCGCTAGGGCGTTTGTTCTCAAATCAAGAGTCTGTAGGTTCATTTACTTTCTAAGCATGGGTATTTGTAGTCTTTGAGTCATGGGTATTTGAATCGGCTTTAATCAGTAGGTCAGGCCAGTTTAACTTTCATGTGGTGATACATAACCCAGCTCTTCAAAATAACCCAGCGAACCAAAGCAAATAGTAATTAGGATTGTAAAGCTCTTTGAGGGAATTCATGATTTCTTAATGCGAAAATCTGAGTTTCTTTAAATGGCAGTGCTTTCTCAATTAAAAAAATATTTTTGATTTAAAAAGTATCTCGGATCATTATATTTTACGCGAATTATTTATTATTTTTTTTACCAACGTGGAGATACTAGTCGTGAAGACATTCGCCTATGATACACCGTAGTTTTTCGCTGGCAATTTTATTGTGGGGCACCATATAGGCGGACCAGCATTACCCCCAACGAAGAGACGACATAAAAGGGGGAATTTTAGTGGCGCGACGCCGGGATTCGACCCGAGCAACCTCAGCACCGAAAGCCAGCGCGCTGTACCACAAGGCCGCCACAGACCTTATTCTAAATTTAAATGAACGTTTAAAGGGAAATTTAGATAATTTCCATTAATAACCAAATGGGTTTATAAAAGATTAATGCTGTTGGTTACGACTTGATCATTTTTTTTTCTCAGTTCAACTGACTTTGTTAAATAGTGTACACGTATCCGCGTTTTTATGGATTAAGAAAGGTGAAGTAGCACGAAGAGCAAAGGTGTCAGATAGCAAAGCTTGGTGAAGTATTTTTTTTTAATTCTGTCTGAGTTAAAAGGGCGTTAATCGAATCACTGGGGTGTTTGTTCTGAAATTAAGAGTGTATAAGCTCATTTACACTGTAAGCATGAGTATTTATTTATAGTCTTCCGGAATAGGCTTTAAGGCATTAGGTACCTTTTAAAAGCTAGGAGACTCGACAAACATACCCCTATTTTCAATCATTAGTAGTTATGAAAACCAATTATTCAACAAAATGAAAATTTTAATCTGAGTTAAACGCACTTTCTTCTTTATCAAAAAGGCTCGCATTTTTTCTAGCTTGAAGAGAAATTTTTTAATTGTTTAAAATTTCAACCATTAGTTTTTTTCATCGTTATGTCATTGCGCACATGATATCACCAGAACAATAGACTAGAATATCACGAAATTTTATACACATGCAATATAAACAAGTATAATTAAAATGACCAACTGTTATGACATTCCTATCATAAAAATCTTAATTACAATTACATTTATCATACTTTTTTTAAAATTTGAGTTTTTTTAAAAGCATGTTTTTCTAGGAAGAACTAAATATTTTGAATTCAAATTTGGTCATTTTAAAGATATATTAAATAGCTTAATTTTTAAAATAAAAAAAGTGTATATTCTTTAATATACAAATTAAAGTCTGCGCGCAATGACATATCATTGAAAAAAAACAATTGTTGAAATTTTATAAAAATTAAAAATATAATTAGAGCCATATTTATAAAGAAAAAAGAGTGTTTAGCTCAAAGTAAAATTTTCCCGTTTCCGAATAAATGGTTTTATAACTACTGATAATTGAAAATACGGATATGTTTGTCGAGTTTCTTAGCTTTTATAAAGTACCAGATCCCTTAAGTAGTAGGTCAGGCCAGATAAACATTGACGTAGTGATACATAACCATAGCTCTTCAAAATAACCCAGAGAAAAAATCGAAGTTAATGAATTGGGTAAAAGTGCATAAGACGGTCAGATTTGTGAAATTTGGAGCGATTTCTTTTTCGCCAATGTCTTGGCGCTTTTTAGTGCTTGCTGTAAAGAAAAACTCGCCAACGCCTTTTTCGCAGACCTGTTAGGCTTAAAGTGTGAAATGTAAACAAAAACATCAATGGCGACCAAGAAAGAACAAATAAGTTGAAAAACAAACATGCCGCTGGATTTATGAAACTCATAGGCGCAGACGGGATCTTCGATTCGCTCGGATACCCTTTCTCCCATCCGCTACGCTCCGTTACACATCCGTCCAAAAGGATTACAGAAAATCCCCAGCCACTGGCTACGCGTACTGCTGGCTGTAGTAAAGTAAAAAAAGCTTCCGCTGGCTGTAGCGGTCAGTAAAACAGATCTTACGCTGGCTGTACGAAGTCATAGGCGTAAACGGCAATTATCCATAGAAAAACCTATTACACACATATTTCCCATAAAATCCATCTTAATCAACAACCTCAATTCAATCATGTCACTCATTTTGACACAAACTACACTCTAAAATACATTAAACAACATCACAAATTTGAAGGAGAAACAACATTGACGCCATAATCGCCTCAGCTTGGCAACTAAAAATGTTCGCCAACTTGACGAAAAATCTGCCTGAACCGTCTTATGCACACTAGCCAAGAATGGATAGAAAGTCGATTGGAGAGATTATTTTAGAGTGTTGGTAGATATTTTAGTGAACCCTTAGCTACCTCCTTCTCTATTTAACAGAAAAGATTCCCAGTCAAAACCCATCCAAGCCCGATAAAGCCTTGCAGACTCCCTCTCGCTACATTTTCTTGGCATTTGTCCCACTTCTATAGTCTTGACAATCAGTGGGAAAAAAATTATTTGTTCGTCTCCAGTGCGGCTAGACTAGGTGATGGTTGCCTATTTTTTAGAATAGGAGTAATCACAACAATTGCATTGGGAAATACCTCATTAGAGTGTTAGCAGTTTGTAGAGAATGCTAGAATATAAATTAAGCCAGATATATATTTCAATTTAACTACAGATAAGGAAACTAATGAAGAACCTATCTTTGCCAGCATAGTAAGATTTAAATTTTTAAAAAAAGGAAAATTAAAAAAAACTACTTTTAAAGAAAAAAAAATGGTACCAAAGTTTTTGATCAAGTGGACAGTTTCAAAGCGTGATAATAAGTGTACTGTTAAATCAAAACAAAGGACCAGTATGACTAATTGATCCAGCAATGTTTTATTAGTCATTCATCATTCCAAGAACGTTTTCTTAGGGCAGATGTTATCTTTATTACATAATAAGGACAGAAAGTATGCAGTTACTACGTCAGGTGAGTAGCCTTGGTGAAATCTGTTATGATATACAGTGATGCATTTTTTTACACTTTAATCTTTGCGAGTCTCTTGTCCTTTAACCATTTTATTAACTTTTTCAGCGTGTATTATCTTAAGGAGACTAGCAGTGTCTAAAAGATTAAATACGTTCAAATTCAATGATTTTTAAATGCTATTTTAAAAATATTATAATTCCTCGTGTATCAGAACTAATATAAATGAATAAATAAATGAATAAATAAATATATATATATATATATATATATATATAAACTGCTGGCCACAGTAAATGCAACACCCTGAAGGAAACATGCAAATAACATGAAATTTACAACATGCAGTAGCGGAGGTGAGATATGCAAATGATTAGAATTTCAGCGCAGACTCACATCACGCGCGCTTGTGGCTCCACTTCAAAAGCGCTATTTAAGGCTTGGAGATTTCGACGATTTCAAGTTCGGCAATTGTGTTTTTCTTGTGGTTTTTCAAAAAAACGATCAATTATGCCTCGTGGAAAACAGCGATCATCTTTTGATCAAGTATCCGAGTTCGACAGAGGAAGGATAGTGGCCTACCGAGATTGTGGATTATCTTTCAGGGAAATCGGTAGTCGTGTTGGACGAAACCAAACAACTGTAATGCGTATATGTGATCGTTGGATGCAGGAGGGTACGACGGACCGGCGTGTTCGATCGCATCCACCTCAGCGCACCACTTCACGTGATGCCAGGCAAATTGTGCGCATGGCAGTGACGGATCGCTCAGTCACATCACGAACCATACATGCAGTCTGTAACGGCACATGCAGTCTGTAACGCATCATCCAGTGTCTGCACGTACCATTCGACGCCGTTTACAGCAGAGTGGTCTGTCCGCAAGACGTCGATTGCTTTGTCTACCCTTGACGCAGAACCACAGACGTCTCCGCCGCCAATGGTGCGATGACAGAAGGATGTGGACGGCAGAATGGAATGAAATTGTCTTTACTGACGAGTCACGCTTCTGTCTGCAACACCACGATGGTCTCATTCGAGTCTGGAGACACCGTGAAGAGAGGATGCTGAACAGCTGCGTTATGCACCGCCACACTGGTCCTTCACCGGGTATTATGGTATGGGTCGGTATTGGATATTACTCTCGCACACCTCTAGTACGCATTGCCGGTACTTTAAACAACCAGCGCTACATCTCCGAGGTGTTGGAGCCATTTGTCCTTCCTTACCTTCAGGGCTTGCCCACAGCCATATTTCAACAGGATAATGCGCGACCACACGTGGCACGCATTGTCCAACGGTTCTTCGTCAATCGCCAGATTGAATTGCTTCCCTGGCCGCCTCGCTCTCCGGATCTTTCGCCGATAGAAAACATGTGGTCCATGGTTGCTCTACGATTGACCCAGATTCCATCCCCAGCTGCCACAGCAGATCAACTTTGGCAACGTGTGGAAGCTGCTTGGTCTGTTGTACCCCAAGAACTCATCCAAAGTCTCTTTGAATCAATGCCGATGCGTGTGGCAGCGGTGATCTCCAACAATGGCAGCTACTCTGGCTACTGATTTAGGCAGGAACCACACTTCACAGAAGTCTATAAATTTAATCATTTGATACTTGGTCAACATGTTATCTACAAAATAAATTTTGTTGTGATATCTCTTGTCTTTCTTGATGTTGCAATTTGGGTGGCCAGCAGTGTATATATATTTATGTATATATATATATATATATATATATGCATGTATATATATATTCGAAATGGGGCGCAGTGGCCCAGTTGGCAAAGGCAGCGAGGTAAAGATCTGAGCGTCTCTGGTTGGATACCGGTCGCTGATAAATCCACCTACGTGCACACTAATGGCGGCTGGTGCACGTAAAATCTATCGTGGTTGCAATGTCGTCCAAGTTCTCAGATTAACCTCTGTAGGTGCGGGGTCAAGTGTACCGGTCTCACACTTGACTCGGTTCAAAATTAAGGGACCGGTCCTTTAACCAAGTTGGACTCCGACCCCTGTGGTGCTGTTAAAATACGGAGCCGCAGCACTCTGTCCAATAGCCTCACTGGACTTGAACTTATAATATACTGACGGTCAAGGGGCATCAGTCACAACAACATATCTCCAAAATACATGACTAGCAAAACTTTTAATTGCTATTGCTTAGAAGCACGATTCAAGAGCTGGTTTTATATCAAGCTTAATTTCAATGATCCGGAATCAGATATGCAAGAAATATTAAAATTCGCTTAGAAATTATTTCATAACATTCCATTAAAAAACTGTCAAATTTCAACGAATATTAATTTTTTTTAATCTAATACTTGTAAACTTATTTGGTTAAAGATAAGGCTAAACTTATCAATAAAGAAAGCGACGAAATTCAAACTTTTTAAGATAGCTGGATTTCTAAAACGCAGACTTTTCGAATACATCGAAAACCTTTCAAAATCATTTTTGCACGAAAAGCCGGTCGCATTCGGCGTACTTTTTTTTTGTAAAGAAAGTATCGATTCACTTCTTTATATGATATTGTCATCGATTATAAGAAAATGTGCTGAATATAAATGTTTACTGAAAATTGGGGAATTTCACACCGAAAACATGCACTTTGTAGCACATATTATGGAAAAAGTGTCTTGGGATATTCTTGGGTATCTTGAATTCTTGGTGAAATGGGATCACAATTTATTTATGAAAAGACGAATAGTAATGTCGTTTAAAACTTCTTACTTTGATTGGAACGCAGTTTTTTTCGAATGTGCCTTCTTTATCAGCTTTGGTTTTATTTAAAAGCTGATACAAAATTATATACTTTCCATTTTGGTAATTCATATTTTAAACTGAATGGTTTGAAAAAAAAAACAGATGCAACGTCTATGGTAGTCTAGCTGATTATAGTAGCAGCTTTAGGTTCATTTAAAAACTAATACAAAATTATATATTTTTATTTTTGGCAAATATGAATTACCAAAAATAAAAAAATGTAATTCAGTTTGAAACATTCAGTTTAAAATATAAATATTTTAAACTGAATACTTTGTAAAAAAAAACAACGTCGAACTTAGTCTAGCTGATTATAGCAGCAGCTTTAGGTTTATTTACACTGCTGGCCACTGTAAATGCAACACCCTGAAGGAAACATGCAAATAACATGAAATTTACAACATGCATTAGCGGAGGTGAGATATGCAAATGATTAGAATTTCAGCGCAGACTCACATCACGCGCGCCTGTGGCTCCACTTCAAAGCGCTATTTAAGGCTTGGAGATTTCGACGATTTCAAGTTCGGCGATTGTGTTTTTCTTGTGGTTTTTTCAAAAAAACGATCAATTATGCCTCGTCGAAAACAGCGATCATCTTTTGATCAAGTATCCGAGTTCGACAGAGGAAGGATAGTGGCCTACCGAGATTGTGGATTATCTTTCAGGGAAATCGGTAGTCGTGTTGGACGAAACCAAAAAACTGTAATGCGTATATGTGATCGTTGGATGCAGGAGCGTACGACGGACCGGCGTGTTCGATCGCATCCACCTCAGCGCACCACTTCACGTGATGCCAGGCAAATTGTGCGCATGGCAGTGACGGATCGCTCAGTCACATCACGAACCATAGCACAGCACATGCAGTCTGTAACGCATCATCCAGTGTCTGCGCGTACCATTCGACGCCGTTTACAGCAGAGTGGTCTGTCCGCAAGACGTCCATTGCTTTGTCTACCCTTGACGCAGAACCACAGATGTCTCCGCCGCCAATGGTGCGATGACAGAAGGATGTGGACGGCTGAATGGAATGAAATTGTCTTTACTGACGAGTCACGCTTCTGTCTGCAACACCACGATGGTCGCATTCGAGTCTGGAGACACCGTGAAGAGAGGATGCTGAACAGCTACGTTATGCACCGCCACACTGTTCCTGCACCGGGTATTATGGTATGGGGCAGTATTGGATATCACTCTCGTACACCTCTAGTACGCATTGCCGGTACTTTAAACAGCCAGCTCTACATCTCCGAGGTGTTGGAGCGAGTTGACCTTCCTTACCTTCAGGGCTTGCCCACAGCCATATTTCAACAGGATAATGCGCGACCACACGTGGCACGCATCGTCCAACGGTTCTTTGTCAATCGCCGGATTGAATTGCTTCCCTGGCCGCCTCGCTCTCCGGATCTTTCGCCGATAGAAAACATGTGGTCCATGGTTGCTCTACGATTGACCCAGATTCCATACCCAGCTGCCACAGCAGATCAACTTTGGCAACGTGTGGAAGCTGCTTGGTCTGCTGTACCCCAAGAACTCATCCAAAGTCTCTTTGAATCAATGCCGTGGCGTGTGGCAGCGGTGATCTCCAACAATGGCGGCTACTCTGGCTACTGATTTTGGCAGTAACCACACTTCAGAGAAGTGTATAAATTAAATCATTTGATACTTGGTCAACATGTTATCTACAAAATAAATTTTGTTGTGATATCTCTTGTCTTTCTTGGGTGGCCAGCAGTGTATTTTAAACTGTATATTTTGTAAAAAAATTCAACGTCCAACTTAGTCTAGCTGATTATAGCAGCACCTTTATGTTTATTTTAAAACTAATACAAAATTATATTCTTTCATTTTTGGTAATTCATATTTTAAACTGAATAGTTTGTAAAAAAACAGATGCAACGTCCATGGTAGTAAAGCTGATTATAGTAGCAGCTTTAGGTTTATTTAAAAACTACTACAAAATCATATTCTTTCTTTTTTGGTAATTCATATTTTAAACTGAAAAGTTTGTAAAAAAACAAGTGCAATTTCCACGGTAGTCTAACTGAATACTAAAACAAACTACCTAAACAAATACAATCATTCTTGTTTTTAAGGTATCTGCCTACATTTGAATGGCTTTTTCAGTGTAAAATTTCTAATTCTTTTATTGCTTTATTTGCAAGGCTAATCTTTTAGGATTCTAAAACTGCTTTACTTTTATTCGTACGATCATTGGAGGAGAAATTATGGTCAATTTAATAAACCGAAAGCAATATTAAATGACAAGAAGTAGTATCTTTAACGCTCTAACGATACCGTGGTTCGAGAAGTAATAGATGGTACGGTCGGGTTGGATACGACCCGATGTCTTTTTTGACGAGGTTTTTGGTAGAAATATGTACACAATAAGCATTTTTGTTGTAAAATCACATTTATTGATAATATTTTACATGAAATAAAAACCCTTTTTTTAGAAAAAAAAGACCAACGAATTGTAATTTTGCTAAACAAAGAAAATATCTCTGGCATTTACATAGAATGTTGTATATATGTATTAGGTCTAATAAGTAATTTAGTCTTGTGCCTAGTTTTAGAAATTACTGAAACAAATGTGCGAGGAAAAACATTTAAAAAATAATATATACGACACTTTTGGCCTCCAAAATCGAGAGGAAAAAATTAAAAATCTAAAAAAAAAAATTGCTAGTAATCATGAATATCGTTTTTCAACAAAGACACTCATATTTACTGCAAACTTATAACTGGAAACGCTCAAAAAACCTGTTTCAAAACTGCCTGGTAGGGTTCTTGTACCCTTGATCTTTTGCAATAAGAGGCGAGAATATGGAAGGGAGTAAACACACCCCTGGGTCAGATCCGACCCCCACGGTACTGTTAGAGGGTTAGATGCATTTCCTAGAAAACTCATTTTTCAGTTACTTTTGAAAACAAGAAAGCCAATGATTAAAGAAAAAGGTTTCAATGTATTTCAATGAAATTTTGCAATATGTTTTGCAACTATGTTTTGCAACTATGTTTGAATTAAAAGTTATGTTTTGTTGCAACTATGTTTTGAATTAAAAGCTAAGCTTGATGTGTTAATTTAATCATTCTACAGGTACCTGTGCTTAAAATATGATGATTAAAAAAATAAATCAGTGTTTTTCTACTTAAAAAAAATTTTTAGTGATTTTTGGAAATATTATAAAACTTTTACTTCAGAACACAGGTACGTGTCACAGTAGTACAAAGTATTAAGGAAGTTGTTCTAATTCTACTCTATTTGTCAAAGTTTCAAAGAAGTCAAAAGTACGTAATACACTTTATTTTTCGACCCGGGCACTGCACTTATAAACACTGTCTATATAACAACATAAAGAATATATTACCTAAACAGTTACCTAAACAGTTATATATATATATATATATATATATATATATATATATATATATATATTACCTAAACAGTTGAATATTACCTGAACATATTATATACCTAAACAGTTATCATGGTCAAAAAGTTGGGGCAATTCTATTCGGATCTGAATGTAAGAGGAGGGAAAGTCCCCTTTTCCCTTTTTTCACCGCTGCCAATCGGCAAACCTAAACTTCGCGCTCGGAACAGAAGTTAAAATACCCTCTTAGACAGAAAACAACGCACCAAGGAGTTATCCGAATGTGGAGAAAATCGGTAGATGTGATGTACATGTACAGAAATACAAATGATTACTATCTGAGAAAAATTGGATGGTTTATTCAAGAGAAAGAGCTTTACAAAGAGAAAAAGTCAATAACGTGTTGGTCCACCTCTAGACCTTATGCAAGCAGTTTTTTGGCTTGGTACTGATTGATAGAGGTGGCAGATGTCCTCCAGCGGGATATCGTGCCAAATTCTGTCCAATTGGTACATTAGATTGTCAAAATCCTAAGCTGGTTGGAGGGCCCTGCCCATAATGCTCCAAACGTACTCAATGGGGGAGAGATCCCGCAACCTTGCTGGCCAAGTTAGAGTTGGGCAAGCATGAAGACAAACTGTAGAAACTCTTGTCGTGTGAGGGTGGACATTATCTTGCTGAAATGTAAGCCCAGCATGGCGTGATATGAAGGACAACACAATGGGGCGTAGAATATCATCGACGTCCCACCGCTGTCCGGGGCGTCTCCAGACACGTATTCGCTGGTCATCGGGGCTCAATTCGAAGCGGGACTTATCACTGAAGACAATTCTACTCCAGTGACATTCCAGGTCGAATTCGCCCGACACCACTGCAAACGGGCTTGTCGGTGTACAGAGGTCAATGATAGTCGGCGCAAGGGGCACCGAGAGCCATGTCTCTTTCCTCTGAGCCGCCTATGAATGATCCTTGAGGTCACTGGAACACCAGTTTCATGCATGATCGATGATAATGATGACTCTGGGGCTGTGAGTGCCGCTCTGACGATTGCTCGGTCCTCGCGTTCTGTCGTTTCTCTAGGCCGACCGCTTCCTTCTTCATCCATTCCTGCCAACATCGTCTAATAGTGGCATCGCTCCTATCCAAATGTCGAGCGATTCGCCGATGAGAGCAACCGGCTTCTTTTGAGCCCAACTACACGTCCTCTCTCAAATGCTGACATTTCCGCATATTGTTCGCGCACCTGTATGCGAGGCATAGTTACTGTCTACCTGAACACACGGAATGAAATTCGCAAAGAGTTTATGACCTAGAGTCAAAATTTCTCCTCTTTAATGTACTGCCAGTTGCGCAGGTAAGATGTGCTGCAGCGTCACATGTTAATTCATTGGCCGCCAAACTTTAAAATTTTGCATTTTCCGTCAAAACCTGTATGTATATCAATGTGTGTCCAATTCGCATTACCCCTTCTTGGTGCGCCGGTTTTTTTTTTGTCGAAGAGTGTATATTTAGTTGAGTTGAGCGTAGAATCTGCGGCGAAAGCACTAAATTGTACTAAAATTTATAAAAATTCCCTTTATTTTAAAAGTTATGAAATTTTAACCAAAATTATATTCGTTTTCATGATTTTATATCCCATTTGAACTAAAAATAAATGTATTTAATTAGTACTGTATATTTAAAAAAAGTGTCCGAATTTAGGCAGATACCTTAATAATGTATGCGTATTTACGAGATAATACATCGCTAAAACTCAAGGCTTGTTCTTTAATGTAATATCATATTAATTCAGTACTCAGATACTCTTTCAGTACTCAGATAGATAGAAGAATGTGCGGCGAAATCACTAAATTGTACTAAAATTTTTAAAAATTCCCTTTATTTTAAAAGTTATGAAATTTTTACCAAAATTATATTCGTTTTCATGATTTTATATCCCATTTGAACTAAAAATAAATGTATTTAATTAGTACTGTGTATTTTTAAAAAAGTGTCCAAATTTAGGCAGATACCTTATTAATGTATGCGGATTTACGAGATAATACATCGCTAAAACTCAAGGCTTGTTCTTTAATGTAATATCATATTAATTCAGTACTCAGATATTCTTTTGCCTCAGTGATATTGCATTAATTCTGCCTTTGCTGCCATTATTAAATTCGTTATAAGAAACGGACACAAACTAATACACCTAAGACTCAAATATGGTGAATACATGATCCCAATTTTTAATTACCATGGAATGATGGCTTTAAACCTGGCGAAGTACAAAACCTGTGCTAAGCAAAACTATCAAAACTATCAAAGTGCTAAGTAACTTACAAGATGGAATAGGTAATAAAAAAGGAAAAGGCTGTATCACGAATTTATCAGAATACTCACTAATGACGGTACTTTCAAAAGAAAAAGGCAACTTGATGACATCAATTACGTTGATTTTTTCGTTCATAAGGATTCCAGACTATCTCTTTTAAAGAGAATATGTCCTCTTTTTTTGTCCCGATCTTTTCTCTCAATATTTTTCATTTTGTTCTCTTTTTTTTTGGTCCTCTTTTTTCCTTAGTTCTTTCTGTCCAATCATTTTTTAATATCGCAGCATTCTCTTTTGTCAATAAAAACTATTTATATCCATTATACCGTATGGCAACTCAATTTTCAAGGGACTGATTCAAGTTAAGCTTTGGTTTCAGAGTGGTGGTTAGGTTTTATAGTATCATGAATTAAAAGTTATTGTTTTATTTTTACTTATAAATGTTTTGTTTTAGTTGAAAGCGGGAATTATTTGTAAATAAGAACGTTCTTATTTTCACAAATTTTATTTTTATTCGTGTAATAAATATAAATTCTTGTTGATTAGTATGAATAAATGTTTCTATACACCGTGCTCTTTTTAGCTTGAGAAAGTTCTCTTTATGTATGTTCAACTTCTGGCAACCTTACTGTGAATGAATTTTATCTCAAGTGTATTGTGCATCTAAACTGATAAACCCCCTTCCCCCCCCCCCACACACACACATTAAGCAGTGCTAACCATTAAAGGTGTGGCAGCTACCTCCTGGATAAACGAAGAGCTGTGTCAGAATAGGCCCAATTTGTTTATTCCTCGGATTACTTTCATTTTGTTTGCTTTCATGTTAATTGCGTATGTCATCTTGTTAGCTTCTTTTTAATGATGCAAAATGACGCTGCATTCCCGCGTATGAGAGAGAAATTGCTAGCGGAAAGGTGGGTTCAAATGGAGCGTAAGAGACCATCGTCCCGAAATACTGCGCTGTGAAGTAGTTATGCAAGCGGTAGTGGTAGTTTAGCTGGGATAAACCCCTTTGCTATTACTTTTAGATTAGTCGTAAAGTTTAATTTTTAATTTAAAAATTCTACTTTGACAAAAGTGCTGCTCTGACAAAAGGGCCCATTATAGGGATAGTGGACCTTTCAAAACGATTTTTGAAATTTTTACCACAGAGATATGAAATTTTGTATATATATTCATTAAAGTATAACAATATTAAAAACCTTATAAAATTTTATAAATATTTAAAAAAAAATATTTTATAATTAAAAAATTTAAATTAAATTACCCTTCTTTAAAATGCTCCTTGCGACTCAATTTTAAACTTTTCCCCTTAATTTTGCATTTATATTGCTTATAAATACTTTTTGAACAAAGTTATGTATTTTTTTGTATTTTCGTTGAATAGTTAATTTTTAGAAAATATTTTTATGCTTGTACTCTGAATTTTCGCGAAATTTTTGTACTTTTCTACACTAAAGTTAAACTTTTATAACCTAAATGACCTCGAATCCTAAAATGGATACATAACTTTATTTTGATGTATTACAGGAATCTTTATTATAAATTTCATAAAATTTCGTCAAAAATTATGACGCGAGGAGCATTTTAAAGACTTGCAAATCTGGAAATTTCTCATTTTGAGAAAAAGTCATTTAAAAGATAATTTTTTTTCTACCTTTAATACTTACTACTCTAAAGCCACCAATTTTTCATTTTTCTTTTCACTACACATTTTAAATGCATTTCATTCCAATATTTACATGTTTTTAAAATATTAATACACCCCCCAAAAAAATTCCAATTTTTGCTCGATTTTTGGTAATTTGAAAGTCTACCATCCCCTTAAAGATTATGATGCTAGTATTTGAAATTAGCCTTCATATCTTAGGAATTAGGAATGTATTATCTGACTTTTTTCAAATTAAAGATGAATTAGTTTTGTCGTGAAATTTCGTAAAGGAAGTCCTGACAGTTGAAGTTAAAATGTAATTATCTTATTCTAGTTTCTGTTTTACAAAATGCTCTGTATATTAAAGAGATGCCTGCTGTATATATAAACTTACAAACAACAGTCAAGTAATTTGAAGGGGAAATTTATTCGTCGAGGCCTAGGAAATGTCAATTACACGAATGACTAAGGGAACATAACAAAAGTTATATCTTTCGCATCTTGATGAATTTGTGCAACTTTTTTCATTGAAATTTTTGCTGATGGCCTAGGCAAATTTCAGCAATCAAGCGAAAAGTTAAAATTAGCATGATTCTAAGTTAAAATTTTTCTGAGGATTCATTATGTCTGTACACAATTTTAATAAAGACACGTTATTTACTTACTCGCTTTCGCAGTTGTATAACGATACAATCTGTTTTTATTTGTAGAACGTTACTATAGTTACATAGGCATCAGAAATTGCAGGCATGCCTTCGAAACATATTATTTGCCTTAAATTTAATGATGCCACAGTGAACAAGAGGAGAAATGTAAAATCTAATTTAATCTATCTACAACGATGCCAGATACAGAATTATGCTTTCGATGTTTGACAATTTTTTCTAGCCAGTAACAATCCATAAATTAAGCCTAACGGGGATCATTTCTTGCTGGTATTAACAATATATACTTCATTTTTTATATTTCTTGATGGATATATTAACCATATATAACCCTTTTAGGTTTTGAGTTTTTGTGCCACTATTTTACGGAAAACTTATTTATTTAACCAAACGTTAACTAAACAGTGAAAACTACCTCTTGACAAATAATAGGGATTTTGGCACTTCAAGAGTAATAATCCGAACTTCAATTCTCGAAACTTGAGAAAATATCCGCTCAGTCCAAGAATAAAACAAACCACTCTTTCTATTTACAGCGAAAGAAGATTCAAACCTTTATTTCTTTTCAGTTTTTTATCGGCATCTCTTATTTCAAAGAAAAACTCAGGATTCTCTGATATTTATGTATACCGTGATTCCATTTTCGCTGAAACAACAAATATTATACAGCGAGACAGATCTTTTTTTTTCAAATTTTTCATCAACACAGGAGATTTTGGCGATACATGTTTCGGTAGGTTTTTGGGAGTGGTATAAAATAGAAAATTTGCATCATGTTGTGAAACTTATTGCAATTTCCATTGAAAAAAGGTTTTTTTATTGTTATTATTATATCCACCTCAGTTGTGCTGCTTTCTGAAACTATTGCGTATAAAGTATATCTATTTTAGGTCTTTTTTATTCACCTGCAAACAACTTGCAGTTATGAGTGTTCCGTTGTTTGTTATACAGTTGTATCAGTTATGTAATATTATGCATCATTTAAAAAATTATGTGTTGTGAAGGATCCACAATTTGAAAATTTTGTCTCCTTCCAACAGTATCGCCATTTTCTTTTTCTGTCAACACGTTTACGGGTTATAAAACGGCCATATTGGAAAAAGGGGGTCTGGCCTGCACCTGCACCAATTTCCAAGAAACATCGCAACCCAAAATTCCTTAGGATGGGAGGACGAAATTCCAGGAAAGACTCAAAGGATATCCAATTTTCGCGGAAATAAAAATACCACGTGGGTCAAACGTGGGGATGTCGTATCTTCCTGCACACGAATAAAATGCTCAAAACGGCAATAAATTTACGTGAGAGACCGACCTGGGGAGGGGCCAAAACCAAAAAAGGGGGGGATGAATCCCGAGTTTCTTAGAGAATCAACCACGAGAGCTGAGGCAGAGGGTCAGAGATTGTGTGGCGAGCTGTAGCAAAAGACCGGTGACTGCTGCGCAATGATCAGGAGAGTAGAGAGACACCCCCGCTAAAGCGAGATGTCCGTTTTCAACCGCCAGCGCCGCACCTTCTGTCGCCACCGAAGGGCCCCATCATCCTCGTCCCATACATGCGGCCTCCACCGGTAGTGCCCCAACGATTCCAAGCCATGCCTTGCTGCCTCATCAAAGGTCCCCAGGTTTGTCATTTCTCAACTTTCAAAATGTGCTAAAATTGGAACTGGTATTTTTAAGGGGATGGTGGACTTTCAAATTGCCAAAAATCGAGCAAAAATTGGAATTTTTTTTTGGGGGGGGTGTATTAATATTTTAAAAACATGTAAATATTGTAATGAAATGCATTTAAAATGTGTAGTGAAAAGAAAAATGAAAAATTGGTGGCTTTAGAGTAGTAAGTATTAAAGGTAGATAAAAAATTATCTTTTAAATGACTTTTTCTCAAAATGAGAAATTTCCAGATTTGCAAGTCTTTAAAATGCTCCTCGCGTCATAATTTTTGACGAAATTTTATGAAATTTATAATAAAGATTCCTGTAATACATCAAAATAAAGTTATGTATCCATTTTAGGATTCGATGTCATTTAGGTTATAAAAGTTTAACTTTAGTGTAGAAAAGTACAAAAATTTCGCGAAAATTCAGAGTACAAGCATAAAAATATTTTCTAAAAATTAACTATTCAACGAAAGTACAAAAAAATACATAACTTTGTTCAGAAAGTATTTATAAGCAGTATAAATGCAAAATTAAGGGGAAAAGTTTAAAATTGAGTCGCAAGGAGCATTTTAAAGAAGGGTAATTTAATTTCAATTTTTTAATTATAAAATATTTTTTTAAAAATATTTATAAAATTTTATAAGGTGTTTAATATTGTTATACTTTAATGAATATATATACAAAATTTCATATCTCTGTGGTAAAAATTTCAAAAATCGTTTTGAAAGGTCCACCATCCCCTTAACTTATTTTCGTTCGATCCGTAATGGTTCTGCCGCAGGAAGCGGTTATAACATGACCTAATTCTTACACAAACTATATATATTCAAGATTTTCATTTATAAGATGTAAAACTAACCTTTTTGTATAATATTGTATAATAAATGTTATTATTTTATTTATAAACGTATCGTTACCTTTGGAGTTCACCTCCCAATTTTACACAACTCAATGGGGTATCTCTGGTACCCGTCATAATAATATGCATCATTAAAAGTTATGCTCGAAATCTAACTATCGTCTTGTTCAATCTGTATTCAATCAGCAGTATTAAAGTACTGCTTATTTTAAGCGTTCGTCATTTAAAGTAATATGGGTTTCTCAGATATTACCGATGCAAATGAAATAAAAATTATTCAGTTTTGTAAGTAATCCTTTTACAAAATTTAGGATAAGAAACTTTTGGAACTTAAAAGCTAAGCTAGGTAAATTAATTTACTGTATAATATAAAGCATAAATTAGAAGAAAAAAATATATTGCATTTGCAAAAATATTTCTGCATTAATGGAAACAAAAATATTAATAAATAAGCAAATAAATACTCATCCAGTAACCTACAAGTTTGTGACTTGTAAAATCAAGACAACGCGCGACAGTACTTAGGTGTTTTTCATCTTACTCCACGCGGTTTGCCGTTTTGTTTCCAGTTAACCAATTTCATTTATTTTCTTCTTTTTCAAGTCCCCTCATCTGAAAAGGTATTTACGTATTTTTCTAAAGCAGACGAGAAACAGAACCGTGTCGATTGGCGAGTATAATTGGATTTGTATGGCAATAGATTTTGTAGATATTAAATGATATTTATTCCCTTATAACAGGGGAGGGCAATTGTTCCGGCCGGGGGCCACTTTATGTAAGAGGAGGTTAGCAGATGGTCACGCCTTTTAAAATTATTGCATATATTAGTTAACTTGGCATTGCAGAAAATGTATAAATACAATCATAAAAATCAATAAATATAAATTAAATAAAATATTGACAGTTTTTTTACTATCTCTGAGTTTTGGGCTGTATTTAGCAGTATTTCTGGCTGTCCGAATTTTTCTGGGTGTCTTGGCGGGCCACAAAAAAATCTGTAGCGGACCACTATTTGCCCACGCCTGCCTTATAATACTGTTCGTGAGCACTTAGAACAGGGGTGTCCAACCCGTATCCCAAACCAAGTATCAGTGTGGACCAGAAAGAGAGCTCAAAAGAAAAAAAAGTCTATCAATCGGTGATGATGGCAAGCGGCCATTACAGATCCCTCTTTGATCGTTCAACAAATCGACAGTAAATCATTTGAAATATCTTTAATTCTATTCAGAATTCCGTATGTAATTTCTGTATATTAATACCATTACGAAAATGAAATGTGAAGTTTTTACAGATTTAATATTTCATATTTGTAATGATATTAAAATTAGTATGCACAAGAGTGAAGCACACTAAGAGTCAAAATAGAACCAAAATATCGGATGAACATGTGAAATACCTGAGAATTGCGACCACTTCATTGACCCGGATATTGATGCATTAGTTTCTTAAATTCAATGCCAAATATCACATTTGTTTTATGACTCCTATAGTTATCTATATACACTGCTGGCCACTGTAAATGCAACACCCTGAAGGAAACGTGCAAATAACATGAAATTTACAACATGCAGTAGCGGAGGTGAGATATGCAAATGATTAGAATTTCAGCGCAGACGCACATCACGCGCGCCTGTGGCGCCACTTCAAAGCGCTATTTAAGGCTTTGAGATTTCGACGATTTCAAGTTCGGCAATTGTGTTTTTCTTGTGGTTTTTTCAAAAAAACGATCAATTTTGCCTCGTCGAAAACAGCGATCATCTTTTGATCAAGTATCCGAGTTCGACAGAGGAAGGGTAGTGGCCTACCTAGATTGTGGATTATCTTTCAGGGAAATCGGTAGTCGTGTTGGACGAAACCAAACAACTGTAATGCGGATATGTGATCGTTGGATGCAGGAGGGTACGACGGACCGGCGTGTTCGATCGCATACACCTCAGCGCACCACTTCACCTGATGACAGGCAAATTGTGAGCATGGCAGTGACAGATCGCTCAGTCACATCACGAACCATAGCACAGCAAATGCAGTCTGTAACGCATCATACAGTGTCTGCGCGTACCATTCGACGCGTACCATATTGTCTTTCTTGGTGTTGCAATTTGGGTGGCCAGCAGTGTATATAAAACAGTTCCGTAACTGACTGACTCACTGACTGACATATAACGCACAGACCAAACCTCTGGCCCTAGAGGGCTGAAATTTTGCATAGCGATTCTTCTTATAGTGTAGGGGTGCACTAAGAAAGATTTTTGAAAATTTCTTCTTAGATTTTTTAAAATTAAATTTTTAAGTTGTTTTAGTAACTTCTTTTAAGTTTGCTTTAAAATAATAATTTCAGGTTTATGAAATTTATTTCATGAGAAAGATCATAAGAATTTCTTAAAAATGAAATCTTTTTCAAATCTTTACCTCCATTATCTGATTTTTGGTGAATTTTTAAAGATTAAATTTTAGAATTTAATTTATTAAATACTGATCACGTGATTTCTTTTTCTGGTACTTTAAAGAAATTTATCGTCATGTCCATAACAATGAAATAGACAAAAAATACTTTTTCAATTGTTAATGCGGCAGACGATTGGACATTATCCAAAAAATATTAAAATACAGTAAAAGATATGTTCCTCAAACTGTACTATATTAACTGTACTATATTCTTTAGTATGTCCTATTAGATTTAATTTGAATATTTTCTTCTAAATTATTTTGTCTATAAAAATACTCTTACGATTTTTTTATAAATATACTTTTTGGGTTTTTTACATCAATTGTGTACATTGATCTTCGCATTTATTATACTACATATTATATATACACACACATGTGTTAAGGGATGATATATTAATTGCCTACTTTTCTATTTAGGATATTCTCAATTCCTTTGATCTGAAAACAAAAATAGCTTGCTTACAACCAGTTATTTAAAAGGGAATTAAAACGAACATGGAAATTGGAAAAGGTTTTTCATTTTGTATGTTATATATATATATATATATATATATATATATATATATATATATATACTCTGTCACAAAAAAAATATATGCCCCCAGAAGAAAACGGGCTACTATCACGAAACTTAACATGTATGTAGTGTATGAGAAAATAAGCAAATGATTACAAATTCAGAAGATCAGACCGTTTTATTAAGAATATAGGCCATGAAAAAAGTTAAAAATCAGTAAGTAGTAAATCCACCTCTGGCAGCTATACAAGCCGAAACACGGCGTGGTATCGAATCAGTGAGGTCACCTATAACCTCCTGCGGAATATCATGCCATAATCTTTGCAACTGGGCAGTTAATTCACCAGTATTCCGGGACGGTTGCAGTTGCCTCCCAAGCACGTCCCAGACGTGCTCTATTGGCGAGAGGTCTGGTGACCTGGAAGGCCATGGTAGTATGTCATATCCTTGAAGACATTTTTGGGAGAGTCGCGAAGTATGAGGTCGAGCGTTGTCTTGCTGATAAATGGCCCCTGGGCGACTTGATAGAATAGGCAATAGAACTGGTGTTAAAATCTCGTCCTCGTTACTGCGTGCCGTCAAAGTGCGTTGAAGGACAACTAGAGGTGATCTTGTGTCCCGACAAATCGCTCCCCACACTGTCACACCTTATGTAGTCGCCGTATGCCTCTCGACAATAAATGTCGGATCGGACAGGTGGCCTGACCGCCTACACACTCGTATGCGCTGGTCATTAGCATTGAGACTGAATCGGGATACATCGCTGACGATCACATTCCTCCAGTCGGTCCCACTCCAGCTTGCCCGAGGCTGACAAAAATCCAATCGACACTGCTTATGGCGTGGGGTCAGTGGTATGCACTTAATGGACGTCGGCTCCTTATACCTGCGTCGGAGAGTCGTCTCCGAATGGTTTACCTTGGTACCACCGGATGTCTGGAAGGTGGTAAATGGCGTTGAACCGATTCTACCGACGTTGTTGGCGCGGAAGCGGCCGCTCATATAATTGCGTGATTCTAGCTCGCATTTGTGTTCCTGGGACGCCCTGATCCTCCGCGAGGGTAGAATATCCCTTCCGTGATCCATTGTTGCCAACACCGAGCAACTACCTTATCGCTCCGACCGAGGTGGCGGCCGATACGCCTGTTCGACCAACCTGCTTCTCTGAGGCCTACTATCCGCCCCTTCTCAAAGTCCGACAATTCTCCGTACTCTCGCCTGTTACATTTCAGAGGCATCTCTAGTCCATCTATAACTATAGGAGTCATACCGTCCATCCATGTCGACAGATTTGTTTGAATAACCCTATGGCACGAGCAATCACGCTTTAAAACTCTTACAGCTGCGCATCTCATATGCGCATAGCGCACTTACCCTTGTCTCATTGGTGTCAAAATTTTAATAATTTGCATATCTCTTACCAGACTACATTCCTGCCAGGTTTCGTGATAGTAGCTTGATTTCTTCTGGGTGCATACTATTTTTTTGTAACAAAGTGTATATATATTAACCTACCCAGTTTCATTACGTCGTCTTCTATCCAACGTTACTCCATCTGAATCTATTCCTGAATAATTATTAAAGTTGTGGCAGTCAATGATTAAAGGCCTGTGGCAAAGAACTACAATTTAATCCACTTAAGAGTTTACTTCCAACTATTAATCTACCCCGATTCAATCTGCTAATTATTTTCCAAGAAATCATCTCGTCCCCGTGACGCGTGACCGAACCGATGGAAATCCTTTCCCGCTCTGAAGAAAAACCCTATTGTTTTAAACCATCTAAAGCCATAGCACATGCACGTGACGTTTACGCCGAAAGTGGACCCAAAGGCGGAGCTTAACTTTGATACTATTAATAGACTCTCTCTGATCGCTCAAAAAGTGAATTCCCCTTTTTGGATTGAATTGGCCCCTGCTCGTTCCATGTAAATACTAAAATAGTGGCGTTTTACACCACTAAATTAACTACCCTGAAGCCCCCCTGTAAATTATTTAATTATCGTTCTTTTCCTAATTAATTCTTAACACACATATATATATATATGTATATATACATATATATTTATTTTAATTACATTGTAAAGTTGTCGTAAGTTTGAAGTCATAATTCTTCAAACGAAATGTAGGCTTAACTCGTGAAATCCTTTATTTCATCCCTAATACAACCACGGATCATTTAGAAATTCTGATCCATGCTAACAATACATTATATCTGCTGAATAACTCCATCGCTTCTGCTTAAACCTGCATGTGTTACGTATCCAAAATGGCAATTGTATTTCCTAAATACCAGCAGAGTTGACTGAAACAGAGTTGTGGTTTGGGAGATTTCTCCCAAACCACAAATTTGCTGTCAGAAGGTTAAAAACAAAGCTTCCTTTCATCGAATTCCAGGACAATAGTATATCACCCAACAGTCACAAATGTATATATTTTCTCATGGCCTTGACAGAATATGACCTCAAATTTACACCGTTCCAAAGACAGAACTCTTTATGAGTAGTGTTGAAATTGAATGGAAAATGGAGTAATTATTTGTGTACTTTATAGGTCATGAAAAAATACACTAGATAAGATAGGGAATTAAAATATTTTTCGGCATTACATATATGCAAACTAGAAATAGTTTGCTTACGTTCGGTCGGGAACTGTCACTGTAAATGTTTATCAACTCCTTGAACTTAGGAAGAAACTGTTTTTCTTTCTTTGACCGAGAGGACATAAGACCAGACAAATTATTCTAAAGTTACTTTCGAAAGTGACAGTCAGTGTACATGTGATGTAAAATGGTGTTAGTTAAAATCGTTATTTGCAGATCGTGGCCTAGTGTATAATACCTTAGAAGAAAATAAAAAAATAGCAAAATGTTAGTTCCAGACACGAATGCTTTTGCATAAAAATAAATTATCTAAAGAATTATTTTTCTCAAAACTCCGTTGAGTCAATACGTTTTATTTGTTACTTCTCTTTCCAACAATTTCAACTTTTGCTGTGAACGGCAGGGGAATATAAAGCAATGTACGGAGTTTAAATTTTTCTTTTACAGGAATGAAAAGGTATGAACAGCCAGACGATAAGTGACATGCTTATCGTGCGAAGGAAAACCGCTTGAGACGAAAACAATTCTTTCAAATGTTCTGGGATTTATCATTGGGAAAGGAATATTTTCTTGCAGGAACTTCATATTGAATTTCGTAGGATTTAAATGTTTGAATTTATATATGTGGACTAGCTGAATACCCGTACTTCGTTACGGAGTACATTCAAATTAAATACAACAGTCAATGTATGCAATTAATGCCAAAAAATATATGTATATATATATATTTTTAATAAATACGATGATTAATGTATACAATTGATGTAAAAATATATATATATATATATTTATACAAAAAACGTAAGGGATATTTTTATAGACAAAATAATGTAGAAGAAAACATTCAAATTAAATCTAATAGAACATACTAAAGAATATAGTATAGTTAATATAGTACAGTTTGAGGAACATTTCTTTTACTGCATCTTACTATGTCTTTGGATTATGTTCAATCGTCTGGCGCATTAGCAAGAAAAAAAATATTTTTTGTCAGTTTATTTCGCTGTTATGCACGTGGCGCAAAATTAATTTAAAGTATCCGAAAAAGAAATGAAATTCCGTGATCAGCACTTAATAAATCATATTCTAAAAATTGGTCTTTAAAAATTCACCAAAAATCAGATAATGGAGGCAGCGATTTGAAAAGGATTTCATTTTAAAGAAATTTTTATGAGCTTTCTCGTGATATAAATTTTATAATCCTAAGATTATTGTTTTAAATGCAGACTTAAAAAAAGTTAGAAAAATAGTTTAAACTTAATTTAAAAAATCTAAGAAGAATTTTTCAAAAATCTTTCTTAGTCCACCCCTACACTACGAGAAGAATCGCCATCGGTTTGGTCTGTGAGTTATATGTCAGTCAGTCAGTTACGTAAACGGACTGTTTTATATACAGAGATTATTATTAATTTGAATTCAGCTAGTTTAAGATGTTTATTTTGTGAGAGCATGTCTTTGTCAGTTGACCTTGCAAATTTGTAATCCCCTTGTTAAGCAAAGGAATTTGCTTCTCACTATTTTTCTGGCAGCAGATTGCCAAATGGATAATGTTGGATTCTGTTATGTGTAACGTAAAGTACAAAATGAAACCAAAGTGCTCGAAGTTCTTTAAGGTATCCAACTACCTTTAAAACATTGATTTTGACGAAAATACCGAAAGTGAGCGGGACGAAAACAGCAGGTCTTCTTGCAAACAACCCTCTCTCATGAAGTCTTTTGGAAACAGTCACCCATGATACACGGGTTCCCGTGGCTGCATACAAGTCACGAGAGAGCTGAGAAGCTGTAGCACTCCTGTTACGCCTCGCTATAATCGACAAATGGCGATCTTCTCCGGCCGTCGTGGCTCTTGGACGACCTTGTCCAGGCTTTCTCTCGATGGATCCGGTATCCTGGAACTGTTTCCATAAGTTACACACGACGCTGGGCGTTAAATTGAACTCTCTACAAATTTGGACTTCAGATTGGCCTGCTTCTAGCCTCCCACAATTCGCCACCTCATTCCATCATCTAAACGTTGGTGGTTACTAAATTTTACTGTTACAATTTGAAATTAACCGATTGCTGCAAAATAACACCATCTATTAACCCATTTTTCTTGTTTATTCTGCAACCGCTGTTTCATACCTTCGTACTCCAACGAGTGTTACGCACGATCATACGTATGTATTACAATTATTGAATGGTTATTTGTTTTGTATTGTATGAATGTATGTACATATCAAATTTCATTAAAATCTATACAGTAGTTCTAGAGATAATCGACCAAGTCTGCAAATTCTCTTAATTTCTTACACCAGTGTACATGCATATACATACATACATAAATGCCCGAATCTCCACCAGTGTCATTTTTGGTTTTGGTCTGTAACTCTATCATGTCAGAGCCCAATCAAAAATGCTTAATCAAAATAAAATGAATGATCGTTGTTTTTTCTACAATTTCTAATTCTTATGCAGAAATGTTTTTAAAAAAAGTAATATAAAATAAATGAATAAATGAATTTTAAAAATAACTCAATTGCCTGTCATATATTGAAATCACCACATGTAGCCGACCGCTCGTCACTACTATTTTAATATAATCATTGAGGTAAGAGACTGAAACTGTGTACTAAAAATAACACATAACATTTCCATAAAATGAAGGGTCCCTGGTAACTTGACTTCGGCATTTACAATAACCCAAAAATTTTATGGAATAATTTCTATGTTTTCCCGTGCTCGAAATCATCAAGAGGACGCAACGGAAACTCAAAATTAAATAAAGTATTTTGGTTATGAAATTGTTTTGCTTCATTTAGTAATACTAAGTTAAATTTTTTGGAGACATTATGTAACTGTTCAGCTGCGAGATAAATGCAGTCATTGAAATGGAATGGAAGTTTCATTTTATGTGAAGAATAAGAGCTGGCCTTTAATAATAATCCTCTTATGCATTTTTATCAAAGAATGCGATTACATTTTCATTTATTGGGAATTATATTTCTATTTCAGGGACAACTATAAGATTATGCAATCATCGTGATGTGGAAGAAACAAGCTTACGTGTTCTTCAAATTCTCGTGTATTTTTGGAATAATTGATGGTCTTTACCTTTATTATTTGTACGAAAAGATAAGAATCATGGCAAATCCCTTTTATATTTTGATAGGATGTCTTAAAAATAAAATATTCATATATTGGGTAACGTTTTGTCATTGTTTTCATTAAACTATTTCGTAATTGCCGTAAAACGTTTATTGAAAGGAAATGCAGAATTTTATATATTTAATTCAAACTACGCTACGAAGTTTTTTGAAGCTTTTGCAGTTTGAGACGTCTCTTTTAGATAATTTCGGAGAAAAATCTGATTTGTCTTAGTAATTTAACTCTATTTTAGTGATTACTTAAATGCTTAAGGATTATAAAATACTTTTAACTGTTTGCCGATTTTTTGCAGATGGTAAGTGTATTTTGAAAAATAGGATTGAAATACAGAGATGATATATTGAAACAAATAGGAAAGGTTCAGAGCTATTAGTTATAGAGCTATAAGTTGTTGAGATATTATTTCGTGTTCATAACAGTAAAATAATTCTATAACTAAGAAAAATGCTTAAAGTTAGATTAAAAACCAATGTACAGATATTTCTCGACTTACGATAAAGATAGGGACCTAGACATTGGCCGTAAGTCAAGTTTCAAACAATTTTTTTTTATATGTACTTACATAATTTTTTTTACTTTCATACATACATACGTAATTTAAAATACGTTGCATTTAGAAGACATAAATTATTCTTCATCATCACCCCTTATTGATTCACAATTTGCGACAGAAGATACGTTGCAAGTTTTTTTAACGAAGTTATCCAAGGTAGTTTGAACAGTTTGCGTCTTCTTTTCCTTGTATATTGTCTGGTAGCAAGCCAGATTTTCCCCAATACGACGATTTACACATGGGAATCTTCTTTCTTCATTTGGATTTATCTATATATATAAAACAGTTCCATAACTGACTCACTGACTGACATACAACGCACAGACCAAACCGCTGAACCGAAAGGGTTGAAATTTTGCATGGCGATTCTTCTTATGGTGTAGGGGTGCACTAAGAAAGATTTTTGAAAAAATCTTTCTTAAATTTTTTTAATTAAATTTTTAAGCTATTTTAGTGACTTTTTTAAGTTTGCATTTAAAATAATAATTTGAGGGTTATAAAATTTATATCACGAGAAAGATCATAAAAATTCCTCTAAAATGAAATCTTTTTCGAATCTTTACCTTAATTTTCTGATTTTTCGTGAATTTTTAAAGATTAATTTTTAGAATTTAATTTATTAAATGCTGATCACGTGATTTCTTTTTCTGGTACTTTAAATAAATTTATCGTCACGTGATAACAACGAAATAGACAAAAAAATATTTTTTCCTTTCTAATGCGGCAGACGATTGGACATTATCCAAAAAATTATTAAAATACTGTAAAAGAAGATATGTTCCTCAAACTGTACTATATTAACTACACTTATTTAGTAGTCCTATTAGATTTAGTTTGAATATTTTCATCTACATTATTTTGTCTTTAAAAATATTCCTAACTATTTTTTATGAAAATATATATATATATATATATATATATATATATATATATATATATATATATATATATATATATATATATATATATATATATACATATATTTTGGCATCAATTGCATACATTGACCATTGTATGTAATTTGAATGTACTCCGTAGGGAAGTGCGAGTTTTCAGCTAGTTGCTTCTAATTGTTGTAGCCCTTTATTAATATAATGAAAAGCCTCAACCATTTGTGAAGCCAATGATGGTTTATTTGATTTATCGTGTCGCTATCGAAACTATTGCATCATACATTTTTTATTATTGCGTCATACATTTTTGCAGTATTGCAAAATATTGCATCATATTTTTTTAATAATTACGTAATGCATATAGGTATATACTGTACATTCGAGGAGAAGTATTTTTGAGAATTTTTTTAATTTAAAAATGTCTGCCGTAAGTGCGCGCGGTCGTAACTCGAGGAATACCTGTAGAATTAAATGTGAAATAGAAGATTTTATGTAACGAAACATTTTCTTTGAATAATCAAAAAAAAAGGGTAATATAAATTACTGATTAGAGCATTCTGGCAATCTTAAATAATTTTTGTCGTATTCAAAGTAGAATTATATGGTACGAAAAATGAAAAGGAAAGGGAATCATTGTCCCAACTCCAGTTACTTTGATCTCTTTGGTATGATTTCTCCTTTTAATATTTCGATCAATCTTTTGCTACCAACAATTTTGTCTCAGAAAACATTGATTTAGAAATAATATATACGAGATATTAACAGAGAACATTACAAATTTTTTTTCAGGAAATTTATTATGTAAATAACACTACTAGTCTTTGAGACCATTATGCCGGTAATTAGGGGTTAATTGGATCAAATATTCATCACTGGCGCTGTCTATAAAGAATTACTTGAAAATCTGCTGTATTTATGTTTGGTATTATAGTAGTGAGATTATCTTTTGGATAATTCAGTAAAAACCTATTTTGATGTTTATAAGGAAAAATGTATGCATATAAATGTTTATGTATAAATATTTTAATTGTGGCTGTATATATTATTAGCTCTAGAGATAATATATTCGCTTGCTAAATAAACTGTATAAGGCTGTATCACTGTTTATAGTCCATTTAAGATCACTTATGTTATAACTATTCTGTAGATTATTTCAGATAAATTAAATATTATAGAATTTTTATATTTTAAACAGAGAGAAAATGAAACATCCTTTACATGAAGAAAAATGTGAGCACTTAGTTTATATGCTATTTTACTCTTACACAATTTAATTCTTTAGAGTTCAAAAAAAAAATCATTAATTTTAAATCATATTGCGCTTCAGAGCGTCGGGGGTTTTGCTACTAAATTAATAACAAAATATTTTTTTTAAATCCAATAGAAATAGCTCATAAATGAATTCTTGTCCTACATTTATAATTGAGGCGTTCACGTCAAAAAGAGGGTAAGTGCCAAAATTTCCAAAAAGTGATTTTTCACTGATACGTTTTTTTTCCCAAAGCTAATGGCGGGGAAAAGGAAGTAAGTGACTAGCACGGAACTAAACCAAATTAGCTAGGGACTGATCTCCCTTTTCCACACCATTAGCATATAGAGTATACTTCACTTCTACCTAGAGTTGGGTGTATATAATTTGAAGTGGCACTCTAAATGAATTTGATACAAACACAGTTTATACATGAAACAATGTTTATTGAATTCGTTGCACATATAGAATTTGCTTTTACAGCAATAAGCATACGTACTACTTGTACGGAATATATATTAACATTCAATAGAAATACACTTTGCAAATACTCACAAACCAGCAGAGAGTCAAACCAGCAGTACTGCCACGTAAACTTTGGGCCTGCTAAGCACAAGCGCCGGTTAACACCTGGAAATGCTTACCTCGTAGCACCCTATCGCTTATCTATCAACCTTAACAACACCTCTTCCACTTAATCAAGCTGCTTGGTATGTATACCAAGCGCGTATGCCGAAATTAGCATATCTCAAGCAGCTTCTTTAATTCATTCACTCAAAAGTTCGATTCTTGTGAATCGAATCTTATGTATACCTTACAAGCATTTAAAAAAAACCTTGTATCAGTGAAAAATTACTCTTCGGAAAATTAGGAACTTATCCTCTTTTCAACGAGAACGCCTCAGTTATGTGTGTGGTGAGATTGTTTTTAAAGACGGTATCACTCAGAGGAACTTTTAACCTGAACTCGATCATTAGTGAGACGGGACAAGCGGCAGAAATTCTCCAGTGAGATAGACAGTTTTGGGTAAGCGCGATCATTCCGAACGTAATAGACAAAATGTTCTACAAACTCCTGGACATCTTTTTTCGTCCAGTGGCACAGATGACGTCACTCCATGGTCGGCTTATCACCTTTGGCCTCAGACTAAAATGCAAATCGTCAAAGTACGTAGTTCTAAGAAATATACCTTACAAGCAGCTAGCTGTCCAGAGTTAATGATACGGTCCCAAATCCTGTAAAATGGCCTGTGACAGACCACTAGAAGAACAAAATAGGGTTTAATAGCGTAATGGTCAGCATATTTACCGGGAATCAGGTGGTCCGGGTTATGAGACCTCGTCAGGCCAATTATTTATGTGTAAAAGAAAATATTTGGGAGAGATTATGTGATGGTGTAGTCTTCTTGTATACAAATTCTTCTGCCACTTAAAAAAACCTTAGTTATAATATTTCAAAGCGTCATATGTCTCCATTTCACAAGAAATATATTCTATAAGAATCCTGCATGCGAATATTCTTATAGAACTGTGGTCACCAATTATTTTTCGTGGAGGTCCCTTTTAAAACATTGTCAAACTTTCGTGGTCCAGAAAACTTAAACCTCCCTCTCCAACTCCTTCTACCGCCCCTTTCCACCATGTTACCAACTACTCTAATAACCTAGGCTACTTGCTTTGGTTAGTAAAACTTTCTTTTTTAAAGCAGTTGTTATCTTACGTGCAAAACACAGTGGATACCAGTGAAATGAAGTGCATAAATATCGAATAAAGTTTTTTATTATGATATTTAGAATACAATAAAATCAATTTAAAGTACATATAAATTCAAAAAGACTTCTCACAAAATCCATCGTTGTTAATGTTCAATGGGGAAAATGTGACGTTTTATTTTGAACAACCTGCTTGAAATTTGGGGCCATGTTCGTGCAGCTGATACTCATCAAGCTGTTACGGTGGTCATCGGGGAGTCGATATCTGTACCGGTTCTTAATGAAGTTCATTTTTGAGAATGCTACTTCACATACATAAGTTGATCCAAACATGGTGCACAATTTTATAGCTAAAGATTTGAGTTCCATATATTTTTTTCACACATATTTTCAGTCCATAACTGATCAACCAGAAGAGTTTTTGGAACTTGAGCATAAATGTCCTTTAAAAGAAAATCTTCTCGCAACTCGATTATTTTTAACTGTAGGGCAGCTTTGTTGCTCTAGAAAACACCTGCCACTTCACTGGTCCATACACCATTGGGCATAAGTTAAGTACTGTTGTTAACCAGCTGCACAATATTCTCAAGTTTTTCAGAGTCAGTAAATCTTTCTTGAAATTCAGATTTAAGTGTTTCCAAAAAATCTTCGAATTGTCTAATGTCAATACCCTCATTACTGTCATAAACTGACTTAAGGTGTGGAAAGTGTAAACGTTCTCCGCTAATATCTTCGGAGAAGAGGACAATCTTTTTTTGAAAATCTCTTTACTTCTGAGAGAAGTTCGCGTACAAGTTAACCTTTTCCTTGTAGCTTGAGGTTTAAAAGATTGAGGTGCCTAAAAAGATCAGTCAAAAATGGGATGGTTGCCACGTTTTCATCAACGCAATGAGGAAGCCTAAATGTTCACTTGTTACTCTTTGATCACTAGTTGGAAGAAACTCGTTAATGTCCTCCAATACTGCAAAAAATCTTTCAAACACCAAGCTTTTACTTAGCCATCTCATATTGCTGTGGAGAAGCAAATCGTCAAACTGAGCATCAGTCTCTTCAAGAAATGATTTAAATTGACGGTGCTTAAGAGATGATTTTGCCCGTATAAAGTTAATTATTTGTATCACCGTTTGCATTTTATTCTGAAGACTGGGATTCAGACTACAGCACAACACACTTTACTGAATAATACAGTGGTAGGATATCAAATTTTCATTGCATTTTGGATCACTGTTGAATCGTTATTTTCTGAAAATACACAATTTCGTCACAGCCCGTACAAAACTTGCTTGCGGTACGGATACGGACCGCGGTACGCTATTTGGTGACCACTGCTATATAATATTCTCTAGCAATATTCGCAAGCATATATAGTCTTCGGAAGAAATATATTTATGGTTGTGAAACCAGAGAAAATATCCAGCATTAAATTATATTGCCGATGACTAGCAATTATCTAACAAAATTAAAGCGCAGAATATGATTATGATACATTAATATCACAAGAATGAAAATATATCAGAAGGGAAATAATCGCTCTCAGTTTTGGATAATAACAGCTGATACCGTAATTACTTGGTCTGTTCAGTCGAAGTGATTTTTTTTCTTATTTGTCAGTGTAATATAATTTTTTTGTGTTGATGAGTAAAATATAAAATTATTTGAAAAAAAGCTAATTTGCATTCCTCTGCGTATTTTCAGTTCATTGTTCTATTATAAGTGAAAGGAAAAGTATTTACCATATGAAAGCAACTCATGTGCGCTTGACAGAAAATATTTAAAACTAACGAATAGACAGAAAATAAACATCTTGCTGCATCTTCTATGAAACATTTACATGTGTTTAGACATTTCCAGTTATTTTTTAGCATTAATATTGACGAATTACGCTTTAAACAAAATAAAATATGTAAAAAAAGGTCTTAAGGTTTTGAACATTTTCATGAGTATTTATTATTAATTATATATTACTAAGAAGAATTTGATATTTATTTTTCGTGACTTTGTTTTTCGGTTAGTGTCGTGTGACTTCCATTTGAAAGCTCATTTGTTAATAGCTTTGCAAATCATTCTCAATTTTCATTATTGTCTTAAGTTTTAATATATATACAATGAGCTTGGATTTAATTCATGTATTTCAATTCTCTTGTTAGTTTTTGTGACGTTGTTTCTCTGTTAACAGTGTATCACTTCCATTTGGATGCATATATGTTAATAGCTTTGAAAACCGTTATGGATTTTTAGTACTGTTTAAAGTTTTAATACATATACTATAAGCTTAGATTTTAACTTATATATTTAAATTCATTTGTTCATGTATTATACATGTAAATAGTATTTTAATATTTTCTCTGATTGTTCCAAACTAAAAACTGCTTCAATTAGTAATTCGTTGATTTATAAAACAGTAAAAAAGTTATCACCCTTCAAGATAGAATACAAATAAAATGAATTTTTGTACGAATCAAAATATGAATTAGAATATTTTCCTGTTTTTGATTTCAGTTGTCTCTTTTTTATATTTATAGAGTTTCATTAATGTTTGTTTCTACAGCAAACTTTACTTTATAGGATTGACTAACTAAAGTGTGTGTTAACGCAAATAATATAAATAATTCAACTCGAAATAATACGTATAAAGAAGGCATAGATAGCCGAACAAATTAACAGAAAACCTAACTGAACGTTGAAAAATTTTAACTTTTCAATAAAAGATTGCGTAGTTGCAACAAATCCTCATTCTGAAAACAGACAAATATAACTAAAAAGTAAATAAATCAACAGAGAGAGTAAATTACTAACAGGAAGAATGCAGACAAAATAAACCGAAATCACGCACTTAGGGTTCAACGCACAATAAATGCAAGATTCATTTATTGTAGCAATTAAAGAACTAAACCTCGTTATATTGCCTCGTTATAGGGTTAGGTCCTATAACGAGGCAACGCACCATAAATGCAATGTTCTGTAGCATTTACTGCTACAGAATATTGCATTTATGGTGCATTGAGCCCTAGGTGCGTGATTTCGGTTTATTTTGTCTGCATTCTTTCTGTTAGTAATTATCTTTCTATGCTGTTTTATTTACTTTTTAGTTATAGTGTGTTACTATCTTATAGTTCTTTTGTTTCCTCTGATCAGAATTATCATGAATTTTACTTCTTTTTTACCGTTCAAATCGCCGCCAGATTCTAAATACATTTGACAAGCTCTTAAAATCATGTAATTATTTAGAGTATACAGGATATTAAAATATATGTATAGCTCGCTTTTAACTTGATGTGTAAGATTAAGTCTGTGTTCTCTTTAACATGTTACTACATTATCAAAAATCTAAATTGCTTATAAATCAAATCCTAGGTATACGAATTACTTTTAACGCGAAAATATTGCATATTTAATGAAGTCGGTTTGTAATGCTATGATTACTAACTCCTCTTTCTTATTTTATCCTTTCAAACTTCAATGCATCCTTCAAAGTTTCAATGCATAAAATTTAATTTGATAATGGACTAAAGCTTTAACTTAATAAATTGTATTACAATTCAGTCTCTTCCTGGTAAAGAAAAAATATTACGATTTTTTCAAAATATTTACTCAGATTCTATCAGAGGAGAATTTTTTATACCATTTGCTGTCTAAATGTTGATACTGATATATTTATTTCTGCATGATTTATAAATGTACTTCAATTTCCCCAAGGCTTGCCTGGCAAAATTTGTACGCCTAGCTTGATAAAATCTGCTAGAT
Source organism: Dolomedes plantarius (assembly GCA_907164885.2). Classification (NCBI taxonomy): domain Eukaryota; kingdom Metazoa; phylum Arthropoda; class Arachnida; order Araneae; family Dolomedidae; genus Dolomedes; species Dolomedes plantarius. Next base: position 40,445,467 of record OU015491.1, read on the forward strand.
GAGCCGAAGAAAATGTTCGATATTTCATTTTGATATCTCGGAATTCCAGAAAAGTAGAGAGAGAACGGCCATGACTTAGAATCAATGTTTTCCAAAAATATCCGATTCTTATGAAACGAAATATGAGCTCTTGATTTTCATCAAATTGCCTTTAAGCGATAACCTTATTTATATTTCCCTATAACTCATTTATCGTTTATTTATATTTTGATATTTATTTATAAATAACACAATTTAATTTTCGTTTAGAAGTTAAAGTATTAGTGTGTAAGTACATAAAGAATCGAATTTTTTTAAACTTATATATAGATAAATATCTATATATTTATATATATTATATATATATATATATATATATATAATATATATATATATATATATATATATATATATATATATATATATATATATATATATATATATATATATATATATATTTATACATACACACACTTCATTATAGAGAAAACATATGTTTCACAGGGACTCAGTAATATTCTCCAGAGAATGGAAAAATCATCGCAGTTCCCGTGCAAGGATTTTTCCCTTTTCCCACTGAAAATGTCTAACTTAAATATTATCGCGGAGCTCTTGTTTGCAAACAAATAGCTGGGAGCTGGAAGGGCAAATGATTAAAAATTGAAATGTAAATTTAGACTGCAAATAGGACTGTTGCAGATATTTCCTTTGCGAATTGTGACAAATTAGTTTTATTGTCGCTTTGGTGATGCGTGCTGTGGTGAGATATCATTGTATAGACTCGTTTGTATATGTGAGTTGCCTAATAATATGATGGACTATTAAGTAGTATTTGTAATTTTTTAAACTTTGTAAGTGCGCTGGACTTTCGTCGATGTCTGAATGTTTTTTTTTCCAATTGTCTTTTCTTATGTATTTATATATATTCTTATTTATATCTACTTATTTATATTTACTTTTTTATTTCACGTATATATTTTTTTGTTTAATTTTACCCAATTTATTTTTGCATTTGAAAATTTTAGGTGATTGAGAAATCCTTCAAATAATTTTGAATAAAAACATGGGACGTAGGCATCTGATTTTCGATGACTAATTACACTGGAAAAAAGGAATCTGTATCATTCGGTAGAGGAATTATTAAACTGGGTATCGAATTCACTTGTGAAAAAATAAATGGTAATTAGCTTGATGAATATCTGTTGACTTCCAGCCATTGAACCTTAATAGATACAGAAAAAAATCATGTTCTATTTATAATGTGCAACAATGATTTCCTTATTACGTGCACTACGAAGGGATGCCATTCTGTCGTGTACATTTTTCTATATATAAGAATGAAGGACTCAATCGAATGAGATCAAATCAGGCATGTGACCTTTTTTTCTGGATTTATACAATGAGAAGAAGGATATTGATGGCCGCTCATGCCAACGCTTACCAGTCATTGTGAAAGGATTAGTAGGGATGATAGAATAGGTTTATACTGGCGTTAATTTGATGTATAAATGCCATTTAATAGGTATAAAATTACTTTTTTTCCTAATTAACAGCTGTTTTCGTATTATTCTGTAATGTACCGAATTTAATAATAAGCCTTTCGCTTCACCTAATTACTACGACACGTTAGCATACTAAAACTACTACATTTAAAGCAAGTACATGTACAGCAAGTTAGAATATATAGTTAGATCACCGGGTTGACTTTTCGGGTTCCAATACAACTCCGGCCTACAAGGCTTCCGACCAGGAGAGCTCCGTCTCCCTGGCACTCCAAAACAGATCTCTCGGTGGACCCTTACCGTCTATCTTTTATTCTGTCGGCGAATTCAAAGGGATTTCTCTCGCGTTTGAAGTGTTTGTAACTGTTTGAAGCTTATGAGATTCGAGCCGTCGCTATAGTGTCAAAATATGAAGAGCCCTCGAACCACTCCGGAATTTATGCGTTCTATAACGTCAAAAACCGCACATTACTAGTACTTTATGGCCTCTTAACCAAGAGTTTATGAGACCTCTCAGATGAAGAGTTCCCAGATAGATGACGTGTCGAAGGGTAGGAATAAGGGGCATCAAATACTTACTTATATAAGTACTAATTACGTATAATAATTGAGAGAATGTCACAGTAATGATTTCAATAACTAAGTTGAGCTGTTGTTGTTGTTGCTAAACCCCCTCAACTAGAAAATGCTAAACAAGGTCCAGGAGGATCTGTCATGTGATCAAAAGCAGTAGTATCATGATCTTCTGTAAGCGTGCTGACGGGGATACCTATACAGTCCACAATGTGGGAAGGATTCGCAGGTGCAGTAGCACAGGAACAAGGGGGAAATACCTTCGCAGAGTTCTCGAAGCGCATACTTTTTTATGGCCACTCCGAAGACGATCCAGGGCAGACTGTATTGGTATCGAACATCTGAAGAGCAATGACAGACCAGGGCAGATTGTACTGGTATCGGACATCTGAAGAGCAATGACAGACTAGGGCAGATTTTACTGGTATCGGACATCTGAAGAGCAATGACAGACCAGGGCAGATTGTACTGTATCGGACATCTGAAGAGCAATGACAGACCAGGGCATATTGTACTGTATCGGACATCTGAAGAGCAATGACAGATCAGGGCGCTTGGACGGATACCAGTGATGAGCAGGAGGCTCTCTCCAAACACTGTATAGCCTGGTCTTACTGAGTTTAGTGAATGTATTAATAGGAACTAGAAACTTATATATTAAAGTATAAATGTATCGGTGATATGATATAACTGCCAATTACAACTAGAAAAATGTAAATAATTCAACAGAAAAATACATTATATAACAAGAAGAATGCAATGACAGTCAAACTAAATAAACAGAAATCCTGCACTTAGAGCTAAACGCACGATAAATGCAAGATTCTGAAGCAGTATCAAGAACATACAATCCTAAAATGAACACAAAGGAAAAAGCATAAATACAAAAAGCGCACTCACCCTATCCCGATAAAGTGATATAACTCAATTATGATGTAATTGGGAGATCTTAAATGAAATTTTACTTTGAATGAACTTTCATTGAATTTTTTAGAAGAAAGCCAATAACAATTCATTGGGAAAATAGACTCAGGATGTTTTGAAGGACGATGTTTTATCGTAGCAATATTTGTCTTCTCTACTGAATTTCATTATGGAATTCCTTAAAAAAAATTCCAAGTATACCTGAATAAACATTTATTAAAATGTAGGGAATCAATTGCCGTTGTAAGACTGTAAATATGATTGTTCTCTAAATATAACACATTCAGGGCCGAATAGTGATAATTCAAAATTTTGTGTGTAAGCTATAAATATTTTCTGTAGTTATGTAAATCTCGGGCAGAAAAATTACCACAGAGACACATTATATTTTTACACTTCCAATGTTCTCCATCGCTAATCTCAACAGTAAGTGCAAATTTGGATTTTCTAGTGATTTCAAATCTAAGCTTTTCTTTTTAGCCAAACATGTGTGTTTTAACCCAACATGTGTGTAAGATTGATAAAATTATACAATAATGATAAAAACTATTTAGTAAAAAGTAAACTTTCAAAGAATGAAGGCTGTTTAGGAACTAAAATAAGAAAAATTGATCGATTCTCCCTGAAAGCATTCAAGAGTAGATATAAGTAGTATGGCAAGAAAATTTACAGGAAATTAAACCGTAAACTTCTATTCAGGGTATCCATTGCAAATTTTCTTCCTTCTCACCATTGATTTCTTCAGTACGTATATTTCGTAAGGAAAAAACTTGTAAGAATTTATTAGCTGTTGATTTGTATGTAACATTTTATTGAAAGTAAATCGTTAAGTGTTTGACGAACTTCTCTCTATATATGACAGTGTAAACCTGCGATTTATTTGGCAATTAAGTATAAAATTGATGGGAACAAATGAACTTCTATAAGGTACAATTTGAGGTATATGTTACAATGCCACGACTGACGAGGAAAACGTTCTTTAAGATGTTCCCAGAAACTACGTACCTCACGAATTTTTCTAAGAATACCTCAATAGACCATCTGTTATCTAGCTTATTAAAATATTATAAATTTCAATATTAAGGCTTAAATTACACTACAGGGTGCCCGAGCTAAAAGTATCAAAAAGTTATGGCTTATTTTTACGGAACTACTCATTAGAATTTTAAAAAATATATTTACGTAGAGTGAACATCTCACCAAGTTTTAACATCAATCATAGATTTTGATCATAGTTTCATAGATTTCGATGTCTGCAACTTTTGTAGCATGACTGACATCTAAATGGAAATCCAGTTCTATGCATATAAGTGTTTTGTAGCATATCAGGCGTTATTAAACGAATTGCTTGAATGATGCGCTTCTACATCTTCATCTCATCCACAGTTTCAATTTTTTGTTTATAGACAATGGATTTGATGAATCCCCAAGCATAAAAGTCTAATAACTCCTGATATGCTATGAAACACTTGGAGAGAACTGGATTACCATTTAGACGTTAGTTGTGCTACAAAAAGTGCACACATCGAAATCTATGATACTATGATCGAAATCTATGATTGAGATTAAAACTTGGTGAGACGTTCTTTCTATTTCATTATATTTTTAAAAATTCTAATGGGTAGTTCCGAAAAAATGAGTCATCACTTTTGGATACCCAGCCCAGACACACTGAATATTAATTATAAATTAAATGGCGTAATATTTAAAGATAACTAAAATACAGTAATGTGATTTTTTCTTCTCAGATCTTAACTTTCATTAATTTACTTCGATATCAAATTAAGAAATAATCATTAGTTTTATGGAGACACATTTTATTTTCCTTTATATCTAGTAGAAAATTTGGAATTAAAATGAAGATTTATGTGTTTCACTGGCAATGAGCAGATTTCTGATTAAAAATCATCAAACAAATTTTCCCCCTTCTGTTTATTATTTTCTGCATGATTACTCCATTTATCTCTTTATTGTATTTCTTTTTCCACAATTTAACGATGTCGTCAAATGTGAAAAATATCGAGTCCGTTTGAAAAAATTTTATATGTACCGCAAGGAACTAAAGGCAGCTTAAAGGAAAAGTTAAAAGTATAAATTTATGATTTAATTAGGATTCTTAAAAATAAGTAAATCATATCAATTTTTAATATGCAAATTATCATATATTTTATTAATATTAGATATTTGGCAAAATATGTAAGAATAAGCTTCAGTACTTAATCCCTACAGTAAAAGAAGTCATTTCAAAGATTTGCTAATATAAATTGTCATAAGATTCTTTTAAAAATTAAGCAGGTAGAATGTAACTATTTTGAAGAAACGAATCGCAATATTAAATGGCCTTTTATAATCTTTTTTTCTTTTTTATCGACTAAAAATTAAAAAAAAACAATTAAAATGTCTCCTCATCCTTAATTTGATAAATTACGAAAATATCATTTAACTTTTGCAGTTAAATATATTTTAACATTCCCTGTATACTATGATTTTAGTACTTTAAATTATTGAGTTACGAAGTATGATAACAGGCATTATTCTTATTCGTTTAAAAGCGTTCAGAGCTTTACACATATTTGCAATGCAAAGAAAACAATAATACTTCAAACTTGGCCATTTTGTCGTTAAAGTTACACATATTGTTAATGTAAAAAAGTACGGCACAGATACTTTTTGGGCAAACGTATCACTCAAACTCACCTTAAAAGAAGAGATTTTCTGTATAAAGAAATATACACGAAGACAAAGGCAAAATGTTGAAATTCTTATACACATACTTGTTTAATTTTACTTAATATTTGATGAAGTTAATGTAAAGATATAGTATAAAGTTAATTCTCTTAACTTACAACATAAAACAGCTTTTCAAGTTGTAGGTGGGAAGCGAAGGAATAGTGATGTCAACTAATGTCATTCATTAATGGTACAATTATGTATTCTTATTCATTAATTGTGCTCGACAAAATACTTTATTTTAACAGCACAAGTACGTAGAGCTTATGACTGAATATTGTGGCAGATATATCGTATAGTGGTTATGATTTTTAGAATAGTGGTGACAATAATAATATTTCTCTGACACCGAATAATAAATTGGTTTATTGTTACCCAGATACAAATACATACACTTACTACACTGAGACTTAACTGACTTTATGAAAATTAGTAATAACACAGAAATGCATTAATTACACAATTTATCATTCTCTACTTAAATCATTACTATGCCATATTAGTTATATAAATGTAAACATTCATTTGTTAAACATCATTCATATAAATATAACCATTCAATTATTAATTGTCATAAACAACTCGTTTAATGAATTACTTAGTATTAATGACCCTTACTAATTATCATAAACAATTCTTATAATAAATTATAGCCTTAATCATCCTAACCTAATTTCGCCTATCCTCAGTGCGCATTAATTCCGTACTATATATTATTATACGCAAATTAACATGCTCGAATTGATTTTAAAGTGAGCGAAGTAAGCACCGGCCTAGACAGGTTTGATATCAAAAGACTGTACCTCTATTTTGGCGTATTCTCTGGCACTCTGCAATTGATGAGACGGTTGAAAGGTATCGCTCTCATCCGATATGTGAGCAACGACTTGGGCTGATTGATATCTACCGGTCGGCAGTGACGGGTTGATTAAAGGTGACGGCATCTGTCGCACACGACTCTTCTGTCCCGCCTCAATAGTCTTAGCTTCTATTACACAATTGTATGAGGAATTTGGTTGTGGGCCTCATCATCATCAACTGTACAGGCGGCGGCTCGGGCTGACTTCAGTCGGTCTGCACTGGCTAATTGCATAGGTATGATGGGTTCTATCGCACATATCTATTTTTATCTGGACTCAATCATTCTTCATCTCATAAAATTGATGGGATCAATCATTCGTCATCTCATAAAATTGATGGGAACAAATGAACTTCTATAAGGTACGTACAATTAGAGGTATATGTTACAATGCCATGACTGACGAGGAAAACGTTCTTTAAGATGTTCCCAGAAACTACGTACCTCACGAATTTTTCTAAGAATACCTCAATAGACCATCTGTTATCTAGCATATTAAAAAATTATAAAGTCGATTTTGGCATCATCGAGGAGGATATCGCTGGGTGATTTTCTATTCGTTTTTCTGCAACTGGCCAATCCAGTGGTATCTTACTATCCGCATCAAAACGGGCAAACTCTCGTTATCTGATCATTTCTCTGCCTCTACCAAACCACATCTCTAGTTATATGGGGCTATCTATATCTATCTCTTCTTTTTCCTCTGTATGTATTTCTTTTCTTACTTTTCACATACCTCCTCCATCGACCTTCTATTAGCTCTTTACCTCCCTTCCTTTTCACCGCCCCTCTTCTTATTCGTTCGTGGTTTACTCTTATATCCCTTCTTGGCCATTCCCAAATCGTGGGCGTTTCTATATATTACGCTTCTGCTTCTCACTCCCCCGCTTCCTCCTTCTCGGACCTCCCTGTATGTGGGGTTATTTTATTACTGCCATAAATCCCTCTCCAATTATTCTGTTTTGTCTTCTTGTGGCTCTTTTTATTATTCTTTTCTCTCTTCTGTATTTTGCATCCTCTAATTTTACCTTCTTATATATCTTGCCATCTTCTCCAATTATTTTTCTTTCGCCTCCTGTTTCCTATCTCATATCTTATACAGGGTGATTATTTTTTAAACTGACACTACTCAGAGCCATCTGTAGCGCGATCTATCAGCCGGAATTCCACCAAAATTGTTAGAGTGGCTAAGGACGACGACATGGGAAAGAGTTTCCATGAGAAAAAAAATAGTTCCAAAAGTCGCCGATAGGAGAAGATATGGCGCTTTTGTTGTCGGCGCACCGAAGAATTTGCACGAAAGGCAAGTAAAACTTCAAAATGCAAATTCAGGACTATGTAGTTGACAGCAGCGCCAGTATTTCCGGCTATAAAGATAAGGGATGAATACCGGAAGAGTTGTAAGCAGACAAATGAATAACAAAGAAATTTCACTGCAACACCACTTTATGCACCAAATTCACTCCCTCCTTCAATGTGATCATAGTCCTGGTGAACGACACATTGCATCCTGAATACTTCGTTCTCAACGGCCGAACGTAACATGTCACCAGGAATGTTCATCAAAGTCCGGGATATGTTGTCCTATATGTCCGCCAAGTTCTAGATTCCACCCAGATACACCTTAAACTTTAAATAACACCACAGAAAGATGTCACATGGGTTAGGTCCGGGGAGCGAGGTGGCCATGCCAGTGGAGAAAAGCAACTGATGACCCTTTCATCTGGAAAGCGAATGCGCAACAGATTCCGCATCGATCTTTTATAGCCCAAAATACTGGAGCTGCTGTCGACTACGCAGTCATGAATTTTCATTTTGATGTTTTACTTGCCTTTTATGTAAATTCTCGGGTGCGCCGACAACAACAACGCCATATCGTCCCCTATCGACAACTTTTGGAACAATTTTTTTTTTTTCGCAGAAACTCTTTCGTACTTAGTCCCTCTATCAATTTTGGTGGAATTTCGGCTGATAGATCGCGTTATAGATGTCTCTGAGTAGTGTCAGTTTTTAAAAAAATCACCCTGAAGTTTAACATATTTTATTGTACTGATGGTAATATACTATTTTAAGGTAACGATTTATGGTTTTGATACACGTTTAAAATTGTATTTGAAGGTGAGAAAAACAGTGAAAATGTTAGGATGTGGGATAAAGGGACTGTGATACGAATATAACGTAAGTGTTTGCATGCGCAATTTTAAAAATAAAATTGAGATAGTTTGTCTACAATTAAATATTTGTAAAGGCATAAACACGGGACAAATGATAATTCTCTGCTTTTACATTTTATAAGGATTATAAACTACATTTACCTTGAATTTTATGAACAACAAAAGAGAAACAGAAAAAATACCCGTGAAATATCGGTGTTATATAAATATATATTTTTTAAATTTTTATTTCCAAAGACAATTCCCAGAATGTGAGGACATTGTCTTCACCCACGTGTCTAGATCTTTAAGTCCAGTTAGTTGATACTATTTTTCAAAGAAAAATTTAAAATAAATATCTATATTTTTCGATTAAAACTTTCTTACTAAACAAACGTGTTTTTGCCAGAAAGATCCACAGAGATTTTTTTTTTAAATGATGAAAAATGGAAGGAGAGTATAAGTGTTTTTGTATACCTTATGACTTTTCTCTTCTTTAGAAATGAATGCTGAATTTGGGAATGATGTATTTGGGCTTAAATGTAGAAGAACAAGGCAGGATATTTTCAAATCACTCTTTCCATTCTCTAACTGTCAAGACTGATAGATATACCCTCCATCTTCCAAGAAGTTGAAATCTCTTTAGTTTTTTTAATTTTGTTTCTGTTACGCTAAAATAACAACTCTGCTATATACTTTCAATCGTTTTCCTCCAATCCCTTGAAATCTTGCTAGCTTAGCCCTGAAATCCGACCACGGATTTTCTGCTATCCAATGAGAATGAGATAACACATATATGTCATGATCTTTTCTTATTTATCATATATAGCTACGAAATATACTGGACTCTATACTTGTTTCCTTGTTAAAAATCTTTATTACAGCACGACCATGATTTTTAAAAGAGAGTAAGTTTCCAGTTTGCGGGAGAAATGAACGATTCTATAAAAAGAATGGAAGACATATGCATGACACCTTATCAAAGATCATTAAGTATAACAACAAACATTTCCCTCGTATCTTGCATCCCTTTGAATAACTGGCTGCGTCTGAGAAAGTTGTAATTAACATTTTACTCGCTACAGGATGGATTTAAATACGGGGATCTAGATTTCGAATCTGACGCAGAAATATCGATTCCACCTGCAGAATTCATATGAATCCCTGTGAGGGAATATAGTCATTCATGACAGTGCTTTCGGTTTGGTGGGTTAACTTTATCAGAAGTAAAACAGTACGGCAGGTAATGATATTGATAGAAAAAGTAGTATTAAAAATGTCCTTCTTTACCATTACTCTAAATTATGCAGTTACAAAATTGGTGGAAATTATTTACATACTGAAGAGGATCAGGGAAGAAAGTTCCCCTGATCCCCTTCAGTATCTTCAGTTCAATTTTTTTTTATTTGCGCTCATTTTGCAATAACCTTTACTTATCAAAAGTGCCTCTTCATAAACGTCCTTATGCAAATAAAAATATTTAAACAGTTTTAATTTTTATTTAAAATAATTAAAATTAAAAAATTGAGGCAAGTTAATTTTTTGACATAACTACCTAACCAATAGCTACATTTGCACGAATGGATAATGCTCAGTATTCTCAAGTAATAAATAATAAAAAAAAATGTAAATCATTTCATCGCCTGAATCCTAAATCAAAAGTGATGAAAAATACCATTTTCTTTGAAGCGTCTCTGTTTTATTATTCAAACAATCCGTCACGCTGCCTGGAAAGGAACGTTCCCAGCATGACTTCGTAGACAGTTTGGGAACTTTCTCCAAGATCAACTAACCCATCTATCACGCCTCACGCCCAAAAGGTGTCTGAACCACTTGGGAACTTGCCAAGAAGCAACTGAAACATAACCACCAGTTGGACTCCTCGCTGACTCGGTCGATAAGGGTCACAACGATACACGCCACACGCTGGAACTGCCTGAATGAAGGAAGCGTGAGAGAAGAAATGAATTAGAAAGAAGATATTTTGATTGGATAAGGCGAAGATAAGAAAATATTCTCGCACAATGGATTTATTTGCTTAAACCTCACTGCAAATATATCCAATATAAAGATTAATCCCTCTACAACGATGTTTTTATAGGTCCTCGCTAATTAAATTGCATTGTAATGAAAAAGTGCGTTCGTTACAGAGATATTCTCAACGATGAAAATTCCCTGTAGAGCAATATATCCAAGGATTTAACACAAGAATTTAACGGCGTTACAGTGATAATGAAATGAATCAAGTATGTCGTTATACCGGGTGTTTCAAAACTCGCGCACATCAACCTTTGTGGTTGAGTTTTAAAGACAGATGAATTACGTTAACAAACAGAATAAAGGACAAACAAAGGTTGAACGATTATCTTTATTGTCAGGTGTCAGACATGGTCAAATCACAGTAAATGTTCAAAATGATGTCCGTTTTCCTGGACACACAATCGAACTCTTTTTACCAGATTAGTCGACACTTTACAAAGTGTGTGAGAAGTAATGTCCGATATTGCATGAAGGATGTTACTCTTAAGTTCATCAAGCGTGTAGGGATTATTGCTGTAGGTGACTTTTTTCAGATATCCCCAAAGGAAAAAATCCGGAATTGACAAGTCCGGTGAACGTGGTGGCCAAAGACCTTTGGAAATGACACGATCATCAAAAAAATCAGTTAAAACTTCCATATTGTCCCGTGATGTGTGATACGTTGCGCCGTCTTGCTACAACCACCCCTTTTGGTTTTTAAGCAACAAGGATTACCTTGTGGATGTGCTCGAGTTTTGAAACACCCGGTAGAAGGTAATTCTGCTTAAGAGAACCTATACTTAGTTATCTTAACACCCTTCTGGAGCACAATTTTCTCCTTACTTTTCCTACCATTTCGTTATTACCACTTTTCTGAAAGAAATGAGAATTTCAGTTTAAAATTTACTGAAAGAAAGAGCATAAGAGACCCCGTGGAACGAAACTTTGCGTCAAGAGAAACATGTTAAATACATTCCCTTTATTAATAACAATCACGCAGGAATGAAGCAAGTAGAGTTTCTCAAATTAACACTATACAGACGGCTGCCGTCATTTTGACGGTTTCGGAAATACTGTTGAGCGCTATGTTTGTATTTATGTTCTCAGGCTTCTGAAATTTTATGCATTTTTCTAATTTTACCCGAAATATGCACACGCATTTACAAAATTATATTCGATAGTAAAGAGGGATAGAAAATGTGTTGTATACCTACTAAGACTGAAAATCGTCAATTTGACGGCAATATAGAAAACAAGCAGAAATCTTTAAAATAATACCGGGAAAATGTTAGTTATTTTTCACATTTACCCCTTTTCGCAAATAACAGAAATATTGGCTCTTCGGAAATATTGGTGTTGAAAATTAAGTACTGCTTAAACCATGCATATAAGTTTATGGATAAACCATGCCAGGTTGTCAGCTTGGTATATCTGCATAAAAAGATATCTAAATATATACTAATTTATTATATATTGGTATGAAATAGTTCAAAATTTAAAGTATTTAATCTTTTTTTTAAACATTAAATATTTTAAATTCTTGATTTTATTTTTAAGTGTCAAAATGACGGTATTCAGTCTTTTTAGTAAGTAAAAAATTACCGTCTTTCTAGTGTTATTGAATATACACAATGATATTCCTTTACACAATTTATACAATTTATGATCGCGGCATTTCTTAAGATAAAAAAGAAACGAATGATAACTTCAAAACTGCTAAGACTTTTATCCACAAATAATAAAGATCACGAGCTGCACAAAAAAAAAAAATCGATGTCACTGTTAAAAATTATTCCGATGGGTTAAACGTGCGTTAAAAAGTTTCATAAACCAACCGACGATGCATTAACAAGATAGCAAATTTGATTTTACACAGTACTATTTTTTTAGTTTTACATTACCCTCTCTTAAAGCCAGTTTTGGATGAGGGAAACATTTTTGAAATGGACACAAAAGAAGATTTCAGGTTGTTTAAGGGGAAGGGTAACCAGTGCCCGTGAACGATGTGTATAAACGGCGAAAACTGGATACCAATATCCATACACAAAAGAAAATATTCACACAAACACTTTCGAAAAGTATTTCTCAAAGAGTATTTACAATGATGATGAAACATTATTCTTTTTCAAACTTTTAGTCGACCAGTTTTCAAAGGGCTCTAGTTTTCAAAGATAAGAAATGCAGTGGTGGTTGTTCACTTGTAATCAAACTTCACTCCCACACATAAGAAAAATAAGCTCAATACTTTGTATAATTAATAATTTTGTTCTAAATATTTAAATGGAAAAAATATTTCTGAATTGCTTCAAAAACATAAAAGAATACTTAAAGAGCTTTGGATACATACATAGCCCACTAACTTCAAAATACTCAAAAGTGTTAATACTATCCGACTCCGGCATTCAGTGTTTTTTCAAAAACTTCATGTACGGCAGTATAATACAGTTGTAGATGCATTTTACTGAAGTTAATAAAAAACATCAATATGAATGTATATAATACCGTTTTCCATTCGATAATTTCCTCTATTCGTAAAAGAAATAAACATGTTCACACCAATAGAAAGACTTTTTTTTTCTAATCAGAAGGCACTTGTCGTGGAATATTTGCCTTTTGTTATTCCCCGCCAAGTCTTTCTGGCTACATTATCTAATTTATTATGGGAGAAAAATTCAGGTGAGCCAACATTGCTACGTATAAGGGGACAACAGGGTAATAACCAAGCCTTATTCGGGATAGAACCCATGCCCACTGCGTGGACATAGGTGCTAATCACTATAAATATCAATACCAGTAGAAAGTTTGACCTCGCATTGACGTTTGGGTTCTATCGGTGGGACGCCTGAAAGATGGAGTATTGTGACTCCTGGACTTATATGTTATATTTAATGTTCTTTCTAAAAGAGATCCGTAGCTTTTAAGAGTTATTCATTTGTTCATGTTGGGGAATGTGTGTGTGAAGAAATAAGAAAAAAATTATTATTATAAGTGCTCAAACTTATAAAAACACACTTGAAAAAAATCTTAGGTTAATTATTTATGTGCTCTAAAAATCTAAATGTTTTATTTTTCTGTTGTTATAAACATATATATAATTTCCTTCTTGACCGACCTTACTTTCGGTACATAAATATTATGACTTTTATCCCTTTGTTGCCAAGAATAAGCAGTTGTCTTGTAAGCTATGTATCTTCATTTAATTATTAATTACAGAAAGGTTTCTCCTTAACTAGTACAGAATTACTAATACGTTACAAATAGGGTATGACGACTCGATACCTTTGTTTCAATTTACCAGATTACATTCATTATTTAAACATGTTTATCTTCTTTTAAGCATAGTATTTCCTGTTTCATTGCAGATCTGTAGAGGTTGTTCGCTCATAACTAATTCCGTTACTTTAAGAAAAGAGAGGGCAACACATAGTTTGAATTATGTTATAGAAAAATCCATGAAAAGTAGTTAAGATATTACATCCTGATTTTTTTTTCTATTTTGTTTCGAAACAATGTATAAATTCAGAAATTTACTATGAATGTTTCTGATCAAAATATTATTCCAATTTGTCTTATGACTTAGATTTCAATTTAATTTATTCATTTTATATTATTTTTGTTCGTGTAACAAAAAATCGGTTTCAACATAGAAAGTAGGATTTTTCATACTTAGTCATTTTCCATGTATCGTTAAAATATTCATAGTTTTTCTTTCCTAGGTAAATTTCTTTTAAACATAGCTTTAACCAGTGGTGTAAAATTTGAAAAGTAGTGGATCCATTTTGTGTAAATGAAGGGCAGGTATTTTCTCTAATTGCTGCACGTGAGCAATTTTTGCTTATTTCAGCAGCTGTAACGTCTGTATATTAAATGTACTCATACGACAGATACGGTGACTCTGGATAGTATTACTTTACACATTCGCGTATTGTTAAATATTATGTCACCTTCTATATACATTTTATTCGTAAAGCATACCAATACCGGCAAATATGAAAAAGCGTGATAAACAATAGATTGCTTTCATGTCAGGGTAAATAAAGTGATATGCGTGGACTAAGTAATCTACCGCTTGCAATTTTAAAAATTTTCACAAGGTGGTTAAGGGAAAGGTGGGCGTTAAAATTTACCTTTTTAACTTTTTATCATAGAGATGGTAAAATTTGTACATATATACATTTCACCATAAATATGTAAAATACCTTAAAAGACATTTCCAATCTTATTATAATTTAAAGTATTTTTTTTAATTTAAAATTTATAAACAAAATTTTAAAATGCTCCTAGAGCCATAATTTTTGAGATATTTCGTCGACTTCACATTTTAATTTCTTAAAACTGTATTGCAAACACTTATGGGCATCAATTATTTAATCCCTTGAATAGTTAGCTTTCGAGAGATTTTTTTTCTGAATTTCAACCCGATTTTCATCAAAAGTTTTCCTTTTAATAAGTTATAAATCAAATTTAATTACCTTAATGAAGTCGAATTGTAAAATGCATACCCAGTTTCTTTGTAAACATCAACGGGATTCTTCCTTATCAATTTCATGGATTAGGATTGAAAATTAAGTCGCATGGAGCATTTAAAAAACTAAAAGCCTTGAAAAATCTGTTTTGATAAAAACAGATTTAAAGTTTATTACTACATTCACCTTCATTACTTACTTCGTAAGAGGTTCATAAAGGATTTTTTACTTGTAAAAACTATTTTAGTACTATAATCCTACTTAAATACATATATATTTTATACAATAACACAATCTATATTACAATGAAAAATATTTGTTCCAATAAAGATACACGGTCCCCGTAAAAGAAATACGGAATGGGTATCTGTAACATACGCCAGTAAAGTTCCAGGACTGAGCTCGTAAAAAAATAATTTATTCAACTTAGCAACTAATGGTCATAGGTCGTGTTAACACTTTCAGGGGCAACAATCTCCCCCGTTTTCACAGTAGAGATTTTTTTATCTATTTTTTTAACCTAAAGAATCTTGAATTTTTTTTCCAATTAAAGGTTGCAAAATGTTTTTATTTCTTTAAACTGATAACAGATGGCAGTACTAACCATTTTCTGCTCATTTAACTGGAATACATTGAATTCAAGGGGAAAAAAAGACTAGATTTAGGCGTTTGCACTGTGCAAACGCCGCCCCTCAAAGGGTTAAAGTAGTCCACTTGTCTATCTATGCACAGATGTCATCTTTCCTGGAGTAGAGAAAGATTCATACGGGATGCTTCTAAGCAAATCTGTCGCAGCCGTTTCGATTGATGCAATATCTTCATGACGCTTCCCTATAACACGGCGGCATGTCGGATGAATATTGAGAATGTGGTAGAGAAGGAATACACAGGTTTTTTTCCTTAGCTTAACACAGAACTTAATGGTAACTCTCTGCTTGGATCCACAGGTAAAGAATTAAAAAATAAGTCCTAGAACTTTTCTGACATTGGTTATATAAACCTACACCATTGCCACATAGGGGCCGGTATTACCGTGAGATGCCAAGTCGTCGCCCACCAGATATGCCATTAAAAATCAACTTGTTTTATTTAATGTAAGCATAGCATTTGAATGTCCACTCTAAATATTAATATCAACCTGCTAGTTCTTTCTAAAACCAAACTAATGCGGAAAATACATGGAACAAATATTTTCTTGAAAATTTTTTTTTTGTTTTAAATGGGAAAATATTCCATCATTTTATAAGCTGACAGGCTGCTGTCAGATTACATTCTAAAAGTAAGAGAGATGATACTTACCGTGTGATGATCATCGTGTTAGATAAGAAGGCCTTTTTTTGACAGAATTATTTTCACAAAATAAAATTCAAAGGCGTTTGATTCTGTGAAAATTATACTTTAGTCTAAAATATTTAGTGAAAAAATGAAAATAGCTTGATGTTAAAATGTTATTTAAATAAAAGATGAGTAGCAAAAGAAGTGAAATTTTCTTGCTTTGCTACATATGAGTGTTAAAGTTTTGACAACAAAAGACACCTGTATAAATTAACAAAATACGTAATATTTTAAAGATACTGCATAGTACACTTTCACATCCTATTTCTGGTTCTTGCTGAAAAATCATTTTTGCAAATGCATGTCCTAAAACTAATTATTACTATATTTATTTATTCAATACATATTATTTCCCTAAACTTTATCTTTTGTTACATCAGAACATAATAGCACAAGCACAACATATATATACAGAGGCTGTTCGCACATTTTTTAGACGATTTTGGTAAGCGGTAATAAAAAATGGTTTGCTGCAAAACAAATAATTGCAATTGTACTATGTTTTTAAATGTCAAAATTATCGTCTGCGGCTTGAAAGTTTTGTTTTTATTCAAAATGGCGTTTTTAACAAAGCGGTGGTTTGAAGGCTTCATTTATGCTCTTTCCGAAGAGAAATATGCGTACTCCGTTATCCAAAAACGATGTGAGAGTCACGGTTTTGTGATATCTAAAGCATCGATAGGTAATATCGTTAACAAGAAAGGAAAAAAACGTCAAATTAGAGCCTCAAGAGGGACAAAAATTTCAAACAAGTATCCAAGGAAAAAACGGACATCTTCGACTATTGCAAAGGTACGTTGTTTAATGTTAAAAGAAAACCCCCCTAGTCAAAGGACAGTTGCAAAATCACTAAAATGCTCAGTGTCCACTGTAAAAAAAAATGATAAACGTTGATTTAAATCTTAAGAAAGCGAAAAAACGCAATGTGCACGTCTTCTTCCAAATCATATCTTTGAACGCAGGACACGCTGCAGAATTCCATATGAGAAACACTTATCCAAAGAAAAATGGAAAACAATTGTCACAATAGATGAATCATGGGTGTATTTAAATGATTGCAACAAAAAAGAGCCATTTATTATCATAAAAGGGGAGAAAAAAATTTAAGTAAATGGTTCAAAGAATCGAAAGAAAGTTTTTCTAAGGGATTCATGATTGTTGCTGGTTTTTCTTATAATGGCAAGTTAAAAATAAAGAGAGTGGAAAAAAATGTCAAGATTAACTCCAAATACTATCAGGAACATATTTTATTGCCAATTTTTCTGAATGAAATACCATCGCTTTAACCACAGTGCCATCAATCTGTGAGACTCCATCAGGACAAAGATAGCAGTCACACATCAAAATCCACTGTAAATTTCCTAAAAGAAATAGAACAAAACACTGGTATCAAGGCCATACCCTTCACTGATATCCCTACTAAATCCCCCGATCCCTAATATCCCTAATCTCCCGATGTATCACCTATGGATTTTTGTGCTTTCGGACTTTTGAAATCTACATTATCCAAAGTCGTCCCAAAACCCTTACAGGACTCTGGAAAGCTGTTCAGGAGGAATGGGATAGAATACCTCTTCTGACACTTCAAAAGGCATTATTATCCTGGAAATTGTGGTGTCGAAAGATAGTTCAGAATAAGGGATGTCAAATAGAACATTTAAAACACAAGAATTTTATGTAATTTAGTTTTGTGAATACAATATACATCGTCTAAAAAATGTGTGAACAGCCTCTGTATATATATATATATATATATATAACCAAAATAAAAAACTAAAAAAACTTCTCATTATCACATTCCGAGTGTAAAATTCTTTTCCGCGCCACCTCTGCCACGCGAGCTATACATATATTCGCTCCTTATGTGTTTAGGACATGATAAGTTGAGTCAACCTTTCTTTTGAGATTGGCGAGGAAAGAAGTGCCTACAGAAAATTCTGCCGTGTGGTCAACACTTTTATTACATTGTCCTTAGCCTTACGTCCATAGAAACTATATTTTTTCCTTATAGCTCAATACACGTTTACAAATTATTTGCTTATATGTCTGTTGTAATTTTTTTCCCATCTGAAGCTGAAATTGACGGGATTGAATTGAATATCAGATTTTAGCCGTATCATCTATCTAGCTGTCTTCGGTTGGCTTTCTGCAATTTTTCTGCCAAGTCTGCTTGCAGTAAAATTACGAAATAAAAATGAAACAAAATAAAATAATAATTTTTAAATAAAACGTTAAATAAAAGTGGCGAAAGAGGACAAAGTGAAATCAAAACAGTGTTTGCAGCATTAACAGACATTTGGATATTATAAGCAATTCACAAATGAATTGTTCATATTGAAAATCACGTCTAATGTTCCTCGGTTTGACAATGAACTATCTGTCAAATGAATAACAAGTCATCGACACATTAAAGGGCTGATATCCTGGTAAAAAAGGGGTCCTGTTTCCAACAACCATTCTTGTCTGTTTTTAACCACCTTGACTGTTAAAGTCTATATACAATTATATTTACCATATTCACAAAGATGCTGCTGTGGGAAAGAGATGGAGCCAGTTTCTAGTGAACCTAAAGTCATCCGACCTGCCTTGTCAGAAATTCACTGCTAATTTTAGAAACATAACCTCCTTATAACATCACTTACCTATAACATGTTATGGGGACATTTTTTTTCGCATTGGTTTGACAAGTACTCCTGAGTGACCCCTTTGTGTGCGGAGACTATGGATTTTACCTATTTTTACGTGTATTGTTTTAAAAGATTATCATTTTACTATTCAACATGGCTTAAGGGAAAGATGGACTTTAATTTTTTTTTAAAACTTTTTATCATAGATGTATGAAATTTTGTACATATATACATTTCACCATAAGTATATAGAATACCTTAAAAAATTTCCAATTTTACTATAATTTTAAGATTTTTTAAAGTTTAAAATTTATAAACAAAATTTTAAAATGCTCTTTGCGACTTAGTTTTTGAGGTGCTTCCTCAAAAACTAAGCAGACTTTTCCATTTAATTTCATTTAATTAAATTGCCTTTAATTAAAATTTTGCATTTAATTTGTATTTAATTTAAAAGTTGTGCATTTTAATCACTTAAAACTGTATTAAAAACAAATATGGGTATCGATTATTTAATTCCTTGAATACTTAATTTATTTGAGATTTTTTTTCTCCATTCTATCCCAATTTTCATCAAAATTTTGGCTCTTGATAAGTTATAAATCACATTTAATTAACTTAATTAAGTCGAATTGTAAAATGCATACCCACTTTCTTTGTAAACAGTATAAGGATTCTTCCTTATCAATTTCATGAATTTTGAACGAAAATTAAGTCACATAGAGCATTTAAAACATCTAAAATCCTTGAAAAATATGTTTTAAGAAAAACATATTTAAAGTTTTTTACCACACTTGCTTTTAAAACTTACTTTGTAGAAGCTTCCTAAATGATTTTTTACCTGAAAAAAAACTATTTTAGTAGTATTATCCTACAGAAATATATATTTTTTGCAACAACACAATCAATATTACAATTAAAAATATTTCCTCAAATAAAAGGTCCATGGTCTCCTTAAGGGAACGGTGGACCTTTATTTAAGCAAATCTCGTCATTGCAATATTGATTGTGTTATTGTAAAATATATATATATTTCTGTATATTATTAGTGCCAAAATAATTTTTTTCAAGTAAAAAATTATTTATGAAGCTTCTACAAAGTAATTTATAATAGGTAAGTGTAGCAATAAATTTTAAATCTGTTTTTTCTCAAAACAGATTTTTCAAGGATTTTAGATTTTTTAAATGCTCCATGCTACTTAATTTTTGTTCAAAATTCATGAAATTGATAAGGAAGAATCCTGATGACATTTACAAAAAAACTGGGTATGAATTTTACTATTCGACTTCATTAAGGTAATTAAATTTGATTTATAACTTTTTAAAAGGCAAAATTTTGATGAAAAACGGGACGAAATTCAGATAAAAATCTCTCACAAATTAATTATGCAAGGGATTAATTAATTGATACCCAGATTTGTTTGTTATACAGTTTAAAGAGATTAAAATGCAAAATCGAGGAAATATCTCAAAAATTAACTATTCAAGGGATTAACTAATTGATACCCAGATTTGTTTGTTATACAGTTTAAAGAGATTAAAATGCAAAATCGAGGAAATATCTCAAAAATTAACTATTCAAGGGATTAACTAATTGATACCCAGATTTGTTTGTTATACAGTTTAAAGAGATTAAAATGCAAAATCGAGGAAATATCTCAAAAATTAAGTAGCAAGGAGCATTTTAAAATTTTGTTTATAAATTTCAATTTTTTTTAATCTTAAAATTATAATGAGATTGGAAATTTCTTTTAAGGCATTCTTTTCATTTATAATGAAATGTGTATATGCACAAAATTTCGTATCTCTATGATGAAAAGTAAAAAAAGTAAATTTTAATGTCCACCATTCCCTTAACAGAGATGATTGGTCCCGGGCAGCTCGTAAGGTCAACTGACTAGCTCTTGACGTAGGAAAAACAATGAACTATTGATTACTTTGAAACATATATCCATCTTTTAATTTATATTATACATTTTAATAAACTTTATCTTCCTGTTTACTTTATTGTATTATTTTTAGTTTTGATACCTGTTTACTGTTATTAAAAATTAAAAAAAACATTTGGAACTGAATGAGATAAAAGGAAAAACATGGATAATCTAAGAAATCACCGGAAAACTGAAGGCACATCTTTTCTTCTTTCAATATATATTCTGTGAGTGCTACTTTTATGAGTATAATTTGTCTTTGGAACAGAATCAATTAGAGTTTCTTGATTGAAACAATATGTTGCATGTCAAAGACATAAATCAATCAAGAGGAAAAAAAATATTATTTTTATGAGTGATGCTAGGATTTTCAGAGTATTAAGCTTATTTTATAAGCGAGAGAAAATATCTTTTCTTTGAAGGATGCATAAATTTGGAATGTATCAATTTTTGAACCTAAAAAATCATTTCTAAAATGCCTGGAGCTTTAAATAAATTACAATCTAAAATCATGTGAGTTTAACCACCTGGAATTACATTGTTTAGAGTTTTCTATGTCGAAATTAATACCTTCAAATTTTTTTATTTCAATATATGTTATCTGTGGTTAAATATAACTTATGAATGCAGATAACGTATACATTGTAAATAATTCAACATAAGATAAGAAATTAATATGATAAAGAAGGGATAGACAGCCGAACGAATTTAATAGAAAAAATTGCACTAGCGTTTACTTATTTTAAAACTTTTCAAACGTAAATAAACGTAAACAAACGAAATCCAACGTAAATAAAGCACAAACAGCAGTAAGGTGCAATTTTGCATACGGCCGTTTCGAAGCTGCAAAGGAGCTTCTTGGAAGAAGCTCCTTTGCAGCTTCTTCCAAGTATGCAAAATTGCACCTTACTGCTATTTGTGATTTATTTGCGTTGGATTTCCTGTTTATTCCTCGAGCACAAAGGCTTTGTCTTTTCTTTTCAATAAAAGGTTGCGCAGTTGCAACAAATCCTCATACTGAAAACAAAGACTATTATAACTAGTCAAATATAAATAATTCAACAGAGAAAGATATTAATAACAGTAAGAATGCAATGACAGTCAAACGGCATAAACAGATTTTCTTGAACTTAGAGCTAAACGCACCATAAATGCAAGATTCTGTAGCAGTATAATTACTAAACCATATAACGAGGCAACCAATCGGTCTGTTCTTCAGGAGGCCTAACCGAATACATTACCTCAAGGGGGAACTTATGAATGCATTAATATTTTAATAAAAAAAAACCTCAGCAGTAAAACCGTCTTCATTATGCAGAAAATGAGCCAGATATTTTAAGCGTGTATTTCTAAAGTAAAACTGACATTGAAAATTTAGTTCCTTGAATGTTATGACATAATATAAATGTGAAAACGCCGTTATTTATTTTAAAAGCTTGAGCGTAAGTTTAGAGAATCTTGATACCTGGCAATATTAATGTTAAAGTCAAATGGTACGCATATCTTAAATGTCATCTCGTAGTTGCAAACATGTCGTGTTTGGATAAGATATGCTGAGCAGACATGACACGCGCATAATCACGTTTCTGTCAATATGGCATGCAGTCACTTTGGGTTAATAATTTTGACATTTGAATACCTTCATAGCTAATTATCACCTTGTTATCGAGTTATCAATTCAAATATATTGTAAAAAACTATGTAAAGAGAAGTACACATTTTATAACTTAAATTTAATTTCTTAGAGTTTCGATACAACGTTCATATGTTAAGAGTATTTTCTGGCTATAAGAGTGAATGACATAATTTCAAATTTAAGGGGACTCGGTACCCTTATATTGATGAAAATATCGATTTTTCAATTTTTTGTTAAAAATAGACTTTGACACCTCTAGTATATTGGTACAAAGTTTTAAGTTGATCTGACGATTGTAAGTGTATCAAAAATACATTTTATTATCTTAACAGCCATTTAAATGCCACGCCCACTTCAGTGTTTACATTCCTTTTACTCTGAAATTTCCTCCCTGAATTACAAATATAATGCGTAATAGAAAAAGCATGCGTTTAACTGTGAAATTAACTCTTAGTAGATCGTTGTTTACATGTGCTACGCTATTTTCAACTTGTGATTCGGTTAATTTATTGTTTTAAAAAGTCTTTTTCAAGACTAAATCTTCTTGATTTCCTTTAATTTCTTGCTTATATATTTACCAATAAGTGATTATTCAGTTTTCTAACGATTTTTATATTAATAATTGCATTATTTATATTAATATGGTTAGTCGAAAGCGTAAAGCACATTCATCTCGTATGAACAATAAAAGGTGGTGCTCAACGAAAGATGAGATTCCAGGTTCCAGCAGTGCCACAAATGTGATAAATTCAAATCTCAGACTCCAGAATACATCTATTATTGATGATATTATTAAAGACTCTAATTCTGAAGATTATATTATGGTGAACTTTGCTCAAATCAGTAAGTTATTTTTGAACTTGAAGTGTCCAGCCTGTGAAATGCAAACATTAAAACTTGAGCTAGGCACAAAATTGGGATTCTCATACAATCTGAATTTAACTTGTGATTCTTGTGATAAGAAAGTAAATTCTATTAACTCATCTTGTGAAAGAAATGGCAATACTATACCTGACATAAATTTGAGAGTAACACAAGCTTTTTTAGAGACTGGAAAAGGATATTCAGCCATTGAAAAATTTTGCATGGTCATGAATATCCAACCTTTTTCATCTAGAACTTTCAACAAATGTGTAAAAAGTTTAGATTCTGCATATGCTGCTTCACTGAAAAATGTTTCAAAGAATGTGCATGATGTTATTAAAAGGACATATGAAACAATTTCCCCTAATTCTGATGAAATTAAGGACATATGTGTCACGTTTGATGGTACGTGGTTAACACGGGGGCATACATCACTTATAGGAGTAGGATGTGTAATTGACATTCATACGGGTTATGTCGTAGACTTCGAAGTAATGAGTAAAGTATGTCGTCACTGTTCTGTAGCTGAAAGAGAATTTGGTACATCTAGTGCTGAATTCAACATATGGTATGAGGGTCATAAAAGTGCTTGTGACAGAAATCATAGTGGAACATCAGGAGCAATGGAAATGGAAGCTGCGTTGATCCTTTGGAAACGATCTGTTTCTTTAGGCTTCCGATACACTACATTGTTGTCTGATGGTGATTGCAAAACTTTTAAATACTTATCGGAAAGAAATGTTTATGGTCCTGATGTCAAAATAAAAAAGGAAGAATGCGTAAATCATGTCAGCAAGAGATTGGGAACAGCTTTACGGACAACTGTGAAAGAATGGCGTGCTCGAGGTGTTACCTTAGGTGGAAAAGCTCATGGCAGTTTGAGTGAAACAACAATAAAGAAACTTACTGTGTACTATCAAAGAGCCATCTTGCAAAACAAAGGTGATGCTACTGGTATGAAAAGAGCAATATATGCTACTCTGTATCATAGCATTTCCACTGACAAAAACCTCAGCATTCCAAGTGTCCAGTTGGTGTCAATTCCTGGTGTTTCTATCAGGCTGCATTGGCTAGAGGTGACAACCCAGGGAGTCACAAATTAAGAGTAGGTACCCCAATAAATGAAGCATTTCTTCCAAAAATTTTACCCATATATCAACGGCTTGCATCTAGTGAACTTTTGGAAAGATGTGTACGTTGTGGAACTCAAAATGCTAATGAGAGTTTGCACAGTGTGATTTGGGCAAAGTGCCCTAAAGAAATATTTGTTAATAGACAACGAGTAAAATTATGTGTATCAACAGCAGTTTGTGAGTTCAATATGGGTACAATGCAAACAATAAGAGGAGTACAAAATGTACTAGGAATGAATGTTGGTCATTCCACGAAAAAACTTGGTATTATGTTGGATTCACGAAAAGTTTTGTTTCGGAAAAGGCGTAAGAATGCAAAGTACCAACTTGCTCGTAAAATAATTAAAAAAGCTATTCGTAAAAGAGAACAGCTAGCCAGAAAGAGAGAAGGCCTTACATATTCAGCTGGATGTTTTTAAAATTATCATGTGTTATGAGTGAAGTTTACGTACTCTGTTGATGGTGAAACATTGCAACTTAAATTTTCAAACTCTGAACGAAACTTTTAATTAATGCTATAAATTTTTATTATAAGTGTCTTCTAATACATATTTATAAGTATTTCATGCATTTAAAAGTAATTTGAATACCTGTTGCAATAAAAAACACTATAAGAAATATATTTAAATTGTTATTCACATTTTTCACCAGTTTTCTCGTCATTTCTGTTTGGGTAAGTTTTTAATGAAAGCCTCTAATTATAACTAAATGTTCACCTATTCAAATAAAATGGCTATAATTTTCAAGATATATAAGTAGTAACATAATAACATTAATATTAAGAAAACTGGAAGAGGTTTTTACAGTGTTTTCAGTGCTTAAAATCTTTAAATTGATTTTTCTCAGTTTGCTGTTTTTTGACGTATTACTGTGTTTAAAGCAAAGTGACATCTACAAATATATGTCAAATGACTCTAATATTTTTTTGTGGCTTCAATATAATGTACTTAATAAAACTATGGATGGATTTTACAATATAATGAAAAGAAAAAAAATGAAAAATGAAAATGTTGAGGAAACCATGCTTTTTGCTGCGATTTTGCCTGTATTTGTATATTTCATTTTTTTTCTCAGGAAGTAATTCATTAATTGTAAAATCGATCCATAAAATTATAAAGCATAATGTCATACACTTCCAAAAAAAAATCATGTTAGAATTTTGAAAACTAAAGGAGAAAAATAATTTTTAAAATTCTTTAATTTTTTTGAAAAAAATTAAATTTCTCAATTTCTACTCACAAAATGATTTTTTTTCTTGTTAAAATCAGTTTGTATAAGTATTACCTATAATAATATGTGTATACTATAGATAAACATACTTTTGGAAAAAAATTTCTTCAAAGGGTACCGAGTCCCCTTAAGTGTCTTATCAACTGTTGCAAATTCTAATACCTATGCTTTCCATTTTATACAATAAAACTCATGAATACTTATCGTAAATGATAAAAAATTTGAAAAAGATCGCGATTTTGTATCTTTCATAAATCCAAAATCAAAATTTAATGATGAATACCATATTGTGTGGTCACAAATATCATGCCGTATTTTGATTGTAGGGTAAATTGAAATAACTTTCAGATTAGCACTATATAGATGAGACAAATAAATAATTTAAATATGTAGTTTCATTGAATTTCGCGCAATGATGCAAACTTAATAAAAGTAAATTTAATATTGATCATTCCCAGTGTATTTCATTAATGATCAACAACTTCCTTTTATTTGTTCAAGGCACAATTCATAACTTTGAATAAATATTGATTTATCTCTAGGAACACGATAAAGGAGTAATTTGATTTATTGGCATTATATAGTGTTCAGATCAAATTTTATTCTTCAGCACCTTTATAAGAGGAAAAACTTTCGTATAATTTCATTTATTTAACTGAACTTAGTACTCTTGCAATGTAGACCTTCATTTTATGTGAAAAATATTAGGACTTACATGGATATATTTATGGATAAAAGGGTATATTTATGGATATATTTATGGATTAAGGAGTAATTTGATTTATTGGCATCATATAGTGTTCAGATCAAATTTTATTCTTCAGCACCTTTATAAGAGGAAAAACTTTCGTATAATTTCATTTATTTAACTGAACTTAGTACTCTTGCAATGTAGACCTTCATTTTATGTGAAAAATATTAGGACTTGCATGGATATATTTATGGATAAAATTTGTACTATAATTAAATAAACCATTATTAAAATAATGTATTATTCTTGCCTACTAATAATTACATCAAAACTAGTCTGTTATATGAAAATAGTCAACTTTAATAGTGATTTGTCATTCCTTCATACTCAGCATCATTCCCTCATTTATTCAATAATTTAGCATAAAAATGTAACCAAATTAAAATAAATTTTTATATTTTAAAAATTTGATTAATTTAAAATTTGATTTTTTAGAAATTATATATTAAAATAAATTTAAATTATTGGAATTTAAAACTTTAACTTTTTTAATTTATGCAACTTAATTTTTCTAATTAAAGCTTATTAAATACATTTATTTTCTAATTAACATATTAAAATTTTAAAAACAAAAATTATTGTAGATATTTGAAGAAAGTAGATTAAAAATTCAATAATGTACTTATTTCAATTTATTCATTTATTTATTTTGTTAAAATCTCTTTGAATCCTGTGTTATATGTGTAATTCAGATTTTAAAACATACTAAATTACGTAGAAGTAAAAAAAAAACTTATAATTAAAAGATTCCTATATAAGTCAACAGATGGCGAAACTCGTGCTTTCTTCAAACCGGCAAGCGAGTGCCGAGATCGTAAGTCTTTCAAAATATGCGCCCCGGACACAAGTAAGACACATCACAAGTAAGTTACATCTCGAGCAAATTTTATTGCCTCTCCTGTTACATCTTGTTGGTACAATAACAAATCCCAAAATCGCTGCATGTACATTGAAGCACGTCTATTTATAATCTAATAGAGGTGTAGTCACGTAACACCTGAACTCTTGCATTAATTGGCTGAAGCCTTGAAATCTGGGCTCGGGCAACTAAAAAACCACGAGGATTGTATAGGAGTTTACAGGGGATATATAAAAGATGCCTGAAAGTCAATTCCTTTGCTCTTGCATCAGAGGAATAGAAATGCGCAATTAAATCATGCGCAAGAAAATTTAAAGGAATTTAGAATTTTGAAAGGGTTTTGGGGTTTTATATGTATATATATATATATATATATATATATATATATATATATATATATAAACACTTTGACATACAAATCAGCTACACGTCATTTTATATTCTGTGATTGCAGCCATTTTTAATTTGTTCTTTATTAATTCTTGCATATGACATCGGTATGAGGGGAATATTGTTTAACAGTTTTGTCTTAGAATATTTAGGAATGTAAATTTTCTGTTTATTTTGAGGTGATCATATAACTTTTACATTGAGCTATATTAAGAATTTTTTTTAAGATTAGCATTATATACGAGGCTTAATATTAATATAATAAATATATGTAATTTCGCTGAATTTCGCTCGACTTTTCAAAAGAAAAACTTACATGACTTCCCCATTAGCATATATGACACCTACTATATCATTTATATAATACGTAACTTCATAGAATGTTTCTCGGTGTATCAGAATTAACATAAACAAATTCAATGCTTCTGATTCCCAAAGTATCTCCATTTCTAATCCCCCATTTTGAAAGATATTTAACCGAGTCATTTCCTGGCACCATTCATCTAGGACAACAACTTTCTTTTACTTGTTTTGAATACATTTCCCATTTCTAAATAAACGTGAAATTATATATGTATTAAAGTCAATTGTTCAGTACAGGTTTATCGGATAACTAATCAACGGTACACTGGATATATGTCATTATTACGCTCACCGTCATCGTCTTAGATCGTGACATCCGACGCTGCAGAGGAGGAATCCTCGACCGTTGTATATAAAATAATTTCCGCATGCATCGACCGTAAAAAATTCTAACAACGGTTATGTGAAACAAAGCACCTGTATTTAATGTTGATGCTATCCCGAAATCAGTGACAAGGTAATGTATATAAACTTTACGCTTTAAATTTAATTAATTCTTGCCTATGACATTCCTGTATAATTTTAAGGAAAATGCTTTATTATTTTTTTATTCTCAATAAATAGCTTTCTGAAATTATAAGAAATAGGAAAAAATCATCATTTTTATGTCTGACATATTTCTAAACTTAAAATTTTCATGAAGTACTTTTTCTTTGCCTGGTGTTGACCGGGTGTTTGGGACATCACGTTTTATCTTGGTCATTATGGACGTTTTATATTTCCCCCTTCTCCCTCCCCCCCTCATACCGATGGAGGCTGAACGTGCGCTTAAACGGCATCGGGAGTGTCACTCTTCATCTCACCGACCCGTAAAACTAGGGGTTCGACACTAATCTCAGTTTTTTAAATGTTACCACTTCCTATCTCTCCCCTAGAGGTGCATTGAACTCGGGCTTAAATGTCATCGGAACTGTCCCCAACCACCTCAGTGATCCCGAAAACTATGAATTCGACACTGGTCTTCGTTATTTTGGGCATTTTACTCAACTCCTTTCTCAACCTCCCCTCCTCTCCCCGTATGCCAATGGTGGGCTGAATTTGCAGTTAAACGGCATCCGGAGTGTCACTATTCATCTCAGCGATTCCGAAAACTATGAATTTGACAATAATATTTCTCGTTTTTAATTATTTTATCGTGTCACCCCTTCCCAACCCCATCTCTAAGAGTGCTACAAGTGTCTTACCGCCACAGTATTTTGTTCCAGATTGTAAGCCATATGTGTACCAAATTTGGTTAAAATTGGTCCAGGTGTTCCAGAGTGATGTGGAACACATATCCATTCATCTGTGTCCATATATATATATATATATATATATATATATATATATATATGTGTGTGTGTGTGTATATATATATATATATGTATATATATATATATATATATATATATATATATATATATATATATATATATATATATATACACTAAAATAAGACTATTTTAAATTAGACACATTTTTAATTAATTATAAGTCTTATATTAGCACTAAAATAAGGCTTATAATTAATTAAAAATGTGTAGTATCATTGAATTTCAAAGAACGATGCAAGCTTAATAAAAATAAATTTAATATTTCTAATTCCAATGTATTTCACCATTTCTTTTGGTTCTTTTCCTTCAACTCTAAAAATAATCTGTTGAAGTTTCAGGGATGAACAATAAAATTTTACTTCAAACGGAACACCAAGAAATATCTTAAAAGTTGTTATTCCCAGGAGTGACTTTCCTGCGTCTTCCAATATACTTTTATTGTGGTTCGTAAATGTAGTAAAATATCAATCTTAACAGGAATCGTAAATTAAATGCGTTTCCAATGAAAATGACCTCTTTTATTGAATCCAGGGAATTAATGAATATGCTCGGTTGATTATAGATAGAGATTTGCATAGCAGCGATTTACATCCACATATTTTTATCGCTGCAAATATTAATGGTGATATTTCATTCATTTTAATACATTGCATCATCCCCTTGGGACGAAGTTCTTCCTTTAATTTTTGGTGTTATCTTGTTATTATTTATGCAGTGAGCTTTTTGTCTGTTAATAGGGGAGTGCTGTTATTGAATAGTTTAAAATAGATTAAAAGAAAATTTCTGAAATGTTCTAAACATTATTTTACTTACTTCATAAATATTATTCGACCAAATCATGAAAACATTTTAGAAAGAATAATCTGGTGTTTTCTTTTTATTTATTTTTTTTTTGTATTTATGGGCATAAAAAATTTCATTCGCATCACTTAAAATATCATAATGATCACGATTTATAAATAGTTAAATTTTCGCACCAATGGATAAATAAGTGTATTTTAAAAAAAGTTTTAAGTTGTATTCGTATAACGAAGTTCCTTTAAGCTTGTGTATTTTTCATTATTTAACAAATTATGTATTTATAGTACTTTAGGGTTTTGTTACGTAATAATACGTTTAATGGTAATTAATACTTAACTGTGTCTAATTTGTTATAAAGTTGGCTCTGTTTAACGACGCCCTACTTAACGACAATCTCTATTTAAAGACAATATTTCCCAGTCCCGGGTCCTCCGACGTTATGGGAAATGTTATTTTTTCCCAAATTCTGTTTAAGGGCGATCTCTACTTAAGGACGATTTTTCACGGTCCCTTGAAAGTCGTTAAACAGAGCCAAATTTATAATGAAATTCAGTATAATCAATTTCTTGTAGAGCACCCTTTAACAGAAAATGCCAGAGAAGGACCAGAGATATTTTCTAGATTTTTAAATACAGTAAAACCTCGTTTAACCGCATCTCCGGATAATCCGGATAATATTTGTAAACATTATCTTTATTTAATGTTCACATTGGATAATAATTTTTAGCTATCATATCAAGAACGTAATTACACCAAACATTCGCTTTTTAGTTTGATTCAATGTACATTTCCTGCACAGATTTTACATTAAAATATGGTAATAAAATGCTTTTCTTGAGTTGAAGAAAGATTTACTACACTTACCGATTCCTTTTTAAGAAATGGTGTCAAAAGTTATTTTTATATTTTTTAATATCTTGTAAACAGTGCTAGGTAATTTTGGTACAAAATATAGTTTTTTATCTTAATAAAAGGTAGGTATGCTTAGTTAAGGATTTTGTTTTGCTTATTACCCATATTACATGAATTATCCGGATTGCCTATGGTCCGTTCGGATATGGTTTGTTCTGATAACCGAGGTTTTACTGTATTGCATATAATCAGTAGTGTGCCTCGCAGATAAGATCTTAGTCTAATCTAAAATATTGAGAGAGTAATTTATATAGTTACTTTTGTGCATGAAAAGAAGTTTGTAAACACTAAACAGTATCCCAAAGCTAACGTGTTACCCTCTGCTTCTCATGCTGTCAATTGGTGTTTTTTTGTAATCCCCGAACTCATCTGTAGACTAATGGATAAATGCGTGTATTGTAGAAAAAAAATCTTATACGTTGTATTCGTATAACGAAGTTTTCTTACACTTACGCACTTTTCGTTATTTGACAATTTATGTAATTACAGTACCTTAGAGTTTTGTTACGTAATAATATGCTAAACGATAAATAACACTAAACGGTGTGTCACGGGGTGTTGACATTTTATTTTGAAGGAAGGGGCCATGGAGCGTCAAAACCCCATTTTGTAGGAAGAGAACAACACCTCGTAAATGTAACAGAAAGGCCGTTGATAAGATGGAGAGAGGCGTGTCAAACATTAGCAGAGATAGAAAATGGTTAAACCGTACAGGGGTACCAAAGAGATGTTAGCACTAACGAAAAGGGGGTGAGATTTATGAATATGGAGTGAGCCACACGTGCAAGAAATCGAAGGTTCAGAAGTTAATGAAGTCTGGGACAAAGTGCGTGAGATGATAGAAATAGAAGTACGCTCATAAGAAAGGATTGGGCAGAGTCAAAACATATAGATATATCCTCAAGCGTGCAAGAGATCAAAGGTTCAGAAGTTAATGAAGTAGGGTACAACGTGCGTGAGATGATAGAAATAGGAAGTACGCTCATAAGAAAGGATTGGGCAGAGTCAAACATATAGATAAACCCTCAAGCCATTGATAGGGCTAAGGGAGGACCAAGAATCAGAAGAAGTTACAAATAAGATACCCAAGGGGTGGAATTTGTGTAGTTGAAGAAGGATATTTAAGAGAGGCGAAGACGAGATAATAGATATGGAGATATAAAGACATAGAGATAGAGAGACGAAGAGATTTAGAGATGAAATATACACTGCTAGCCATCCAAATCGCAACACCAAGAAAAACTAGAGATATCAATGTCAAATTTATTCTATAGATTACAGATAGTATCAATGATAATTGATTGGCAATACAGTTTTCTTAGAAGGGAGGAAGATGAGAAAATCAGTAATGAATGTTGCTTCCACGTCTGTCAATAACTGCTGTGACACGCCGCGGCATTGACTGAAAGAGACTTTGGATGGAGTGTTGGGGAATGGCAGCCCACGCTGCCTCCACAAGTAGCCAAATACCATCTGTTGTACCCGCGGGTGCGGCATGCCGGGCATGGGAAATCCAATCATTGACCACACATGTTCGATGGTCGATGGATCCGAAAAACAGACAGACCAGGGTAACAGTGGTGATCTGAGAGAAAATCTTCAACAATGCGTGCGACGTGTGGTTGCGCATTGTGCTGTTGAAACGTGGTCATAGAGAAGCCCTGAATGTTAGGAAGGAGAAGAGGCTGCAAAACCTCAGTGATACAGCGTCGGCTGGTAAGTGTACCGGTAATGCGTACTAGAGGGGTGCGA
Organism: Dolomedes plantarius; assembly: GCA_907164885.2. Classification (NCBI taxonomy): domain Eukaryota; kingdom Metazoa; phylum Arthropoda; class Arachnida; order Araneae; family Dolomedidae; genus Dolomedes; species Dolomedes plantarius. The sequence goes on from OU015491.1 coordinate 40,478,566, forward strand.
GAGTGGAATCCAATACCACCTCGCACCATAACACCGGGTGCAGGACCAATATGACGATGCATAACACAACAACTGAGCAGCCTCTCTCCACGGTGTCTCCAAACACTAATCCAACCATCGTGGTGTTGCAGGCAGAAACGTGATTCGTCCGAAAACGCAATGTCATGACATCCGGAATTCCATCTCCGTCGTACGGTGCACCACTGAAAACGCAAACTCCTGTGGTTTAAAGTCAAAAGTAAGCGAAGCAATGGGCGCCTAGAGGACAGTCCACTGTGTTGCAAATGCAGTCGTACTGTTCGTGCGGATACCGACTGTTGTGTTTCAAACTGCATTCGTTGTGCTATGGTTGCGGAAGTGGCGCTGCGCTCCGTCAGTGCTATACACACAATATACCTGTCTTCCCGTGGAGTGGTGCGATTAGGTGGTTGCAATCGCTCATGTCTGTTAGTCGTTCCCTCCCGCAACCACCGATTCCATATTCGCATGACTGTGACTTGGCTATGTCCGATACGATGACCGATTTCTCGGAAGGGTAATCCGTAATCGATGCAACGATTCTGCCACGGTCGTACTCCGAAACGTGCTCGAATGATGCTCGTGTTTTTCTCCGAGGCATACTGAAGCTGCACACACAAAAAATCGCACGAGAGCACAATTCAAGTTCTTCAAAACGTCTATCTTTCCTTTCTTTATATACAGTTTGTCAGGAGCACTGCAGTCGCCCATGATGTGCTCGTGCGCTGAAATCGTTATCATTTGCACATTCCCTCGCGGTATACGCATGATGCAAATATGTTGTTTGGTTGCTTCCTTTTTGGTGTTGCATTTTGGATGGCCAGCAGTGTAGATTGTGCCAAGCTACATTGTGAAGAGAGCCCGTAAAGTTAACCACCCAGTGCACCAAGCCCATGGTTTCCGCTGAAAGGCGCAAATGAAAGAAACATGGACCATACGAAAGCTTGCACCACACAAAGCTCCACCGCATTAGAGTAAGCAAAAGAGTTTCTCGTCCAGCCCGCCTCAAGACCTGAAGTCCGGCCGTCAAAGACCCCCAGTTGTCCATGTCGTGCAGAGTTCCAAGCGTCAACCACTGACCAGACGACCAACCTAGTGTATGACTTTGTGGTCTCTATCCTGTCAGTTGAAAATGCTCTTTCTCCAATTTAAAAATAATATGGATTAGAATTTAGAGAGTTACTTGAATATAATGGGGGGAAGTTAATTATTGAATGAGGGAGTAAAGAACTGCTTTCAAATGAATTGAATTATATGTTTTATCTGTATACATAAATTTTAATATGCTTATGTGTAAATACATTTGTGCCGAAATGTTTAATAAATCAATGTATTGTTAACTCATGAGTAATTATTATCGTCATATTGACTGAGAATACTCCACTATACGATCTCTGTCACTCTGTGCCCAATTTGTCACAATTTATAATCAAATTCAGTATAATCAATTTCCAGTTGAGTACCTTTTAACAGAAAATGGCAGAGAAGGACCAGGGGTATTTTGTAGATTTCGAAATATTGCATATATGCAGGTACCTCGCGGTACCTCGGGTACCTAAGGTACCTAAGGTACCTCGCGGATAATATCTTAGCCTAATCTAAAATATTAAGATAGTAATTTATATAATTCTTTTTGCGTATGAAATTTAGTTTGTATACACTAAACAGTATCCCAAATCTAACGTGTGTTACCCTCAGCTTCTCATACTGACCAATAGTGTTTGTCTATAATCCTCGAACTCATCTGCAAGACATAGTTAATTTTTATTTATTTAATTATTTATTTATTTTGAGAAGGAATTAAATTTTGTCTGGTTACCATTACAAACTGAGAGCTCACCTCATGCACTACCATAATACATTGCGTGTCATATCATTCATATATGAATGACACCAATGTTTCAGGTATGTATAATGGATTCTTTTCGCTAAAAATATATAAAACTAATAATACTAATAGCAGGTGAATTATAGGTTTTGTTAAGCCTGAAATGGAGAAAATATAAATGAATTTAGTTTTATGTAAATTAATATTTTAGATGAGTAACGGATGGTATTCATCGAAACAACACTCCCGGATGCCTGTTGAAACTCCTGGAGTGTGTGCGCCATCGATTGGGTGCGTTTCTTCCGAATTTCTCTGAAGAGCATCCGTCGGTCTCTTATCTCCCAGTTTCATGGGTCTGCCGACTCAGGGCACATTCCGACAATCACCGCTCACCTTTCACCTCGGAATCACATAGGCCACTGTCGATTTTGGATAATTCAGCTCCTAGATATGTACCTTAAGGATCGATCATTTCTGTGATACCCGACGATTACACATATCTCGAAATCGGATAACTCTGCACTTCATGGCATTTTGCATGCGACTAATGCCAATGTTTTTCCTACACGATATTTAAGGCTGCTATGTACTAAGAAAAAATTCGTATTTCCCTTTTCCTCTTCTTGCAGATTCTTGTGGTGGGAGGAGTCCAGTTGACAGTTCGAGAATTCCACCCCCCTTAGGATTGACATTTTGAGGGATTGTAATGGTTCTGTCTCTATAGGGGGGGTTAAGCGCTGCCCCCAAATGTTTTATTTAAAATATATTTTTGTCACCTATTTACAGGTACATAAATTCCGATAATCCAATAAAATTGGTATCGTCAGATAGCCTGAACTTTTCTGCAAAGCGCTACCGGATTCATTTTACAAATTTCGTCCACCGAAGGAATTTATGAGCGTTTAAAACAAACTACACCAGATTTTCCCCGAATAATTTCAATTTTAAAATATTAATTGCATTTAAAAAAAAAACGAAAAAGGTACACAAATGTAAAATTTCTTTCTCTATGACGGAGTACAATTTAAAAAAAAAATCTTTGAATCCAAGTCGGCAATCCGTGGACAAATTTTCTCCATAGGTTAACATTGAGGTGAGCGAATCCAATGGGGTTAGTACATAGCAGCCTTAACGGCGGAGGACATAACGTATATGAGGACCGCAGATATCGTTATTTGCATGGGTGTCCAAATATTTATTGGTAGATAGTGTATAAACATCTGCTTCCATGGTAAAAAAAATTAAAAATTAAAAAACATGCATTTGCTAATGTAGGAAAAATAAATTTCTCCTTTGCTTAACTTTGGGATTGAATATCTTCTATGTTGTCTGATGCACCACCCCACCTTTTGTGCTATATACAGATAAAAATTTCGCCTATTATCCATTGGGGATCTAAACCCTTTTCAGGTTTTCTTTTCAATATCCTTATGAAAAGGATAGGTATAAAACATAATTAATGATGCCTTAAGGCTTACGATAGTTCGTAACAATGTGTACCCGGGAATAGTGAGAGCATCAAGTCTGGGAAGTGAAGTAAAGAATTTTCACTTATAACGTCATGCATACACCTCCTCAAAAAATATACCATTTCAAAAAGAAAATATGCTTTTCTCATAGATTTTATAAATTTTTAAAACATTTGTTGTAAAGTTTTGTAATGGGAATTTTTCGGGAAATTTAAAATTTTGTAGAGGACAAAGAAAGAAAAAAAATACTTATCACAGTAATTTTTTTTCTTTCTTGATAGAAAATATTTTTAGATCTATTACATTAAATCAAAAATACAAAGACAGATTAAACATAACAGAACAGTAAAACACTGTACAAATTTTCACAAAGAAACCTTTCAAGGAATTTATAATATAATCTATTTTAAAATGGCAAGTCATAAAAAAAAATTCCACTCGGAGAAATAAAGAAAGACAAAGTACCGATCTACTGTAGATTTCGCGTAGATAGTACAGCATAAAGTGTTGAATCTGGCAATGTAATCATCCTAGTTGCATACCGTCCGTATTTTGTTAAACTTTATAGATTCATTGTACTTTTTAAGCCAATAATATAAAAAAATTATTTTTATAAAAAATTTTGTGTCGCGGACCTCCTCGAAAATCCGTTAAATAAATATTAAAATATTTATGCTAAAACTTTGAACAATTAAGAGAATTTTGAAATTGTAGGACGTATATGAAAGGACTTTCCTGAAATCGTATCGATTAATTTCCCAAACCCAAAGGATGTCCTGAAAGACAGAAGATTAATCAGTGGACGGAGATTAATATCTCTTGTTAAGTAAGTCGAATATTTTTCTGAATTCACTTCGAATATAAGGTTCATGATTTATGTAGACGGGTTATTCAGTTATTAGTCTGATTCCTTCTTTTCTTCAAGAGTTTTGTTGTGGAATTTAACATCAAAAGAAAAAACAAAACAAAATAAATTGTTTAAGGGGTCAAGGGATATTCAACCTCGTTTTTTTATTTTCAATATTTTACTCTATATACAAAACTAGCTGAAAACCCGCACTTCAGTACGGAGTACATTGAAATTAAATACAACGGTCAATATATGCAATTAATTCCAATATATATATATATATATATAGATATTTAAAATTAAGATAATTAAAAGGGCAGATGTGACCATTTTATACTCCTCTAACCTGAAATAAGATTGACATATATAAATAGGCAAAAAACAATACCGTTTTTTGCCTATTTATATATGTCAATCTTATTTCAGGTTAGAGGAGTATAAAATGGTCACATCTGCCCTTTTAATTATCTTAATTTTAAATATCTATATATCGTAAATATTTTGTGAGCAGCTTAGCGCCTAAAATTTATTTACTCTTTTTTGTTTCATATTAAGTAATTTACATTTGTAAACTATATATATATATATATATATATATATATATATATATATATATATATATATTATAAAAAAAACCGTAAGGGATATTTTTATACACAAAATAATGTAGAAGAAAATATTCAAATGAAATGTAATAAGACATACTAAAGAATATATTACAGTTAATCTATTACAGTTTGAGGAACATAATATCTTTTACTGTATTATAAAATTTTGTTGGATAATGTCCAATCGTCTGCCGCATTATCAGGAAAAAAAATTGTCTTTTACGTTGTTATGCACGTGATGATAAATTTATTTAAAGTACCAGAAAAAGAAATCAAGTGATCGGCATTTCATAAATTAAATTCTAAAAATTAATCTTTAAAAATTCACCAAAAATCAGAAAATGAAGGTAAAGATTCGAAAAATATTTCATTTTAAAGGATTTTTATGATTTTTCTCGTTATATAAATTTTATAACCCTTAGATTATTATTTTAAATGCAAACTTAAAAGAAGTTACTAAAACAGCTTAAAAATTTAATTTAAAAAATATAAGAAGAATTTTTTAAAAATCTTTCTTAGTGCACCCCTATACTATAAGAAGAAACCTCATGAAAAATTTTAGCCCTTTAGGTCCAGCGGTTTTGTCTGTGCGTTGTATGTCAGTCAGTCAATCAGTCAGTCAGTGAGTCAGTCAGTTACGGAACTGTTTTATATATATATATATATATATATATATATACTAGCTGAAAACCCGCACTTCGCTACGGAGTACATTCAAAGTAAAAACAACGGTTAATGTACGCAATTAATGCCAATATATATATATATATATATATATATATATATATATATATATATATATATATATATATATATATATATATATATATATATATATATATATATAATAAATACGACGATCAATGTATATAATTGATGTAAAATATATATACATATATATTTATAAAAAAATCGTAAGGGATATTTTTATATACAAAATAATGTAGAAGAAGATATTCAAATTAAATCTAATATAAAGAATACTAAAGATTATAGTACAGTTAATATAGTACAGTTTGTAGAATATTTCTTTTACTGTATTTTAATTTTTTTTTTATAATGTCCAATCGTCTGCCGAATTAGCAAGAAAAAAAAATTTTTTTTTGTCTATTTAGTTTTTATGCACGTGACGATAAATTTATTTAAAGTACCAGAAAAAGAAATCACGTGATCAGCATTTCATAAATTAAATTCTAAAAATTAATCTTTAAAAATTCACCAAAAATCAGAAAATGAAGGTAAAGATTCGAAAAATATTTCATTTTAAAGGATTTTTATGATCTTTCTCGTGATATAAATTTTATAACCCTTACATTATTATTTTAAATGCAAACTTAAAAGAAGTTACTAAAACAGCTTAAAAATTTAATTTAAAAAATATAAGAAGAATTTTTCAAAAATCTTTCTTAATGCACCCCTATACTATAAGAAGAAACCTCATGAAAAATTTTAGCCCTTTAGGTCCAGCGGTTTTGTCTGTGCGTTGTATGTCAGTCAGTCAATCAGTCAGTCAGTGAGTCAGTCAGTTACGGAACTGTTTTATATATATATATATATACTAGCTGAAAACCCGCACTTCGCTACGGAGTACATTCAAAGTAAAAACAACGGTTAATGTATGCAATTAATGCCAATATATATATATATATATATATATATATATATATATATATATATATATATATATATATATAATAAATACGACGATCAATGTATATAATTGATGTAAAAAATATATATATATACATATATATATATATATATATATTTATAAAAAAATCGTAAGGGATATTTTTATAGACAAAATAATGTAGAAGAACATATTCAAATTAAATCTAATATAAAGAATACTAAAGATTATAGTACAGTTAATCTAGTACAGTTTGTAGAATATTTCTTTTACTGTATTTTAATTTTTTTTTTATAATGTCCAATCGTCTGCCGAATTAGCAAGAAAAAAAATTTTTTTTTGTCTATTTAGTTTTTATGCACGTGACGATAAATTTATTTAAAGTACCAGAAAAAGAAGTCACGTGATCAGCATTTAATAAATTAAATTCTAAAAATTAATCTTTAAAAATTCACCAAAAATCAGGAAAGGAAGGTAAAAATTCGAAAAAGATTTCATTTTAAAGGAAATTTTATGATCTTTCTCGTGATATAAATTGTATAACCCTCAAATTATTATTTTAAATGCAAACTTAAAAAAAGTAAAAAAACAGCTTAAAAATTTAATTTTTAAAAATCTAAGAAGAATTTTTCAAAAATCTTTCTTAGTGCGTCCCTACACTATAAGAAGAATCGCCATGCAAAATTTCAGCCCTTTAGGTCCAGCGGTTTGGTCTGTGCGTGGTATGTCAGTGAGTCAGTTCCGGAACTGTTTTATATATATAGATATGAGAAAAATTAATATTCTTTTTTGCTTCATCGAAGTCACTTAGAATTCACAAAAAGTGCAGGGTGTCCGTTCAAATGGTATCCAAAAGTCATGACTTATTTTTACAGAACTACCCATTAGAATTTTTAAAATATATTTAAATCGAAAGAACATCTCACCAAGTTTTAATATCAATCATATATTTCGATCATAGTATTATAGATTTCAATGTGTGCACCTTTTGTAACACGACTGATTTCTAAATGGTAATCCAGTTCTCTCCAAGTGTTTCGTAGCATATCATGCGTTATTAGAATTTTTTGCTCGGGGATTCAATAAATCCGTTGTGCATAAACCAAAAAAATGAAAGTGTTGATGAGTTGAAGAGGCGTATCATTCAAGCAATTCATGTAATAACACCTTATATGCTACAGAACACTTGTTGAGAACTGGATTACCGTTTAGACGTTTATCGTGCTACAAAAGTTGCACACATCGAAATCTATGATACAATGGTCGAAATCTATGATTGATATTAAAACTTGGTGAGGTGTTCTTCCTACTTAAATATATTTTTTAAAATTCTAATGGGTAGTTCCGTAAAAATTAGGCATAACTTTTGGATACCTTTAGCCCGGATACCCTGTATTTTGGGAAAGATTAAGATTTATTAAAAAACTGTTCAAAAATGTTAAAATTTTTCAAAATGCTTCCGTGCGCATTCTTTTTTTTTCTCTCTTGTCATTGCTTCCAAATGTGTCAGGACCGTTAGTTCAAGTGTTTGCCACAAAACTGCGCATAATTCTTTGAAACCGCAAGCATTTTTCAAATTTATAAATCATGAAATAAAGTAAAAACATGCAAAAAGGAAAGAAACAGACAGATTGAAAAAAAAATACTTATGGCTTTATATTCCTACCAAAAAAATTCAATGCGGATTTTTAAATCATAGGGAATGCTCATGGAGCATTTTGAAAACGGGTAGCATTTTTGAAAAAAATTTGAAAAACAGGCATTATTCTGCCATGAAAGACTTATTTTGAATTTTAACGTCCTTCAATGTGGTAAAAATGAATATTTATTATTCTCTGTATAAAGAGTTAAACATAAAAAATAAAACATTAAGGTCGAAGGTCCCTTCTTCCCTTAACTGGGTATTGAATTCTCGCTGCGAGATTAAAAAAAAATACAGATAAACCTAGAAGTAGCGAAAATAATGTAATTTAAATCATATCATTAAAATGCCCTTCCTATCAATATGAGAGATGAGGTAGCAGCTGTTTAAATATATTAATAGCGTTAGTAATAAGAATTCGAATTTCCTTGTTACTTCCATTTTTACGAAATAATACATCTTCAAATAATTGTGTGGATTTTGAAATATTGCATATATGCAGTAAGGTACCTCGCGGATAAGATGTTAGCCTAATCTAAAATATTAAAATAGTAATTTATATAATTACTTTTGCGCATGAAATTTAGCTTGTATACACTAAACAGTATCCCAAAGCTAACGTGTGTTACCGTCAACTTCTCATGCTGACTATTGGTGTTTGTTTGTAATTCTTGAACTCGTCTGGAAGAATTTAGTGAATTTTTTTGAGAGGAAATTAAATTCTGGCTGGTTATTGTAATCTGCGAGCTCACTTCATGGCACTACCTTAATACATTGCGTGCCACATCATTCATATATAAGTGACATCAATGTTTTCTTCTTTCCTCAGGTATGTATAACGGGCTTTTTCCACTAAAAATATATAAAATTCCTAATAATAGATGCAGTTAAATTATAGGTTTTGTTAAGAAAATATAAATGAATTTAGTTTTAGGTAAATTAATATTTCAGATAAGTAAAAATTAAAGCCAAGAATTTTGTAACGAGTTATATAATTTCAATTTAACTGATTTATAGAGATATAAAAATAATGCATTTCTTTTCAGAAAAGCCCAAAAATTTTGTTTTCAGAAGTGATTTATTCCTCACACATTTAGATATAAATAATAACAATGTAGAGTATTTATCCTCAATAAAAATAGTATCATTCATAATTTGTCCCGCTCTAAATTCAAGATTGCGACAAGAGAAATGTTGTTTTCTGTTCTCCCTCCCTCCCTAAAGCATGGCATTAGCTTTGTCCGTAAATTTGTTTGCCGTCTGGTCAAACAGAAAATAAATCGCGATAGTGAAATTCCATTAAACAAAGGGATGCTTGCTTAAATCCTCAGCACACAAAAATAACACTGGTTATATATATCCATCGGATTGACAGGATTTAGGACCAGTTTGAATTGCGCTTTTGTTACGACTGGCCTGTTTTCCTTTCTTGTTTTATGGACGCCGGATTTTATTACTGTTTATATTGTCGCACTTGTAAAGAGCCTTATCTTCTTAACTAAGTTGGTTTATTAGATCTAAAGTAGACCTTGGATACTATAGACATCCAATTTCATGTATAACATTTTCTCTAATTAGTCTGGAAACAATTTTGTGGATTCTCTTGTGTTACCTTTAAATTTTGTATTATAACGTAAATTACATTTTGTCTCCTGCAGTGATCGATTGAGTTCACTACTGTAAAGCAACCTTAAAGATAATGCATTTAAGAAAGGAAATGTTATCAGTATCAACTCTTCTTCAACAGTATGGAATAGTTAGAGAACAATGTATGTGGAATAGTTAGTGATGGTTCCCAATTCTATTAAAGGAAAATTTATTTACAAATTTATTCGTAAATTATATTATTAAGAAAACTTTTCTCGATTTAATATGGCAACAATTTTATTTTATGCATTAATATAATTTGTAACTTTTCAGGCTCGGTCAGTCATATTTTGTATCTTGCTGTGGTTGATTAAATTAAATATCTATATAATTTATTAAGAGGGAAATATCTCAAAGGGTTCTGCTCTACAGTTTTGAACACTTAGACAATATTGTTCTAATTAAATATATGTTTCCTACTCATTATTTTACAAAATATTCAAATTTTCTTATATATTGAAAACATATATCTAATTTTCTTACAATTATACTGCGCAATTCATGACTATAAGTATTTTTTTAAACCTTTGTTCTAAAATGTTCGAATGAACAGCCATACTTTGCAAATATTCTTAAGAATTATTTAATGCTTACTTCGTTAAAGATGGTATTTTAATACATATATTAATGTAATACATAACAAAGAACATACTCTACACCTGCTTCATAATAAGTAAGTCATAAAATTAAGCCTGTAGTTTCGAGAATATGTACGGTACATTCGAGAATATCTTAGTATTATTACTAGTAATAGCACGCAGCTAGTTATATAGAAATTTATAGACGAATGATTTATTTTTCACATTTTTCAAGTATCGTAATTTTTTTTTCTCGAAATATTACAGAACAATTTCAAGATAATTTCCCCAAAGTTCATAAAAGGAGTCAAACGGTCAGTTACAAGAAAAAAAGTGGAAATCTCCGTTAATTTTGATAATATTTTAATTTAACTATACATAAATCCCTACAACGACAAATCTTAGAATTTTTAATCTTTTATACGTCTTTTAAATATTTGCGCATTTTCCAGGTAAATATGTAAATTGATTAGTTTTGAATGTTGGGAGTTGAGTGCATTCGTATATTCGAGAGCGATTACTTAACCACTTTTTGTCCGTAATTTTATCTCTTAGAGAACAAGTGAAATAAAATGCGAGTTTTGATGCGGTATCAAATATGATCCTTCGAATAATGTGTCCGATTTCCTTGATATGCTTTTAAAACTTCCATCTCTGTATATATAGACGTCCATCGCGTCTATATAAACTATGTATATAAACCAGATGCTGGGACAAAATTTGGTCGTTATTTTACGATTACAATCAAGCTTTTTTTAAATATTAATTACATCATTCGGAAATACGCTTTTTAATGAATAACTAGGTAGACCTTGCCACCCTTTCGCATGCGAATAAAATACGATAAATTTTATAGCGAGATTGGTGGTTTGTAGTAGAGTGAAAGAAGAACCGGTTCATTTGTAGCAGTTGTTTATTTGTCAAATATCAATGGTGCGTAAGGAAAATGCAAAAGCAATTACAAAACGCTTTTGGCCTCAATATTGGAGGTGAAGCATAAGACAATACAGGAGAACATGAGATATGTACACGTCAAAACAACTTTTTAGACAATATTAAAAGTTAAATATGACTCAAACTCGTAGAAAATATGATATTTACATTAAAAGTCTCTTTATGCACACTATTTAACAGTGCCGTTTTGACGCATCCAGGGAAATAACTTTAGGGCCAAAAGTCAGTTTTTCATTTCGATTTTTAAACAAACAATACAATGTGTCATTCTGAATTAACAATTCGTCAGAAGCGGAGAACTAAATCTTTAAAGTGGTACCACATTTATCGATTTGGTAAAGTGTCAAGGGAGAGAAAGAAATCGTCACAAAAAATCTCCTTCTAGAAATAATATATATGGTTTTTACATGCAAAAATAATAATGTACACTTACGTGGATGTTGCCAATGAAGAAACTCATTAATGAAATCACAGGATGATAATAAAAGCAAACAATTTTTAATTTAAAAGTTCAGTGCAATTGATAATGGTAAAATAGAAAATAGCTAGCGCGCGCCATCTAGGGGAAGAATTTGTTTTATAATGTTTATACTTCGATTTTTAAACAAACAATGAGATGTGTAATTCTAAAATAACAATTCGCACGAAGCGGAGATCTTAACCTTTAAAATGGTACTTCATTTATCGATTTTGATTAAGTGTGACGGGAGAAAATGGGAGAAAACAAAAAAAAATACCTTTTAGAAATAATATATATATAGATAGATCGATGAAAATTTCTCATAAAAATAAACTGTATCGACATGCATGCTTCACGTTCACTCTCAACAATCATCCGGGACCTTGTAAGATTTTATCCTGCCTTCGGCGACTTTTGAAGTCTCCCACTACATATCTCCTTCGTTCGTACTTCTGAAAGCATAGTGACTGACTCATTTTTATTTTATCTTAGAATAACTGTGCATATAGCATTTTTGCGGCTTGAATTGAGAAAAAAATTTGCGCTCACTCCTTGTATGATCATGAGTAATGTTCAAGAGATTGGATGGATAACAAACAGAAACAGACTTTTAAAAGCCTTGCAGGAACAACGTGGCTAAGGTTAGCTTTTGGGAAGCAAAGATGAACAAATATTTAGAATATTTACTGAGAAGAGAGAGGAACCAAATTACCTGATATCAATTTTAATATTGGGTCCGTTTGAAAAATTATGTTTCATTTTTCTGATTAAAATAATCCCTTAAACATTTATACGAGAACTTGTAGAGAATAGCTCACTTCTACCCAGACTTGGGTGTATATAATTTAAAGTGGCACTCTAAATGAATTTGATACAAACACAGTTTATACATGAAACAATGTTTATTGAATTCGTTGCACATATAGAATTTGTTTTTACAGCAATAAGCATACGTACTACTTGTACGGAATATATATTAGCATTCAATAGAAATACACTTTGCCATACTCACAAACCAGCAGAGAGTCAAACCAACAGTTCTGCCACGTAAACTTTGGGCCCCCTAAGCACTAGCGCCGGCTAACACCTGGAGCTGCTTACCTCGTAGCTCCCTTAACTCGCTTATCTATCAACCTTAACAAAACCTTCTTCTCTTTAATCAAGCTGCATGGTATTTATACCAAGCGCGTATGCCGAAATTAGCATATCTCAAGCAGCTTCTTTAATTCATTCACTCAAAAGTTCGATTCTTGTGAATCGAATCTTATGTATACCATACAAACTTTTTTCACCTTCTAGGATTTCGTAATTTAATGTTTATTTTTATAATTCCTCTTCATGACTGTATCACTTTTATGTTAATAAGGTTTCCTCTTCTTATTTTCCGTGAAAATTCTCTCGCTGGTCCAGTTTGTGAAACTCATATTCATGGATAAGAAATCTTGCAGATATAACATACCCCTCCCAAACAAAAATCCTCTCTTTCTCAGATCTAAACCTAAAATTCTTACAAAATACGGCTTTATTCATCCTCTTATCCTCTTGTTCTCAAAGACTCGATTCAGATTCTGTGATCATAATTTCCCAAATTACTAGGAAAACACCTTTTCCTTAATAAAGTACAACTTAAAATAACCCAACTTTCTTTAGGATTACCTCAGTTTGAATGTGAATGAAAATTCTTCCTCATGTAGATTCTTCTTGCAAATGGAGTCGAGGGCGATAAAGGGCTTCTTGTGGAGATATTTTGCCATTTTTTTTAACATTTGAATCTTTAAAGTGTTAATGTTGTGTCTGTCAAATTATGACTTTAAATTAAAGTTCTATTACATACACGTGAAGACCCACACTGTGAAGGATTCCTTGGAGGTAAGATTCAATGCACGTGTGACGAAACACTCGTTAATTTACATTTAAGATAAACAAAGAAGATAATTAGGGTAGAAGGATTAACAAATTCAAAGGGGTGCTGAATATTAAGTAGAAAATTTTAGGACTTTATTCATTTGCTTTTTTATGTAGAGAGAATTTAAAGATTACATGGAAATAAAGTATAGAAGCACCAAAACTTAGCTATATGATTAGAGAATCCCATTTTCTTTCGTCATACCCCCTAAGGAAACATTTAACAACTAAGAAGTCTTCAAACTATGCTCCAAAAACCCAAATAGCAAGTGGAGGTAAAGTTGTCCAATTTATTATTAAATAAATTTCAAATATTAATTTTAAACTTCGGAAACAAATTTTAGATACATTCTAGAGAATAATCAACACACAAACACAACTAAGCGAGATGGTTGGCCGCTTCTACAGTTGGCCAAGTCACTTAGCCAAAGCCTTAAATAATCAAGAATTTAAGACTACGCCGGGCTTTGGCCGAACAATTCATGATGCGCCCAACAGTCAATGGCCAGATTGCAAATTGTCCAAAAAAAAATTGCCTGCTTGATTTTGCAGTGATTTTTTCTACTTTGACTAAACTAAATTGATTTTCACAGTGGTATTAACATGAGAAGGAATTAATATGATCAGCTCCCGTAACTGCATGATCCAGTTCTGTAAATCATCTAGCTTTGGCCACTTTTTCTTGAACAATGGGTGAATTGGCCTGTGATTGTTGGGTGCATCGCGAATTGGCAGGCCAAAGACCAAGGTAGTTGTAAATTCGCGATTATTTCGAGCTTTTGCCGTAATATATATATATATATATATATATATATAATATGTGTGTGTGTGTGTGTGTGTATTTATGGATAGATGGGTGGATGGTACGCACTTTTCCTAAACACATTTGTCTAATAGATTTTAATGTATTTACAAACAATATAAATATTTGATATATTTTCCCCCTCTATACAGTATACTATATTTATACTAAACCTATGTGAGCATTTTCTTGTACCTCTTCCATTATAGCAGTAATAAAAATGTATTCCTCGCAAATGATTTCATAAACAATCACTTTTGGATATATATCTCATTTATTTAAAACAGTTTGTAAAATTAAATATCATAATAGAGTCAAATATTGCTATTAATTTGCATCATTTTATTTCATAACAAAGTAGGAATTTTTAATTTCCTTAATTTATCACACTAAAATGAAAGTATACATTTTGTAACCTTCATGTTTTCACCTTTCAATCTATTTAAACGAAAACTGCTAACTAGCAAACATAAATGCGAAGAAAGAAGAGTTTTGTAAAATCGTCTCTTTTGTAGAATTCCAAACATTCCAGAACATTTTTATTGCCTTTAAACTTTTTCTCACTGCATGCCAAGTAGATGGTTTCTTCTCGTTTGTATCTCATTCTAGAACTCTTAGAAGGAAATTTCACCTTTTTTTTAACGCACATAAAAAAAGCTTTTGATGGAACTGTGCAAAGAAGAGATCTCTTTTACCCCAGCTAAATATTCTATTTAAAAAATTGTGCTGCTTGAAACATATACACGAAAACAGCAGTTAAATGTATTTAACACAGCGAAGTTAATATATGCTTAACTAAATGGAGATCTTCCAAAGTTTTTTTTAAAATATATTTGGAGTTATTCATATAAAAATGTTATAATAGTGTGAAATAAAGCAAAAAATTCTTAAACTGAAAAAACATTTTTTGAGAAGTATTTTTTAATTAAGTCTTATTAAAATATACTAAGTAATTTATATTATTTAGTAACATTAACGTAGGTTTAATAAAAGAAATAGGCAGACAAAATTTATTTTTATGATTTTACTAAAAGATCTTATAATTAAAACAGTTTTAATTTAATTTTCGTTTCCTTGGGGTATCGCTGATTTATAATTTAATTTATGCTTTCTTCCTATAGTGTATTATTTACTTTGTTACAAACGCTTGTAAAGTTTGTTTTCATTTATACCCACTTTTGGGTATGTGCAAGCGATGAAAACACACTGAGAACTTTTTCAATGCAATGTAGAAAAATTATTTTAAAACACATTGATGTATTTGAACTCAGTCGGTGAGTTTCAAAAATATCTTTATCTAAAAATTAATTCAAAAAAATTAGTAGCACTGGATTCTGATTAAAGGGGTCTTCCCGCATGCAGGTGTCGCTGAATTATGTAGCAAAACAATCAATTAACTTGTAAAATTTAATGTAAAAATATGTGGTCACTGCAAAAGTCAAAAAAGAGAAATCACTTGCAGTTCATAAGAACAATTTTGAAATTCACTGACTCACCTGCTGAATATATTTATCACCTTATGAATGTAAGAGAATCACCTTATGAATGTAAGAGAAAGCATGTTAGTCTCATCAATTTATTTCTTTGTGCTAGAATATTGGAGAACACTTTTCAAAGACTGCTCAAGTCAAAACATTTTGTATCTCCTTTTTGACATCTCAAATGTATAAGGATGGCCCAGATGAAAATGAGACTTTTGTATCAGCAGTGGTGGTTAAACACTTAGGGGTTTGTGTTTTACGCCAGTAGATGACGTTGTAAGTTACGGAGCAAAGCCATTATCAACAGAATATGTCAGTGTGGTGTTTGGACGAGTTTGAGCAAGACGGTTACATACGGTTGTGACATAGATTCGTCAAAACAGGGCCAGCCAGCGGTTATTCAATGTTTGACTTCAGAAAGTGATGTTAGTGAAGCTGAAATTTATCGTAGCATGAAGGAAGTGGATAGGCATGAGCATCTGTTACAGTGTACAGTGTTCAGGTGCTTTAGGGAATTTCATATAGGACGTGTGAGCACGGAACATACCTAGACCCGCTCAAGCAAACTGTGGAGTTATTATGGAGTCTATTGTTCTTACTATGGAGTCTATTGTTATTACTATGGAGTTATATGTTATTACTATGGAGTCTATTGTTCTTACTATGGAGTCTATTGTCATTACTATGGAGTTATATGTTATTACTATGGAGTCTATTGTTCTTACTATGGAGTCTATTGTTATTACTATGGAGTTATATGTTATTACTATGGAGTCTATTGTTCTTACTATGGAGTCTATTGTTATTACTATGGAGTTATATGTTATTACTATGGAGTCTATTGTTCTTACTATGGAGTCTATTGTCATTACTATGGAGTTATATGTTATTACTATGGAGTCTATTGTTCTTACTATGGAGTCTATTGTCATTACTATGGAGTTATATGTTATTACTATGGAGTCTATTGTTCTTACTATGGAGTCTATTGTTATTACTATGGAGTTATATGTTATTACTATGGAGTCTATTGTTCTTACTATGGAGTCTATTGTTATTACTATGGAGTTATATGTTATTACTATGGAGTCTATTGTTTCCGGGGACAAGATTTCCTGCGGGCTTCAAATGGGAGGCCTCCCCCCCTTTCAGGACTATAAAAGGGGGGGAGAATCCTCCCCCCCCTGTTATTGTCCTGACCTGTTGCCATGCGACTACCACATCTTTGGCCCACAGAAAAAAGTTCTTAAAAGTCGCCAGTTTCTAACGATGCAGATGTCCGGGACGCCGTTTAAGGGCCCGTTTACATAGCGTTACTCGTACTGAAATATGTTTAACCAATTACAAACCTCCAAACGATTAGCCAAAAACTTTTTAAGTCCTTTGATTGGTTTAAAATATGTCATTCCCAGTAACGCTGACACTGGCGGATTCTATGTGAACAGGCCCTTCGAACGGTTCCGCAGACAATCACGGGCATTCATCGCTCAGGGTATCCCCAATCTAGTAAGCTCTGGAACAATTGCTTGAACCGACAAGACGACTCTGTGTAGCGTATATGTAGGTCATGTATCACTACTACTTCCTATTTTATCACATATTACAACCAACATACCATTGCAGATAGCAATGGGTCATCTTTATATTTATTACTTAATGAGGTTTCAACATTTTAAGCATAAAATGTTTTAATGACTCTTTCTCTCTCCAATTTAAATATCGAAACTTGCATCTTCGGCATTGAGGGCCAGTATTCTAACTTACTAGAATGACATACTTTGTTGCTAATCTTCCTTATAACCTACCAAAATAAAGACCAAAAGGCGCCAACGACGTGTTGTAAATCATTCAATTAATATTTGGCGATATTGTGTTAGCTCCATTTATAACATTATTAAATTTAAATAATGAAAAATAATAAAAGATAAAGAACTAGTGTTTAAGGAAATATAAATTATGTTTTTACTTTTTAATTTTTAAATTTAAAATTTTAGTAATGAAGATTTGTATTATTAAAATAATTGAATTATTAAAAAACCACATTATCTACTAAAAAAATTTTAAAGTTTAAATTTTCAATTAATAGTTATTATTTAAATAACTTATATCTAATAACAATAGAATAATATAAAAGTAATATTAAAAATAAACTAATAAAAAGTACAATTAAAGTATAAAAAATGACTAAATTTTATACTAATGAATTCACTTTTCTAAGTTAATTTTTGAAATATTAAAAATTCCAAACGGCTGTTTATGAAATTTATAATTTATGTAGTTGTTAATTGTTTAAATATAAAATGATAACTAATAACATGGGAATAATTTTTTTAAAGTAAATTTAATATCTTTGTTTTGCCTCGTTGTATATAAGGACCTAAACGGGGAAAATATAATTAATGGACCGTTTAGAAATAAATTGCAGGAATGACGCAAAATCACCATCAGAAAAATATAAATATAAATATTTGTGAACAGTATTCTGCGTCGTAAGAATAAACTCCGTCTTCTTGTGCGTCTGCCGCATAAAGAAAGTGCGGAAGAATGAAAGATAAGATATTCATAGGGCGAATTTTCCTTACGTCACCGAGATGATCTTGCAGCTAGGACACCGAAAGTTCAGAGGTAGTGAGTTTGATCTCCATTCCTGTCAAACAATGCTCACACTCTATTATATAAGTAGTAGTTTACATTTACAAACATTTTTCGTCTTATAAGGTTGCGTTTCTTATGACCTAATTTTTAATGCCGCAAACTTTATTTATATCGGAATTTTTGAATGGAATAAAGGTATAGAGAATACTTGGAAGTGCATTTAATCTATTTATATAAAACAGTTCCGTAACTGACTGACTGGCAGATAACGCACAGACCAAACCGCTGGACCTAAAGGGCTGGAATTTTGGATGGCGTTTCTTCTTATAGTGTAGTGGTGAATTAAGAAAGATTTTTGAAAAATTCTTCTTAGATTTCTTAAAATCAAATTTTTAAGCTGTTTTTGTAACATTCTCTTTAAATTTTGCATTTAAAATAATTATCTGAGGGTTATAAAATTTATATCACGGGAAAGAGCATAAAATTTTCTTTAAGTTAAAATCTTTTTCGAATATTTACCTTCATTTTCTTATTTTTGTTGAATTTTTAAAGATTAATATTTAGAATTTTATTTATTAAATGCTGATCACGTGGTTTCTTTTCTTTTTGTGATACTTTAAATTAATTTTGAGTCATGTGTAGAACAACAAAATAAATAAATTGACAAAAAAATATTAAACTACGGGAAAAGATAAAATTTAACCACAAGACTAATTGAGATGGAAGTTTTTTAAGAATTTAATTCAAATTAGTATGTTTTATGGATACTAAACATACAAATTAATTGCATAAATTGACCATTGTATTTAATTTGAATATTTTCTTCTACATTATTTTGTCTATAAAAATATTACTATTTTTATACACTAGTTATCAAAAATTAAGGAAAAATCACAAAAAGAGGTATAACAACTATAAAACTAGACCAATCTGTTTAAAATTTGAATATGTTGTTAAGTAAAAGGTGCTGAACAATACTACATTATTCAAAATAGTGGCGCTGCAGTCGGTATACGTCATTTGCAAGGATAATAAAAGTGCATGTCTCAGAGCAAGGCGGTATTTGTCGCTGCGAGGCTGATATTAGACATCTGGCATAAACAAATTGTAACAATGACCTCCAGGCATCATTTGGCCGAAGAACTGCGATGGCGAGCTATTGGGAGACTAGAGGCAGGACAAAGTCAGACAGAAGTGTCCAGATGGCTAAATGTGAGTCCGTCTGTGGTTCATAGGATTTGAAAACAATTTCTAACCATGGATTCGGCATCCAGGAGGTTCAGCCAAGGACGGGCATATGCGATGACGAGTGCAGATGACAGATATTTGTGATTATGCGCACGATGGAATAGAACCGCAACTCCGTCTGAACTCAGACGGAGTTAACCCCCCTTCGCTGGAAGCTCCGGAAGATTGGTATCAACGTCAACCGTGCGTAGAAGGCTTCACGAAGGTGGTCTCTTTGCGAGGCGTCCAGCCATTTGCATCCCGCTCACGTCACGCCATAGGCGGGAACGTTTGCAGTGGGCACGTCAACATGTACACTGGACGTGCGATCAATGGAGGGCTGTTCTCTTTACGAATGAGTCCAGGTTTAGCCTCCAAAGCGATAGTAGGCGTATTTTGATTTGGAGATAACCTGGAACTCGTTTTTATCCATCACACATCCGTGAAAGAGATGCATACGGATCAGGCAGTGTCTATGTTTGGGGAGGTATCTCTTTGGGTGGACGCACAGACCTCCATGACTTTCCCCGTGCAAATGGGAATGCTCACACCTATAAAGATGAAATCCTTGATGCTTATGTGCGCCCTTATGCCGGGGCAATACGTGATGCTTTCGTGCTACAGGACGATAACGCGAGACCGCAGAGGGCTCGCATCGTGGATGCTTATCTTGAGCAGGAAACAATTCAGCGCATGGAGTGGCCAGCTCGATCACCGGACTTGAATCCTCTCGAGCATGTTTGGGTCGCTTTAGGACGACGTTTAGCTGCTCTTAATCCTCCTCCTAGGACCCTAGCCACGCCTTCAACTGCTTTGCAAGAACAATGGCTCTCACTTCCTACTGAACTCATAGACCGCATAATTGACAGCATCACACATCGCTGTATGAGCTGTATTGCTTCTCGGGTGGATCATACGCCATATTAAAGGTACTTATCCCATACCACACTGACACATCCGATTTGTTCATTGTACACATATGCTAGTTTCTATAACACCATAATTGTCTGGCTATTTCTTTTTAAGCTATTTTATACCTATTTATGTGTTGTATAATGTGTATAAGTTTCATTAAATTCTACGTGTAACTTTTTGAATAATCGCTATTTTTGGGACTTTTCCTTAATTTTTGATAATCAGTATATTTATATATATATATATATATATATATATATATATATATATATATATATAGAGAGAGAGAGAGAGAGAGAGAGAGAGATTTGCATTAATTACATACATTGACCGTTGTATTTAATTTGAATGTACTCCCTATCGAAGCACGGATATCCAGCTAGTCTTAGATAAAATCATTCATAGAACCCTCTTTAAAATTATATATTTTTAGAAATCATCGGCGCGTTTTAATTGATACGCGTTACAAACGTGGTGGTATTATTGTAATGGGTTGGATAGTTTTGTTTATGGACATTGTTGTATGCAGTATACGACAAAACAATTGCTCGCTTTTTATAATTAACATTCAATATGCTATTTTCCCTCGCCTATTTAAGTATTTTGATTCAATGGGGGGACTTAACCTGCTTTGTGTTGCGAAATTTTCAGAAGTGTCGAATGGCTGAAAATTGTCCAAGACTGCTGCATAAAATGGAATTTGCATTTACGCGACTGACAATCGCATTCATTAAACTTTCGACATGCAAATAAATTGAAACTTAATGCTTTAAAAAATACTTACTATACCTCAATTTAATGCTCACGAAATAAATAATTAAGTATGATTTACCCTTTATTATTTAAATATATATATAATTATATTTCTGTAATATTTGTTTGATAGGCGCTCTACAAAAGGGAATTTAATCGGCGTAAAGCTCTAGACCTCTTTCTTTGCAGTGACACATTAAACAAATGGCGGTATCCCATACATCTTTGTATGTCGAGGTATTAATTACAATATTTATGGTTCTTACATTATCTGAAATGAAAGTGCCTAAACATGAATATGACAAACTTATGATGGGATAAATGTTAGAAATTTAAACGTCTTGCATCAACCTTGCAGATCTTGAATTAAAGTTCCCGATTTATGTCACAATATTACACACATCCATTACAGATTCCGAAAGAAATTAAATACCTTTCAAAGCAACGGGGATCCTTATATTCAAACCAAAGGCGAGGAATTTTATCGTATCCTCAAAATGCGTTTTTTTTGTTTGTTGTTGTTGTTGTTTCTTTTGCCCCCCCCCCCCGTGGTCGAAGGTATTACAGACCAAGTCCATATAAGCGGGCATAGTGGTGTGGCACCGGTTTATAATAGCCACCATAAGGGTCGATTTCCGATTTAGCCAGGTGCCACCACAGTCTTGAACGAGCACTCCCAGGGGTGACATCTGAGGGGGATCGTGCCCTCTCCCACCGTCTCTGACCTCATGGAGGAACTTCCCGGTTTACGGATTCGACGTGGATATATATCGTCTACACAAAGGCCTATTTAATGGCGCCTGTTGGGATACGATCCGAGCACCCTCAGCACCGAAAGCGGACGCGCTACCACTAGGCTACCTCAAACTCTAGAAGTTTTGTAGAGTTCTAAACTCTCTCTCGTGTTCGTACACGTTTCCAGGATAATGTTAAACTTTAAAAGAGACTTATGCAGAGCATTTTCAGTCTTTCTTTGATTAGCAGTTAAGGGTTGTAAATAGAAATATGTGAATGTGTAAGATGGAGTGATTTTTTTTTTCAGTTTCTTATTTTCAAATTAACCAGCGGTTTTTGAGGGATTAGTCCGTCATTAAAAAATTATTTTAGTTTTCAAAAGCTTTAAAACTATACGTCTCAGGTCCGTTTGAAGAATCTTTTCAAAGGGTGAAATAATTCGACGCAAACGCATTTTAAACTGAATGGAGGTCTAGGAAAAAAAATCTGCCAGAGAATCAATATTTTCTGTATTTAAAAATTAGGAAACCTTCTTTTTCTTCGTAGAATTTTTTTTATGTAAATTTTATTTAAAACTGTTCCTATCGTTTCTATGAACTTTTAAGAAATGTATGTAGAGCATTTATTCGCAGCTTGTTTTTATCTTAAGAATTTTTATCAATTTTTGTCGTGTTAGTTATAAATAAATAACTTACACGACAAAATATAAATAAATAATCATGGGTATAAACCATGCAAGAGAGAAACTAGATGCGGAAATTGTGAAAGATATCGGAGAAGAACGGGTAGGAAAATTGAAGTAAAAGACTTGCCAACGAATGCCGGCTGCAGCTGATATAAAGCTGCTGTGCACAGAATCATCGAAACCATATGGTCCAACAGAGACTCGACGTTGATCTTTTTGCTTGTACTTGATTGTTGGTGATATTGCTTGTCAATTGTTTGTTGATTGATAGTGTTAATATGATAAATTTATTGTGATTTATTGACTGCACGAGTCGTGCAGAGTTGTTAATATTAAGAGATGAATGTTTCTCGTCGCTTGACTCGGTTCAAAATTACGGGACCGATGTTCTTCGAGGTCAAGTCAGACTTCAGCCCTAGTGGTACCTCGCCCTAAATAGGAGCTGCTTACTACCCTTCGCCAAGGACCTAGGATTTGAGGACCAAGGTCCTTTGGACTTGATGTAGTCTTTCCTACACCAAGGGTATTGGAAACAACACAACACAACAGAGATGAATGTTGATTATTTATTTTTCCACGAGCTGTGTCAATAATTCAAATAGTATTTATGTGAACATCACTCATACGCTTGTCGTTTGTTTGCCTGTTCAAGTTGAACAGCATTTCTGTAAATTAAGTTGTAATATAATTAAGTAAATATTGATTGATTAAATAAAGCAGCCTTCCTGTTGGAGGACTGGTCGAGGTACTTGGTGGTAAGGTGGTTGCCCAAATTGGGGTAGCTAATGGGGAAAGACGGTGTTTCGGTTTGGCTCTTGGTATGTTCCTGGTCGTTGGCCGACGAAAGGATGGTGTCGGTAGCTGAATTTGGTTCTGATAAAGATGATGAAATTTGCCCTGTTGGACACAAGGTTTTGGATGGTGCTGGGTGTCTGATACGCTAACAATACACTTTGTAAATATTTCGTTTTGTAAAATGTATAAAAGAACTGAAATTTTTAAGTACTTTGTTTTTTTATCATGCATTGAAGAGACAAATAATAGAGACAAATACTCAAATCCTTATATAAATAAAATGAATTTATTCAAAAATTTGTCTTTTTACTTTTTTAATATTTTTTCTGTTGTTTTGATAATTTTTAATAAATACCTACAAACATTTTTCTGTACGTTATGTTTCATCTTAAGTATTTCTATCAAATTTTACATAGTAGTTATAATTTTTTTTCATATACACAAAATAAATTTAATAAAAAAATTGTCATTTCATTCAGCTTTGAATAATAATTTAATTTGTTTCTTTTTTACATTATCATTAAACTACATTGTTTCTTCAAACTAATTTCTGCTTTAGAGTTTCATTTTTTTACGTCAAATTGTGAGATTTCGTTAAATAGAATATCTAGTATACATTTATTATAGGCAGATTCCAGATTCAGTATATTTAACCCGTTGTATAAATTATTGTACTCTGCACTTCAAACACTGTTAAAAAGCCTTACTTTAATTTGGACTAAAAGAAAGTAATAAGTTAAAACTCTTGTTTACATCTTGTTCTCTGTAGTAACTATCGAGTTAGCGATTTATTCTTTTTCAGAGAATTTTTTATGACCGTAATATGACACACACAGCTGTAGGAACTATTTGAACTGATGCCAGAAGGAAATCTGACAATTTTCTTTTTCAATTTTTGCATTAAATCGGAAGAAATCAGGATTTCCCGTATAGACTGTTCTTATTTCGTCGAATTCTATTTCAGCATTTTCTGTAGTCAATGGAAAAAAAAACTAAATGCTTGTTGTACAATGTGCATCGTTTTCAAAATGCTAAAGCGGTTTATTATAAGTGCAGAAATATTTTCTATTATTTAAGCATGAAAATATATATCTTAGACTCTTAAGCAAAATTAATTGTAAGGTGTTTCTTTAAGCTTGTTTAACTTATTTTATAGATTAATACAGAGTAGATTTCCAATCCATCAGAAAATTTGATTGTTTAAAATAAAAATTTCTGAAGTCTAAAGTGGTTGAATTATGTATATCTTTTGTAAAAGTTGCAAGGGGATTTTTTACATAAAATACATAAAGAAAACTAGTGATAAAAAATAAATGCACTTAAATATAAAATACAAAGATTATTATTTTAATATATATGTCCTTTCATTTACACCTAAAGTGAAAGTTATATAACTTTTATAAGTGTCACTCTATTAGTCGTAGGAAACTATTTGTGATATCTATGCTGCATTTATTGGATAGCTTATAACAAAGATCCTGTGAACTTAATTTCTTATTGGGTATTGAAGGCATAAAAGATGGAAGATACTGCAAAATAGAAATCAAAAATGGAATATGCATGGTATAGATAACTAAATTACATAGGCAATTTACAATGCATTCCCTTTTCTTTAAAAGATAATCATGCATATTTATACGATAACACGAAACTATGCAACATATTTCTTTTTGTAAAATGTACAAAAGAACTGAAAATTTTAAGTACTTTGTTTTTTTATCATACATTTAAGGGACAAATATATATATATATTGTTAGCGAGTTACACTAAAGACTACTTGTGAAACTAATCATGTACTTGCCTTTCCGGGTATTGCGTCATTTGTTCTAGACCGGTTTGATCATAAAACCTGATAACCGGATCAAATCTTTAATCGAATTTCCACAGCTGTGAAGAAGCTACCGTAAATAATTTATTATTCAGTTTCCAGTAGTTGGTGCGTTTTAAACAAACCGGATCGTTGAATATCATTAGATGAGGCGTATATAAGGCTCACATACGATTCAGTAATGAAAGAGTAGATAGATAATGAAGCTGAGGACAATCTGAAGAAAGGTAATGTTGATTTATAGTTTAAGTTTAAGACGCAGTAAAGAAAATAGAATAAGGGGCTAACAGTCTTTGCCTATGCCTAACTTGAGGTAATTCCATCACAGTGTATAGACACTGTTGTTTGTATATATGAGACTTGTTTTTTTAATGAATTTAGAGAACGCTATTGATTGATATGGATATTTTATTGTTGAAGATTTTTAAACTAACTTTTAATATTTTAAACAAATAAATTTGAATTGTTATTGTTGAAAAAGTCTTGTCGTCTATGCTTTCATCAATAGTTTTAACGTATACCTATTGTAACAAACAACGTTTCTTCTGCGATTTTACTCTGCAATTTAGTTATTAGGTTTTTTGTTGACGTGCTCGTTTCACGTGCACGCTGACAATAAAAGAGGTTATGGGCCCAGATGTTACTGAAGGTATATGACCATAAAAGCTAAATAGGCAATGACCAGATGTTATTGACGGTATACGCTCATAACAACTGAAAGGATTATTAGCAACAATGTTATTACAATATTTCGCCCATGAAAATAATATGTTTTTACGTTTTGATACTATATCAGTGGCCCTGAAGATGGGGGGGCGTTGAATGGAATTGAAGTAAGTTTAATGTTGATGCATATTAACATAGACGACAAGTGAAGTTTATTTTGTATTTTGAAAGAATTTGAAGTTTTGAAAAGTGAATTTCGGGGATACAATTAAAATGCAGACCCAAATAGAGAAGCTGAACGCAACAAATTACGGGAATTGGGCTGAAGATATGAGGTACATTCTTATGGAGCGTGGATGTTGGGGCATAGTAGCAGGCACAGAGCTAGTACCAAAACTTAAAATTAAGAATGAAAAAACGGAAGTTGAAAGCACAGTGAGTAAAGATACCGATACTACAAAGAGTGTAACTACTCAGGTAGAGTATCCGGGTCCTGAAGTTACATATCGTGACGTTAGGGATTATAATCTCCGTGCAGGAACCGCAATTTCATTGATTTATTTAAATATTTCCCCTGAATTTCGGAAAATAGTGGAGGGAATAGAGAATGCCCGAGAAGCATGGCTCAAATTAAAATTATTTTTTGAACCCGACAATAGGTCGAGGCATATGCAACTGATTAATGAACTATTTTCTAGCAGAATTCAACCACATGAAAAAATTAGCCTGTTTGCAGCACGTTTAACGAGAATTGTTGAAAAATTACGAGGTATAAACCAACCAATTAATGAAATTTACGTTAGTTTTCAGTTATTACGCTACTTACCAGAAACTTATGATAGCATTTCACAATCCATATTACGATGGCCAGAAGAAAAATTTAAATTTAAGGACATACTCGTAGAACTGGTAGCTGAGGAAGATAGACTGACGGTACGAGAACAAGACCGTAACAAAATGCATGAAGTCAAAGCTTATTCTGCAGTCACACGCAAGAAAAATATGACATGTTTTAGGTGTAATCAGGTGGGACATATTAAAAGAAATTGTTTCAATGGAAATCCCGTTAACGAGTACCAACAGAGACAGCGTGTTCCACCAAGAAATACATCACCTTATCGGAAGAGTACGGCAGTTAGAAGTCATTCCCCTGCACGTGGAATAAGTCCTGTGCGTTATAAATCAAAACCAAATTCAGCAAATAAGAAGGTGAGATTTCCTTCGATTAATCTTGTGCAAACTTATGTGAGTAATTTTGAAGAATCTTCGAATTTATGGACTTTCGACACTGCTGCTAGTCATCACTTTTGTAAAGTGAAGGAGTGGTTCCAGGATTTTGAGGAAATAAAGGACGATAAATTATCCGTAGCTATCGAAGGAGTGACATTCCCGATTACAGGTAGAGGGACAATTCAGCTACAGTTTGGCTCCAGAACATTCCATTTGTACAATGTCATGTATTCACCTAATCTTAAGTTGAATTTAATTTCAGGTTCTGTTTTAGACAGACAAGGTCTCAGGTTCGAAGGCGGTCAAGGTATGGTAAGAATTAAAAACCGGTATGATAAAACTGTTTTTTTTTGCCAAATTAAAGAATGGTTTATATCAGGTTTGTCCTAAAAATCCCCGAGTTGCCAGAATAAGAGAGGATTGCAGTGCTTGTGTGGCCAGGAAAGTTGACGATGAACTGGTACATCGAAGGTTAGCACATATAAGTCCATATGTAGTCCGGGATACAATTAGGAAACATGCCATAAAGGGGTTGGAAAAATTTGAAGATCATAATTTTGACTGTGAAACCTGTACACTTAACAAGTTCAGACGGGTTAGTTTTAAATCTGTAAATTTTAGACGCTCTAAATATCCCAATGATTTGATCTATATGGATACTTGGGGTCCTTGCAGTACTATTGGTCGCAACGGTGAAAAATATTTTTTATCGATTATAGACGACCATTCACGTAAGTGCTCTGTTTACCCTATGTGTGAAAAATCTGAGGTTTTCCGGATTTTTAGAAATCATGTCGCTCGTGCAGAGAGGTTCCTAGGGCGGAAAATAAAAAGTATCCGTACCGATAACGGGACTGAGTTTGTAAACAATAATTTTACACAATTTTGCAATGATCATGGGGTAAAACATGAACTCACAAACACATATACACCAGAGCAGAACGGTACTGCAGAAAGGTTCAACCAGACAGTATCAAATGGGGCGAAGTGCTTGTTAGCAGACAGTGGGTTAGAGACAAAATTTTGGCCTGATGCAGTTTTAAGTTTCACCTATGTCTGGAACAGGGTTGTACATAAAGGTCTAAGTAAGACACCATTTGAGCTTTTTGGAGGGTATAAGCCATCGGTAAACCACTTGAAGCCGTTTGGGTCAATCGCGTATGTTGGTGTACCACGACAACACAGAGCGAAGTTAGACGCCAAGGCGAAGAAAGGGGTGATGATTGGATATGCCTTTAACACCAAGGGTTATCGGATATGGTTCCCAGACACCAATAATGTGGTGGAGACCATAAATGTCAGATTCTGTGAGGATTCACAAGGGATGGAAGGCGACAGTGGAGCAATGATGGGTCCCAGTGATAATCCTAACACCGAATCATACTCCAAACATGAGGGAGATGAAGACGTTTCTATTATCAATTTAGGTCAGAATCTACCCCGTGAGAGTGACGAAGATTTGGTGGAAAAAGATAGTCCTGAAGAAACCCAAATTGATAAGAGTCCCTTGCCAGCCCAAGATCTAAGAAGTAGCGATTGGAAAAGAAATCCATTTGGTCGATTGGAAAGAATCCATTCCGATTCCTCAGATAAAAATGGATATAAAGGGAAAATATCAGATAAACCAGCTACCGCATCCACAAGTTATGCCAGTTCTTGACTAGACGATATACAGATGCCTAATACTTACAAGCAAGCATTGAAATCACCACAGCATAAACAGTGGGTAGAGGCCATGGAAGAAGAGATGAAAGTCATGACAGAAAGACAGGTATGGCACCTAGTTGAGTTACCATCAGATACAGATATCATAGGATGCCGGTGGGTTTTTGCGTTGAAAAGAGACGAAAAGGGCGAGGTGGCCAGGTATAAGGCCAGACTGGTGGCACAGGGTTTTAAACAAATTAAAGGAGTTTCTTACGAAGAGACTTTTAGCCCAGTCATTAATTTCAGTCTAATTCGTTTTTTCTTCTCACTTTTAGTAGTTTTACAGGGTTGGACCCACAGACAGTGTGATGTCAAAGGAGCTTATCTGTATGCACCATTAAAAGATGATATTTACATGTCTCAGCCTCCCGGTTTTGTTGTAGAAGGTAAGGAAGATTTTGTATGCAAATTGGATAAAGCTATCTATGGATTGCATCAAAGTGGTAGAGAATGGTTCTTCGAGATTCATAAAGTATTGATAGAACTAGGTTTTAGCAAACTAAATTGGTGTAACTGTGCATATGATTTTAATTGTGTGTTGATTTTACTTTTATATGTTGATGACATGGTTTTGTTCGGTAAGGACGAGGAGATAATAGACAAAGCCATAGGATTGTTGAAGACACATTTTGATTTAAAAATTTTGGGAAAAACTAGAAAGCTGTTGGGAGTTGAGTTTGAAGAAAAGGGGGGAGAAGTTTTGTTGAGTCAGTCAATTTATATTGACGATATTCGTAAAAGGTTTACAAAATTCTTCGTACCGGTTTCCTCACTTCCAATCAGCAAGGGTACAGTATTCTCAAAGAAACAGTGTCCACAATCAGATGTTGAAATAGAAGAAATGAAACAATATCCCTATAGAAATTTACTAGGCTGTCTATCGTTCCTCGCTAGTAGAACCAGGCCCGACATAAGTTATGCCGTTAACATTTTTAGCCAATACCAAAGTAATCCTGGTAGAATTCACTGGGATGGTTTGATAAAACTTTTGGGCTATGTTATACACACACACAATTTTAAACTTAAACTTGCGTGCAATGAACCTAGTATAACGGTTTACACCGATGCAGATTTCGCAGCCAATAAGGATGACAGGACTTCTATGGGGGGACAGATAGTGTTTCTTGGAAAGGCTCCAGTCATGTGGAGGACTTTCAAGGAGAAGTGCGTGTCGTTGTCAACTATGGAAAGTGAATTCTACGCTATGACAGAGGCCACAAAGGAACTTATGTGGTTTGATAGAATTCTAGAAGAATGTTATGCCAGAAAGTTAGTTCTTGGAGGAAAGCTTAGGTCAATTCTATATGTTGATAACATGGCGTGTATAGATTTTGTTAAATCCCCAGTAGAGAACCATAGAAGTAAGCATATTGATGTCAAATTATTTTTTATTCGTGACCTAGTTTATCAGAACATATTTGACATAAATTATATAAAAAGTAAAGAAAATCTAGCAGATCCTTTTACCAAACCCCTGACCAAATTCGAACTGAGGCACCTATGTGATGAGATTTTTTGCATGAACTTTTCTTGAATTTTTGCACGAATTTATTTTGAAGTATTGTGTGCACTTAGTATTTGAAAATTGTTTAAAGCTCAGTGTTTGTATGTGAATTGTTTTTTTTTTATATTTATGCAGTGCGATATTATGGGATGTATTCTGTGTTTTTAGATATTTAAATATTTTACGATAACTTCTCAATGGAAAACCAATTTGTTTTATGTGTTTGAATGAATTTGTATGAGTGGGCGCCCACGTACATATGTATTGATATTTGAATATGATTGAAAGTAGTCGTGTCCTAGTCATTGTATGTTTTAACTCTTTATTGTGGTTTGTTAGTTGCTATATTGGTTTTCAGCCAACAATAGTGTACAGAAGCAGAAATAACTTTTGTTTAGAACTTGCAGATTTGAACTTTCTCAGCAATTTGTTTTGTACCTGTGTATTCCTAAGTTAAGACTGTATTATTGTTGTTATATGTTGCTATCGCATTTTGTTAACAAGACTAATGTTGGTTTGAATTAATTGTTTTATATGTATTCTAGTTCTGACAGAAAAAAAAAATCGAAATGTAAACTGTGATGGTTTTGAATTCTCATATTACTAGTTTATGTCGAAAAGACAAGTGGGGGGGCATTTGTTAGCGAGTTACACTAAAGACTACTTGTGAAACTAATCATGTACTTGCCTTTCCGGGTATTGCGTCATTTGTTCTAGACCGGTTTGATCATAAAACCTGATAACCGGATCAAATCTTTAATCGAATTTCCACAGCTGTGAAGAAGCTACCGTAAATAATTTATTATTCAGTTTCCAGTAGTTGGTGCGTTTTAAACAAACCGGATCGTTGAATATCATTAGATGAGGCGTATATAAGGCTCACATACGATTCAGTAATGAAAGAGTAGATAGATAATGAAGCTGAGGACAATCTGAAGAAAGGTAATGTTGATTTATAGTTTAAGTTTAAGACGCAGTAAAGAAAATAGAATAAGGGGCTAACAGTCTTTGCCTATGCCTAACTTGAGGTAATTCCATCACAGTGTATAGACACTGTTGTTTGTATATATGAGACTTGTTTTTTTAATGAATTTAGAGAACGCTATTGATTGATATGGATATTTTATTGTTGAAGATTTTTAAACTAACTTTTAATATTTTAAACAAATAAATTTGAATTGTTATTGTTGAAAAAGTCTTGTCGTCTATGCTTTCATCAATAGTTTTAACGTATACCTATTGTAACAAACAACGTTTCTTCTGCGATTTTACTCTGCAATTTAGTTATTAGGTTTTTTGTTGACGTGCTCGTTTCACGTGCACGCTGACATATATATATATATATATATATATAAATATGGTGAGCTGAAAGTTCGTAAAAACTTAAAAAATTCATAAAAAAGGAAGTAATCATGACAAAGAATTGCGGTTTGCAAGAAAAGGCTCACAAGGAAGTCGGATTTTTTTAGCAGCTATAAAAGAGTTTTTTAAAAAAATTTAAAAAAGTTAAAAAAAGTTAAGAACGTTTAAAAAGTCACCGGTAGAGGGGGCTGACATGCGAAATATTCAGTAGAATTACGCAAATCAATCTTGCAATAAAAGACCGTGATGCACGAAGATTTGAGAATCGGCCACGAAGTTTAACACGCTCGTTGGCGGAGGGCGGCATTACTGTGGTGGAAACCGTTATGAAAGATATGGCGACGGAATCGTCCACGGGAAGTAGCAGTGCTCGCAAAGCTGGAACATTGATTCTACCAGTCACTTTTTAAATTTTTATTTTGCTGCTAAAAAAAATCCGACTTCCTTGTGACCACTTTCTTGCAAACTGCACTTCTTTATCATAATTTCTTCCTTTTTTGTGAATGTTAAAAGTTCCCACGAACTTTTGGCTCACCCGGTACATATATACATATATGACGAGCTTAATTCTCGTACTCCCTCTTAATTCGTTCCCTTCTTAATACTTATTCTAAATCTATGCAGTCAGTACAATCGTAGGCCTGTGGAATTAAACAAAATTAAGTTACGTCTAAACCATTTATTCAATAACTATTAATTAACCCGATTCAATCCGACCATTGTTCCGATCTCTCGCCTCGTGACACGCGAGCTCCGCTCAAATCGAAATCCAAAGACGCTGTGCAATAATTCTTTGTTAAACTTAGGCGCAAAACTTTCGCGCATGCCCTGTGATGTCTATAGAACATTCGGAACGCTTCCGTATTATGTAATAGTTTCACTCCTCGCAGCCCGTGCCTGCTCTAAAAATAGATTAGTTCGCTCGACCACAGATACGAGTCAAGGTTATATCTCTCAAAAAAGGGTATTCCCCTAAAATCACGGCTCGCTCATTCTCTGCTCTGTGGAAATAGTGGCGTTCGGCACCAATAACTAAATTAATCCCGAAGCCCCCCCCCCTAAATTTAATTTAATTATTCCTTTCCACTAATTATATCTTTACATATATATATATATATATATATATATATATATATATATGCATATATATAAACATATATAAACATGCATATATATATATATATATATATATATATATATATATATATATATATATATATATATATATATATATATATATATATATATATATATATATATATATATATAATATATATATATATATATTAAAAAACTAGTAATTTCTTAATTCAACACTCTTAACATTTAAAAACTATTAATTCCTCACTTTAGTATTCAAAATTGCATATCCCTTTTTAATCTCTTAACTCCCCTTGGGCATTCGTGTTAAATTCCATAAGATATTCCAAATTTTAGTATTATCGTCCCATTAAAACTTAGATAGAAAAACCAGGTGATTTTATTCAAGATGGCTGACTTTTTAACGAAATTAAAAGGTGAGCGGTGTGGGGGGTCTAGAAAATTCAGCTTTGCACATAAACAACCACTTTTATCCAATCAGCCATTAAGTCACATTCTCTCTGTCACGTGATGAGATGAACTTATAAAACTATCTGATGTCTAAATTTAGACGCAGTCTGTAATATTTTGCCTGCCACGAAAAACCCGGTGGAGGGGCCGGTGAATTTAATAAATATGGTGTACGCGTAAACTTGTGCCAACGTCTGATTCTTTCGACCAGACTACCGTTCCAGTAATCCAGTGTCACTGTAGAGTTGACCGTGATGTGGGGTTGCGGCATATTCATTGAATAACCGGCGGCCGTTCTCCCCACGTTACATATATATATATATATATATATATATATATATATATATATATATATATTTATTTATAGATAATTTCAGTGAAATTAATCCATATTATCATGTATGTAATGTATTAAAAGAACTTTTTCCTCATAAGTGGGATTTGAAAAATTAAGATTACCTCATACCTTTCTTTTTTGTAGAGAAAATGCCATCCTAATGATTAGGAGGTGATATGCCTTAATCCCTTCTTTTGAAAATGGGTCGTCCCAGTTATACTCGCTAGTGAGTACAGCGTTGCATTGCAGATATAATATTTATATAAATATTAAGTTTTATTGCATTAATTTCAAAGAGTAGTGTACGTATATTTTTAAAGGAAAATAACAAAAAAACATGCATAAAAACAAGAAACAACACAGAAAATATTTTCAAATTCAATTCTCGCGATAGTATTCAGCAAAATGCTATGATTTTATTTATTTGTCTTTTAAATTGGTCTGACATAATAGTCTAATAAAAAAAAAAAAAAAATTCCAATACTCAGAAAGTGTATTTCTCAAGAATCTCTCCCTCTCCTTAATAATGACACAGTCAACCGGTATCGGTGGTTTCATGAATCAAAATGAATGCTCCACTACCACCTGCTGCAGTGCCTATTTGTAAATAAAACGTGACAGTCTGAGGACAAACACCCGATCTTCCAGACTGCTTGGCGGCCGACTTGCATATCATCCCTTTTCCTCAAATGCTCCAAGTCGATTAGCCTACTTGAATCAGTGCCAAGAAAGAAAAAAATGGCAAGCGAACCACCAGTTGGACACACCAGAAATCGATGCCTTGTAAAATCGGACAGGATTCTGAGCCTGACTTTAGTTATTGTGAAATACGGCTAGTCATGTCATTTTATCCTGGTTTTTTCCTGGTGGTTGGACATATTTGAAGTTACCTGAAGGGTATATTTTCAGATATTTAGTGGATTATTTTAAATTATCAAAACATTTAACCTTTAGCTTACGGGGCCCATTTTTCCGACTCCTTCTTTGGAACGGGAAATACCCCCTTTGTAATATACCCCCCTTGTTCGTACCCCCTTTGTAAGACCGGTCGTTGTGGGGGTTATATATATATATATATATATATATATGTATATATATATATATATATATATATATATATATATATATTTATATGTGTGTGTGTGTGTGTATATGTATACATGTATGTATATATATATATATATATATATATATATATATATATATATATATATATATATATATTCATTCTTGGGCCCGTATTCTTGGGATACATGTTATCCCACCTCGTAAGGAAAAGGTTAAAGAATATGTACTAATTTTTTTACCAGTTCAGGGGTTTTACAAACTGGTGAACAGCAAAGAGTATTATTATTTTTTTTCCGGCTGACAACATCTAAAGTAATAGATTTTTTTTAATAATTTAGTGTCTCGTTTCGAAGAGTTTCAGCTGCTGGTTTTAATTTTTTCTAGAAAAATTGTCGCATTTTTCATTTGTCAGTGGAATTTAGTCAAGATTTTGATATTGTCTGTGTTTAGTTATCATAATATACTGTCTGTCTGTTTTGAATCAATACTTTTACAATGGATACTTATTATAAAATATTTAAAGTGTCATCATCAGGGAATCAAGGAAATATCATTAGGACATTCTATGTGATTTTTAGGGCCAATGAATCTGATAATAGAAACTGGAATGCTTTGTGTGATGAAGGCTTGTAAACGTGGTAGGAAGAATGTAACTACCGCCTGAAAAAAATTCTTTAATAGTTAAGGTATCTAAGAAAAATGCAACGCAAAGTTGAATATAGAAAATCAGATTATTTACTTGTTTTTAATTTATATGGGTGCTACCTGGATCCTGGGGTCAATTTGCATGATTCGTCTGTTTGATAAAGACCTTCAAAAAATGTTTTAAAGAACTGGACTTCCCTCAAAAAACAATTATTAAAACTATTAAAACTAACATTACAATGGTCCAAAATCATGAGGTTGGATATATAAAAGATGAAAAAAAAGATGGTTTTTTTAAACTTAAATTCATTTTTGTGCATTGTATATTTCCGTATATGATTGAATAAATGCACTTGTATCTTTCCTAATCATGGGCAAGTTCTTAAGAAGTTCATATCAAAACGCTCTGGAGTAGCAAATCTATCAAAGATCCAGAATATTCACAGATTGTTTTGGGGAGAAAATTTTCACTGTCGCCAACAGAATTTTTCTGCTTGACCTTCCACCTAACAAATCAGAGAAACGAAACAAAGGTTGCTGAACATATAATACATTTTTATTAGCATGTGAGGGAAGGTCACTTGCCTTAAATCTAATCGAAACACCATTATGGTCGCAGTTATTTTTCAGAGTACTAGTTGCTTTGAAATGACTGGGGAAAAAATCAGTAATGATAACAAAGGGGCTGGTAGACTGATCTTAAAACAATATTTGATGCAAGAATAATGAAAGGGGAAGGACAAGAAAATAAATCAAGTAAACATATATAATAAAAAACCCCAAAATACGAAAAAGTGTAAATAATAAGAAAGGAAGTATAGGAAATTATATATAGAAAATAGTTTTAAACAATCTATAAATAAAGAAACTACTTACAAAAGGAATGAAAAGACAAAACCTTTGTGCTCGAGGAATAAACAGGAAATCCAATGTAAATAAATCACAAATAGCAATAAGGTGCAATTTTGCATACAGCCGTTTCGAAGCTGCAAAGGAGCTGCTTTTAGTTTTCGGCCTTTTGAGCTGCCACTAAGTTCTTTGCACTGATGAAGAAGCGCCTTTGCAGCTTCGAAACGGCCGTATGCAAAATTGCACCTTACTGCTATTTGTGCTTTATTTACGTTGGATTTCCTGTTTACTTATAAAAGGCTCTTATTATATATAGAAAATGAATGCTAAGTTTATAGAATGTCGTATACTAAATACTCAAAACGTATACATGTGTACAGAAATCGAGGAATTAAAACCTTCTCTTAATCTTCATTTATACACATCATATAAGACTTCTATCATCAAGAAAACTTTATAGGAATAATCCACGTGGAGTTCTGTTTAGCACAGTTACTAAATGATATGACGTATTTTATTCTCGGCTCAAATTTGTAAAGTTAGTTGCCTAAATCCGCATTAAAATGCTCCCACACTCGAATCCTTAGAAGAATTCGTAATTTTTCCTTTCAGAAAACTTCATTTATCATTCCGCAGACCTACAGAATAAATTACTCTATCAGGACAAAGTCATTTCATCTTCCCGGCGAAGTGCAATCTCTTAAACTTCAAGAATGTTTCATGCACCGCACGATGAAAATTAAGATTTGTCCTAATTAACCGACTCGAAAGCCAATGCTACGACGGGTCTGCGAGTTTTCCACGGGTGTATTTCTTTTTCTAATTTAGGAAATATTCTTTTTAATAAGGAATTCCATTCACTTTGATATAGAGTAAAAAAATAGTATTTATTGGATAAAGTAACGCAATAGTATATTATCTACGCATAATTAAGAATCATTTAATGTATTCTCTAAAAGGGTTTTAGGTTATATATATATATATATATATATATATATATATATATATATATATATATATATATATATATATATATATATATATATATATATATATATATATATATATATATATATATATGTATGAATACTCGTATGAGAGAAAATAGTAGAATCTATCTATTAGGGTGCAAGTGCACGTTTTTTTGTATTCAGAATTATTAGTCAGTAATGTGACTTAAGGCTAGGTTACAGTAACAAAGACTAAATCCTTTTTATAATCAACTCGATGTGTAAATATCGATAAATATCGATAGATTCCTCTTCCTAAACTAAATAGTTTTAGATTGACAATTTAAAATTTAGTAATAGTCAGACTCAGCTACGTAGTTCATTTATGAAAAATCATAAAAAAGTAACAATGGCTCATTACGTTTTGTAAATATCTTTCTAAGCCAGAGAACGCTAAATCCGTCACTTGATTGCATGAGAATTATGCTTGGGTGCACTGAATCTTTGGCCTGTACTGAATTGTCGATTACGTATTCTAGACACATTTCAGATCCTCTCTCCCGCGGTTCTACCAAAGCCTCCTTTTTTCGGCACCGAGTAATGCCGGCTTAAGTAGATAGCTGTGAAATCCCGTCGCCATTCCTCTCGCACGCCACTTGCTTAGTAGACTGATCTAGATTGGACGGATTTTAAGGGGACCAGCAAAATTGTCCGCAAATAAATCCTCGAATATTGCATTTGTGGAAAACGAGATACCATGCATGTTGAATTCAATTTATTAGCATTATTAGTACAGTCGTTTCGTCTGAAAACCATTTGATGCTGGCTCGCCAGATATTAGTTGTAAATAGTTCACCGAGCATAGCTTAATAACCGCAAGGGAAAAACAATGTTTATATTGCTGAGAATTCGGTCTTTGCCATTCCAATAAGTCGACAATAAGGTTTTGTTTTTCAGGGCGTTTTACTGAGAACATTCTCCCATACACACTGCGTTTGTCAGTGACTACTTTATTGCTGGTGCACCTACAAGGAAAGCAACACTGTCCCTATTAGAGGATATCAGGTTTCAGCCAGGATTCGGACCTGATGCCATGCGTTGGAATCTCGCGACATTAACCAACAAACAAAGATGGTGGCGTTAAATATCAAACTTTGAAACATAAATACAGTTCAGTGATTTTACAAAATATAACTGAGACATAGATTAGAAATAAAACTTAAAACATTCTCAATAAATAACTGAAAAAAAATATTTCAGGTAGTCTCTTCTAACGAAACTACCACGGATTATTAACGTAGGATTACTTATCGTTGCTTACCTCTTTTTTTTACTCATTTTGGAACTTTTCTGTTTAACTATGTACTGTTACTGGGTTTGGCGTGCTGCCAAAATTATAACTCGTGACGTCGGACAATTTTTTTCTCTCAGCAGGGCCGTATTGAGGAACGTAATCCTACGTTAAAATAATGATATTGAAAATGTCACTACTATTGGGGTATGAACATTTTTTCCCATAACTGAGACATTTTTAACTCCTGTACAACACAGATACTGTATACTCCTAATTTGCTTATCACTTCTTTCCCCATATCTTTTCTGGCCAATATTTCATTCGATGTCGTTCATAAAACACTGAGATATGCAGAAACTTGTTTCGGTCACCGCATAACATCTAAAACTGCTGATATTCTGAACTTTTAAGTCCTACACCTTAACATACAGTCCTCTTTTTTCTTTGATTAATATCTCATATATTTTACGTGCAGTGTTTTTTCTTCTGTTATCTCGTCCTCGAGTGAAAGTAGCATGAGGTCACTGCGAGAGATTTTGCAAAAGCTGCGCCCGAAATTTTAATAAAACTGCCCAGTATTTAACAAAATATAACATACTTCAAAGAAATATCTTGCAATTGTATGCAATAAGTTTTTATTTATACAGGGTGTTTCAAAAACAATCACCCGATTTGAAATGAGCATATTATGAAAAATATTGAACATAGAAACTTAAAATTAATTTCATTCTACATGGCTAATCATAAAGTTTTTTTACAAACCAAATTAAAGGTGCTCAATATGCCCACATTTGGATACACGACATATGTCTATACGGTAGGCAAATTCGTCCTAAACTTTAGCGAGCATGTCTGCATACATTGCTTCCACAGCTGTTATGCATACACAGACAACCCGTGTCTTGGAATTATTTACACCATCTCCTGATGCTCTGAGTGGTAGGAACTTAAATCTACCAGGGTTTTGTCGACGAAAATCACGCTGAACAATTGTTACGGACTCGCACTTCGCAAAGCGTGCCAAAATGATTTCTGTTGTGCAGTCGCCATCTTTACAAACACTGAGGTGGCGAGCGAAGGAAGAGCGTTAGAGCTACTTGTCAGCAACTGCGTGAAACTCGAGATTTCCCTCTTTCAGCCTATACATTATTCGATCAAAACGGATTAGAAAATGAATAGTTATGATTTTTTTAAAATCGGATTTGAAACACCCTGTATTTAAATTTATTAAAGATAAATTAATTGTTTGTTCAATTATTGTACAAAAACATTTATGAATTGTAGTACAACAAAAATATTAGGAAATCTAGCCTGGAAGAATGTACTACGATTTACTGGTTAATATTGAAATTGTCTCCAGGGATGTGCCGTTCGCATTGTTTTATATACAAATGTTCCAATCTAAATATATAATATAGAGTTTCCGTTTGGACTCTTCCCCTCATAAAAATTCTATCCGAAAAGATATGACTTGACATTTTCTCTTTTTTTCCATTATTTCATCAGCATTCTCTACGGAGAGAAAAGTAAAACGAAACAAATGTTCTCAACGTATTATTGCAAATAAAAAAGGACGCATAAAATAACCCATTTGTCATACTCAATTCCTCACGAGGAGATAGAGATTATTAATTTCACTC
Source organism: Dolomedes plantarius (assembly GCA_907164885.2). Classification (NCBI taxonomy): domain Eukaryota; kingdom Metazoa; phylum Arthropoda; class Arachnida; order Araneae; family Dolomedidae; genus Dolomedes; species Dolomedes plantarius. Next base: position 40,518,775 of record OU015491.1, read on the forward strand.
GAGTCCATGATAAATTCCTTGCTATGTGTATTCTTTCAGATCCGCAGAGAGCGATATCCTTACTAACATTAATAGAGTAAAATAATAATTCCATTAACAACTAATCATTTATTTCTTTACTAGCTGAAAACCCGCGCTTCGCCACGGAGTACATTCAAATTAAATACAACGGTCAACGTATGCAATTTATGCCAAAAAATAAATATATATATTTATAATAAATGCGATGATCAATGTATACAATTGATGTAAAATATATATCTATCTATATATATATATTTATAAAAAAATCGTAAGGGATATGCATTTTTTTTGGATAATATCCAATCGTCTGCTGCATTAGAAAGAGAAAAAAATATTTTTTTTTTGTCTATTTAGTTGTTACGCACGATAAATTTATTGAAAGTACCGGAAAAAGAAATCACGTGA